>BLKR01000983.1:0-347500 GCA_011170035.1 Teleogryllus occipitalis
TGTTTTAACAGTACAATAATACAATATAAAAGATGCTCATTTCATTTATTTTGAAACATCCCCTTTGGGAAAGAACTCATTCTTCTCAAAATTAGCAAAAAAATCAATTCAAAAAATCAGTGTCAAAGAACCACAAAACACCGAATTTTGGAGAGTGTGTAGATGTATTCAGAGCATTGCGTTTGGAATTTGAAAGCAAATTTAAAAATTCTTATTGCTAGAATGTTAAGAAGGTTTGGATAAACGTACAAATGTGAGCGGTA
This sequence comes from Teleogryllus occipitalis, assembly GCA_011170035.1. Lineage (NCBI taxonomy): Eukaryota > Metazoa > Arthropoda > Insecta > Orthoptera > Gryllidae > Teleogryllus > Teleogryllus occipitalis. Next base: position 264 of record BLKR01000983.1, read on the forward strand.
TTATTTTCTTGGAAAATTTGTAATTTCGAATGAGAAGTACCGTTACAGATCACAATGTGAAATGCATGGAGAAAAATAGTTGATTTCGCAATTAGTTTCATTTTTAAATTTGAATTTCTTTTACTGCCAGTATTTCCGTTATTAATTTATTTAGTAACATTTTTTTCGGTAAACTTAAGAGTAGCTTTTATAATCAGCAGTATGATAAATTGTGTAATGTCGCTTCAATTAAATTTCTTAATGTAATTGAGAACTCTTTTGCAACTAGAAAGTTCGCATAGCTGATGCAGTCGGCGTAAAGAACGTTTTTTCCGTGCTGCATTGGAAATTCTTTTTAACAAGTAAATGTTGCAAAAATATTTTACTGTTTCTCTATCGTAATATCCCTTCCCAGAGTAGTGAGATGTTTTCAGTCAGAGCAATGAAAAATACCTCGAAGAATTAAGAGGCGATACACTGTGCGACTTGCCGTCGATCGGTAAAAGATGAAATAATCCGCTCTCTCTGCCAATGGATCTGCTAGAAAGAGCAGGGAGCAAGCGGTGGCTTCTCCCAGCACTATGCTGAGTGGCTCTGTTCTACGCCCCCCCCCCCCACTTTGCCCTTCCCCTTAATATTTTCTATACGTCTACCTTGGTTGTCTCTCTCACATCCACGGTTCTTTCTCCCTAAAAGTGTACCTTTCTCAAATCGCCACAAAGTCTCCTTTACCCTTCTCATTCCGAAATTATTCTGCCTCGTGCAGTTTACATTATTTGAATACTATTGTGATTATTTCTTTTCGCCTTCATCAAAACCCTAAACGTTATACAACTTTTGCCGCCTCACTGAAACGTGAATGTCAAAGTATGTTAATGTATGTCAGTGTTGGCTACTGTAGGCAGTGTAACACATTTGAGGGCTTAACATTATGAATATAACAGCGCAACTGGTGTCGTCGAAGAAAAGAGGCGCTTTGTGTTTCTACAGCGACGGCACTGTTTAAACTAGGAACAGCGGGTTCATTAAAGAATAAGATATGCTACCTTTGCAATAACGTCGCACATACGAAGAGCAATGGAAGAGTTACAACAGAAAACTACTACATACGCACTATGCGGAAAATCGAAAATCTCTAAAACGTTGTTTCGTGCCGTTCGGTACTTGTTTTTCAAAAGAGATTAAATGAGGGAAGTTAACAAATTCTGGAACAATACAATCAATATTCATTGTGAAAACAGAGTTAAACGATTTCTAAAAAATAATGTTTAATTTTTTTTAAAGATCTGCCCATGTCCATTTTAAAGATCTGTCCAAATAAAAACGTAATGCATCACACATAACTTTAACGACTAATATTTTTTCCTAAAAGGGCACATGTGTCAGACGATTGTTTGATATTACATTTATATACACTCACAAGTATTAGCATTGAAACCCAGTCAATATTCTCGAGTTTAAAAACAGTCAATTTAAAACCTCAATATTTTCGCTTCGCTAACTATAACCTCATAATGTAAGAATAGCCTTGCATCAAGTATAATCTCACACTCGCATGCTTTCGTGCGCTAATGACGAAGCGGCAACTGCTTTCGATAGCTCGATTACAACTTGCGAAACAAAATGACCAAGACCAACTACAATTTTAGTTTCTTGAAATCATCGAAATGAACAAATGGCAAAAGATAATATCAGTAATTATTTTAATATTGTATAGAACTCATTATCTGACTTGACTATTTTTTCTATGAAATAAAAAGGAACTGCACATACTCTAAATTGTTTCTAAAAAATAGTATTGGTTAATTTGGAAGGAGAAGATTACTGCGAAAAATATAACTTTCTTCTGGACGTGTGTTTAACTTAATAAATGTGTATAAAATACTAATGCATTTTCTACTTCCAGTTCCCAACTTTCTCATGAGGTAACTCACTCCTGCTTTCCCTCTCACTGGACACTTGACAATAGAAGAAAAGCGTATGCCAAAGCTATTTGAAGATCAATCACTTGCACCTTCGACTAATGGCCCTGCCCTACAATGTTAGTTCGTCAGTTCAGTTTTCTGATACGCGCTTAAAAAGAGTGTTCGACACGTCGAAAAGAAAATCCATTAATGTTGCAGAAAAAGTGAACTTGATCAAAGATGGTATGCAATGAAATATGACAAAAGTAAGCAAAATCACTAGTGGCGCAGAAGTATGAAATACAGTTACAGCTAGTACGAGATTACAGCTAGTACAGTTTCATCTCAGTTGAAAAACCGAAACAAAAATTTCAAAAGTCTTCGAGAAACCAACCAAGTTGATACGAAGGTGTGGAAAAGCTGTTTAATAGAGGGTGAAGTTGATAAGGCATTTTATAACGTACCAGTTTGGAGGCCTCTTATAAAAAAAAAGTCATGGAGTAGTACCAATGCTTGGGATATAACGAGTTTCAGGGAAGTTTTGATGTGGTTAGATGAGTTTAAAAAAGCTTTGCAAACGTATTTGCAAAACTTTCAAAATTAGTTCTATACATCGAATATTATCGAAGCAACCGTCCAATTTGATATATGGAGGTCCTACAGAATATTATTAAAATTTATTGTTCTTTTAAACACAATCAATAACATCAAGTGTAACATCTCGAACTCACATTTCACTTAAAGAAAAATATCACTAAATTCGGTAAAGTAGTAATCTGAAATTTCTTTCTACTTCTAAAAGAAAAATCCTCAGCGTCGTAAATATAGAGATTTTGATCTTGTTAAAGAAATGTTAAAACCATTCAAATCTGTTAATAAACATATTAACAACAAATAATCCATTTTATTTCTCTATCCTCGCCTAATCGTGTTTCACGTAAGTTTCCAAGCCGAGTTCACGACTGATCTTTTGTTGCGGGGGGGGGGTGAACTGATGGAGGGAAGACTTCATTGTGCCAACCATACCACCGAGTCTCACTGGTGATAACTATCTTAACATCACTGCGCTAAAGAGGCCAAAAAGCCATCTTGCTCACACTTCTCCTTTAAATACATCTCAAAGTCGAGTACTGTTATATGAAGCTTTTCTTCGCCTCACTATTTCCAGACTTCCGATCAGACTCTTCGTCTTCTCCGATTTCACCGGGTTTCATAACGCTCCTCTGTAAAACCTTCTTATTCGTCTTCTCGCCAGACCTCCTAGATTTCAGTCGCCCCCGCCCAGCCGTATTCTCCCCAACCCCATCGTCTCAAGAGGGATTTAAATCACCGTGGCCCTCAGAGGCGCCGCTCCGCCCTGTGCCCCTCTCTATCTGCCAGAGCAAGGAGCGGGGGCAGGGGCAGGAATGAGAGAAGATCGGGGGCAGGAGGGGGTTGGGCAAGGGTCCGCATCGGAGGGCAAGACACGTGATCGCAAGGCAAGGAGATCGCAAGGGCGTGTCACAGAGAGTGAGGAAGAATAGGCGGAGAACGGATGGTAGGGGACGGAAAGTGTGGGACGGTGAGAGGGAACGGAAGGCAACACGAAAAGTGGAGGATGGAAGGCGGGTTTAGCAAGTCTGAGGACGGTGGGCTCATAGAACTTAGGGCGGAGAACGGAGGTCGGGGAACGGAGGTCGGGGGACGGAGGCCGTGGGATGGAGGTCGGGGGACGTAGGGTGGAAGCAAAAGGAGGGGCACAGAAGGAAGAGTTGGAGGTAGGGAGTCTCAGAACGAGAGACGGAGGGCGAGGGATACAAAGCTTGTGACGAATGGCGGGGACAAGGGGAACATATGGCGGAGGATGGACAAGGGCAGAGGGTGAGGGGCAAATGGCAGGTGCAGAGGGCGAAGAATGGACGAGAGGACGAAAGGTGAGGACGGGAGGTGGGGCACCGAGGGCGGGAACAGAAGGCAAGCTGGGAGAACGGGGGCCGGAGGAAGAAGTCGAAGGGAAAGAAACTTAGGGCTGTGATGGAAGGCGAGGGACGAACAGCGGAATCGGAGGTTGGGGGACGATAGAGAGCAGAGGACGCAAGGCGGAGTTGATGGTTGGGGAACGGAGAATGGGAGACAGAGTGACAGGGACATAAAGCTTAGGACACATGACGCCGACTGAAGGCGGGGAAAGAGGGGTGAAGGCTGGGGGGGGGGAGGTCGCGGGATTGGAAGACGGTTGGACGAGCGGCTTGGAACGGAAAATAGGAGACGGAATAGCGGAGTTCAGGCCCGGAACGGAGGGCCGCGGACGGAAGGCGGCCGACGAACGGCGGGAGGCGGAGGACGTTGGAGGGTGGACAGAGGGCGGAGAACGAGCGGGAAATGAATAGAGGGAAAGCAATGGCGGCCAGGGGAGTACAGAGAACCGAGGAAACAATTTCGGGAGAATAACGGCAATTCGGAAAGCAAGGTGGTAGGAACACCTATTTACATAAGCTTGGAGATACCAGGTCGATTGTCTACAGCAGATGTTTTACGACTGAAGAGATTTAAAAACATCTTCGATTGTGAATATTTTTCATCTGCAGAAGCTGGCCCAAGAATATTTAACTTCTTTATAAATGACATTCAAACCTATACACATTGCTCATCAACGAAAAAATGTGAACATTTACATTAATATGTCGATTGCGAAGTATTATGTCAGGATGAAGTATGTGAACGCTATCTTACATTAACAAAAACATCACGAAACTTCACATTTAAAATCATATATTCTTAAAAGTCATACAACCTTAGGAAGACAATGCAGCGTAAGGAGTAAAGATTCAAAATTACGAGGACATGTGAAAAGAATGAATTAGTGATAATATTCTCGAGTGCCTTACTTTAATTATACTTTGAAATATTTCTAATGTTCCCAATTTTGATAGAATCTTCAAAAATCGGCAATTTTATTTCTTGATAACGAACTCATTATTGAAGAAAAAGTCGAAACCGACCTTCAGTTTTTCATTCGTCAGAAATATTAGTTTATCTTTCTGTGCTAAGTTTACAAAAGAATAACGAAATAACGTTATCTATAACGACAAAACACCACAGTTTTGTGATAAAATATTAACAAAACCGAAATCAATTCATATTAAATTTCTGTTTCTTTCAAAGGCGACAAACAGACCCTTATACCTACAAACAAGGTATTTGGAATTCATGGACAGCAATTTGTCATATTTCTTCAACATATATAATGTAAATCAATCACACAAGAATCCTTCTACATCATAATAAAAACAATCACAAAATAATAAAATAATAATGAGGTGCTTGAATTTCTCATTTTTTAACACTGTAAAACGTACAAATCTAAATTAAAATAGTTCTACAATAAATTTTACTTACGTTTTTAAGATTTACTCATATAGCAATTATATCATTGAGAATTTTCTCTCCAATAGATTGTTGAATTAAATATTTCAACTTTTCGTTTAATCATCGGAGGGTCAATTGAATTAACCCGCAACCCCGTGAATGTCAAGGTCGACCTCAGACATCCTCGCAATAGTTGATTTGACCTTTGGTGAAGGAGATTGCACTAAGGGTCAGGCAGATCCACGGCCGGCGGAAAGCAACTGCCGCCCCTCCATCCCGCCGCCCCTTCGTCGCCCCAGCACCCAGGCAGCGCCACCGTCGTTGCGTTGACACTCCGCTCCGCTGCGCCCTCGCGAGCGCACGCACAGCTCTTCCACTGATGAGGTAATATCGCCGCCGACACTGGTTTAGAAAAAAACTCAATTTTCCGTTGGTGGTGGAGAATGTAGGGGTGGCAGGCGGAGGAGGAGGCGAAAATGATGGAGGCGGCGGCGGCGGTACACGGCCCGAAGGAGGCAATGGAGTCGATCGGAGGCAACAGGCGTCGGAGTCGATCGGAGACGACAGATGTGGCAGAGGTGGCAGTTGATAGAGGGTGGAGGAGGCAGTGGCAGGACGAAAGCGGAGGCGATTGCGAAGGCTAAGGCGGAAACGAAGGCAGTGGCGGAGGCGGGCGAGTGGGCGCAGGTGGCGGCGGAAGTGGCGAAGGAGGAAGCAAAGGCGGTGGCGAAGGTGAAGTTGGTGGCGAAGGCGAAGGTGGAGGCGGAGGCGAAGGCGGTGGTGAAGGTGAAGGAAGTGCCGAAGGCGGTGGTAAATGCGGAAGCGCAGGCGAGAGCGCAGGCGGGGTCGCGGGCGGGGTCGCAGGCGGGGGCGCAGGCGGGGGCGCAGGCGGGGGCGCAGGCGGGGGCGCAGGCGCGGGCGCAGGCGGAGGCGCAGGCGGGGACGCAAGCGGGGGCGCAGGTGGTGGGGGTGGCGGTGGTGCAGGCGAAGGCAAAAGCGAAGGCAGGGTCGGAGACGAAGGTGAAGGCGTATTCGGAGGCAGGGACCGCAGAGACGGTGACATGCCTTTGGCAGAGACAACGGGAGAGTCGGAGAAGACAGAAGTGGAGACGGAGAAGGCAACAGGCAGCAGGCGGAGGTGACATATGGAAGAGATGACGGGGGACAAGGGTGAAGTCACGAGCGTAAGAGAGGAGGGCGATGGCGATGAAGGTGACGGAGTAGATTGAGGCTGCAGTTCGAGACGGAGTAAACAGCTGCGACGTTGGCGGCGAGGCAGCGACGGAAGTGACAAAGCGTGACAGAGGATGCGAAGGCAGTAGAGGGTAAGCGGAGACAGCGCATATCATACAGCGAACCCAGTGCTGTCAATGAGAGACGGAAACGTGTACACAGGTCTGAGCAGACATGGCATTTGCAGCGGGTCACGAAGGTGACGGGCATGCAGTGAACGGAAGGCCATGTGGGACGACGGAATGGACATCAGGAACGGGGACGTGGGAGAATGGGTGGTAGTGCGACTACGATGGGCCGGCGACAGAGGGAGCTGGCAGGTAGGCCAAGGCGATTTCAGCGTTGTAAACGAATGACTTAATCGTCGACTTTTGTAATGGTTTGTAGTAGAGGATGTGCTAATGAGTAATGATTACAGGCATCTACTAAAATCATTAAACTCTAAGTTGAGTATATTAAATATTGGAAGATAGCTGTGCACCTTCCCCGCTAGAATGTGATATCCAGAGCCGATACATATGTCGACATTACGGGTTTTTCTCCCTCTGGACATCATCTTACAGCTGGAAACAGCTTCAAACTGAACAAGCTCTAGACACCCGACGTGTTTGGTAGATTAATACATGTAAGTGTTAAGTGTGTAAGGGGAGAGGCTAGAACAAGAATGAGGAAAGAGAAATCGCGCAGAGTCCGTGACTCGTTTGTGAGGGTACTGCTCCGGCATTCGCCCAGTATTGGGAGGAGTAATTACGGAAAACTTCTGATCTCAGCAGCCAACAGCTATGTTTTGCCTTTAAACAGTATTTAAATTCGACTCAACAAATTAGTGGGTGTGGAAAATGCACTGAAATCGACACCAAACCTATGATTTACCTGACGGCGATGTTGGAAAAAGCACCAGCTACCGCATCCTCTTGTTGTGGCGGAAGTGGGGTATCTGCAGAAGCGACTTCAAATGAGTCAGCGATGTCGAAGGCTCCATTCTCGGAGCACGAGATGGAAGGGGTGACGCTCATTGCGGGGAGCGCTAAGGTAAAACGGAGAGCACACGGGATGATGTAAGGCCATCAGAACGAGACCGAAATGTTGCGATGACAGGACCCACTGCCCACCGGAGATGGGCGCCGGAGCAGAACAACAAGAGCCGCGCGCCAACAGCCGCGTGACGTCACAAAAGAGCACGCTAGCATGAGTAGGGGAACTGTTTCTCCTCCGCGGGCCTCTTGCGTAAACAGCGAGCCGACACGGCTGAACCAGACAAGATTCTAGCGCACTACAGTATTGTTCTGTTTTATTACTGTGTCGTGCCCTGGCTATCTTGGTCTGGTTGCTCCCTTTGCATTTATTCGTTATCTGACTTATAGACACGTACGCGAATTTTATTACAGAACATCGGTAAGCTAAATTGTATAATAACTCGGCCTTGTAGATCAGATAAACGAAGTGTTTTATGAATCATTGTTGAGTTGCTGCTAGGTATGTGCAATGTGATATCAAAAGCACAGTACATTGGTGAATATTTTCAGGCATGAGCTTTGAACGTATCAGAAAACATTCGTTGGAACAACAGGTTTGTTGAAATTGGGTTTTGTGAATATAAATTATTAACAAGAAGAGGATGTTGTTGGACTGCAGAAATAATAAGAAATTCGCGAAGTTAAAAAAGCCTGCGAAGAGTAATTTTTGGTGTTGTAGTCAAAATGATGACGCTACGTTTATTTGTTACTCTTTCATTCACTCACAGGTTTATTTCCTTTCACTCCATTTTGGTTTTAATTTTATGGTAATAATTCTCCAACATCACCAATGTAATGAAGTCCAGGATATGCGGATCTTAATCTTCAGTGCTTTTGCTAGTCATACCAGCCGCTACGACTACTGAATGAAGAATGGATTAATAAAATTATATCTAATAATTGTCGGCGGTTATCGATAGATTGATTGATTTTTTCGTGTTCCCGGGCGCGTCAACTGATTTGGTCATTAGTTCCGTAAGTGTGGTACATGTTTTTTCGGGATATGGTGATATTCCCCAGCTGGATGGCGAGATCCGGCGCTGACCTACTGTCGGCTAGTGGGGTTTCCCCTAAGGACTCTCCCACCAGCGGGGTACCGCCCCAGCCGTGACAAGCTCTAAGCTCCCGACCGATCTCCCGGAATATGTAGTAGTGTAGTGCATGTTAGAGTAAGTGTGTGAGTGAAAGGCGAGAGGATACGACAAGGAAGAGGAAGAAAAGATATTGCGCGAGGTCCGTGGCCAGTTTGGTAGGGTACTACTCCGGTATTTGCCTGGCGTTAAGCGGAGAATCCACGCAAAACTACCGATCAGAGCAGCCGGCCGCTAGAATTCTCCTCCAGAAAGCGACTGAATTCGACATAGGTGAAAAACTAGTGTCGAAAATCCTGCCGCCGTCAGGGCTCGAACCTAGGATATCCCGATCAGAGGCGCTGCAGTGTCATCAGTTGATGCACTGAGTTGCCCTCCCGCTCGGCGGTTATCCATCTCACTTATAATTTCATATCATAACGCCAAAACGTAGCTTTAATATAGTATGCATCCCTTTTTCTAACTGATTTGAATTCCAGAGCACGTACAAAATGTCTGTAAGACATTACTTTCTTTCTTTATGAATCTCTACCATTCATATCTGCTAAGACACCGCATCAGTGTTCCATGGGAGGCAAGTGTCCGCTATAATTCTTTCAAGTTCTGAGAGTGTCTGACTATTTGTTCTTTGTGTAATTGTGTCTAGAATTTGAAAACAATAATTGGAACTCATGTTGTTGCAAATGCAAATCTTATTGCAGTTGAAATCGACATACACAGAAAAACTCTGTTGAATTGCTTAAGTACATCCACGAACAAACTGTCAAAAAGAAACCATATTGGAATTTTATGAAAACTCTTTCGCAATTCCCTTACATTAAAAAAATATTCGAGGTTACATTTAAAAAGCTATTTATTAATGCACAAATTTTATGACAGGAAATTAAATAACATGTACTTCAATAATGATACGTACATACGTCCACAAAGAATTGGACAATAAATCTTTACATTCCACATATCTGTTACTTTCAGAAACATCTGTGAAGACTCCCACTGTTCGTTTTTTTAAATTTTCGTTTGCTGTTTGAAAACATCAGCATATTAGAAATATAACTCAATCAGAACAATAGCGAGTTTGCTTTACGTGATGGAGTCAACTAAGTATAATCTAATCTTAGTAACAGGTGACTGTTAATGCACAAACTTACAGCCATTATTTGATCATAAATTGATAATTCTTACAAAATAAAAGTACAGAATAGTAGAACTCACTCAGAAGCAACATCTTAAACCAAAGGAGTTAAAAGTCAGGTGAGTGAGAGAGCGAGGAATACCGAGAGAGTGTGAAGAAGAGCAAAAGAGAAGTAAAGAGGGAGATGCAGAAGTAAAGACAGGCAGAACAGGCTGAGAGATAGGGAGAGAGGGAAAGATACACAAGAGAAAAAGAAAGAAAGAAAGATGGGCATTTCCACGCCTTCCATCTACCATTTCTCACCTGGACAGCATCATATCACGAGTTTCATATCTGAGCCTGCCGCTGCCACAATCACCACATGATCAGAGGTTATGTCACAGAAAAAATAGACAAAAGGAACAGACTAACAATCGGTGGAAAAGCACACAAAACAGTCATTTGCATCGAAGAGTATTTACATAAAAAGCCATTTTTTCTCGCCATCGTTTCTTCCTCGCTGCAAACGTCGCAGTGTGCCTGCAGTGGCAAGTGAGTGCGGACTACGACAGATATAAGGACCACAGCGTCGTAACGCTGGAGTAACTGGCAAAAGCGAAAAATGATGAGAAAAGAGAGAAAAGGAAAGAGGGGGAAGAAATGGAGATCTCAGAAAGAAAATGAAGATCTGAGAAAGAAATGGAGTGAAGAGAGAGCAATGGAGAGAGGAGAAAGAATTAATCAGAGGGGTAAATGCAGAAGAGAGGTGAAAGGTAGAGAGTGAAGGATAAACAACGAGGGAGAGCAGTGTGGCTACTCTACGCCTTCCCAAAACAGCATCGTATCACCTGCGCTGATTTCCACCAGCACTGTCAAGTAGTCACCGTTTCCAATTAAAGAAAGGGAATACATACACAAAGAGATCAGTACTGGGTAGAAACCGTTCCAAGCGACTCGTATGCGACAATGAGAATCCGCAATTACGTATTAAGCGAGACAATCGTACTCTCACAAGCAGCGTCTGAAATCGTGATGCCACAATGCAATGGGATGGAGAGGGCGAGCGAGCGAGCGAGCGAGCGAGCGAGCGAGCGAGAGAGAGAGAGACGTTACACTCCCCTTCCTCGTTCCCTCTTCTCACCCCGAACCGCACCGTATCACCTGGTCTCCACCACCACGAACGCGCCCTTCCTGGGTCGATACGTCATGGATACGGCATGGCTGACGGCTTGCGGGATGAGGTAACGGTAAAGCTGAAGCGGAGAGAGACACCTTTGTGAGATCTCGTAAAAGACGACACCAGCTGCAGCCGTGGAACATGTGAAGACAATGTTCTCCCCTAATATTTTTGAATAGGTTTTCGCTCGGCAGCAATGTTGTGGAATAAAAAAAAACAGAATTTCTTTTTTACTTCTTTCTTTTTACTTTTTTCATTGTAACGACTACTCTTGTTGCCAATGACAACTCTCATTGTCCACAACAATTCTCGATGTCGTCAAGAACTCTCGCCGACAACAACTCTCTTGCCAGTCTCTTGCCAGCCAACTCTCTTGCCAAATCTCCAGCCAACTCTCTTTCAAGTATTCTCGTGGCCGCCGTCTACTGTCGTGCCGAAATCAACCGTCGTTACCAACAATAAACTCTCGTTGTCGAGTACTCTATAGCACAGTAACTGATCCATTGTCCCAAAAGCCAGAAGACTCGCGGGCGTGGGGCGTGGGGCGTGGGGCGTGGGGCGTGGGGCGTGGGGCGTGGGGCGTGGGGCGTGGGGCGTGGGGCGTGGGGCGTGGGGCGTGGGGCGTGGGGCGTGGGGCGTGGGGCGTGGGGCGTGGGGCGTGGGGCGTGGGGCGTGGGGCGTGGGGCGTGGACGCATTGCCAGCCCCCATCGCTTGGCGGATCAGCGGTCGCTTTTGTGCTCCCCGTATCCTCGGCTACGCGTGTTTGTTTTGCGGGCTAGAGCCAGGCGACCGGGACGCGCTGCGGCCGGAGAAACTGCTTCATATTCAGAAGGTCGAGTTCAAACACTGAGGTCACTGGTGATTAACGTTATAACTAGCTCTGGACGAAATAACTGGAGTTGGATTGGCAGTGACGGTGAGGAACCGATAATCTGTTCGTACTTAAATAGGCAATCAAAAAGCTAAGGTTATGAAAATAGGTAAAGATGGCAAGAATAAAGATTCAAGGTTCAAGGGAAAGACGTTGGAGCAAATAATATTATTTAAACACGCAGAGAACATGATCACCTGGCATAAAATGGTTAAGAAGAGATGCAATGAAAAGATATACCATAGAAATATTGCATTTTGAAAAGTGAAATTATTGGTAACGGCAAGATTGATGACAATACGATTACATGTAAAATTGAGGATGAGATTTGCCAAATTTTTTAAAGAAGTGTAAAGTTCTAAGGGTAATGATCTGAAACAAGCATTAATTAGAATTTTTGATGCTAGAACACACATACTTATTCGCATTATTTATAACTTTTCGAATTTTTAAACATTCAGAGTTCCAAATGTGCGAAATTGAATCAATTCAGAAAACCAAATGTGCTATACTGAATGGAGAATATCCTATGAACGCTTTATATGCTTGCGTGGACCACAGACGGACGGACGGAAAGACGAACGGGCAGACGGATAGACAAACGAATGGATGGACAGACGTTTTGCCGTCAACCAAGTTGTCGGTATCAAGAGTCGACAAAACATGGATTTTGTCAACACAACATGTTGAATAAACATGCATATGTTATGCACGAGAATATTCGTTAGTATGATTCATTAGTACTTCTGGGACAAGATTCATCCACGTTTTGGATTCCAGGGCTCCACAAATAAGTGTTTTATTGTAAAAGAAATCGCCGATTATTGCCGCAGGGTTAAAATACTATCTCTTGTACCTAGCAAGGAAAGAAAGTAAAAAGGAAGAAATATAATAATAGATTTGAAGTGCTTTGAATATTTGTGTGGAAAACAGTGGAGAGATTAAATTGAATTGATAAAATAATCATTGAAAAGATTGTTAAGAAAATTGGAAAGGTAAAAAATCTATCGCAAAGCATAAGAAATCGAAAAATTATGGGATCTATGAAGACTCCATCTGTGATCCATATTTGCTTTATCTTTTTTTACCCTTTTAACGTCGTACGAAAGTAGTTATATCTACTTAGGACCAAAAGAGATAAGGATATATGTGGCTTTTCCAACATGTAATGTCAACTTTCAAAAGCCCTTTTTAATGTGTTATAAAAGGTTTTAGTTCTTTGAAGATGGAGAGAAGATGGTGTAGCATGCTCTATGATTCAATTGCATATTTACCCAATATTCACTTTTAAAAATTCTTAACAATATAAAGGGGAAGCGGAGGTAATGGGGTGGCGGGATAATGGGCGTGAGCGGTAAATTATTGATAAATATTGCAAATAAACCATATTGGAAAGCTGCAACATATGCTTCTTCCTACCATGAATCGTCATAATTATAGTCAGTTGATCGCCGCAAACAAAGAAAGCTTACATTGACGATTACCACGTTCGTACCGGGAGAGTGAGTGTTAGAAAATGCTATCACTCAGAAAATAAGATTTTACTCACATGAACTGTGAGATTTCCGGAAGAATTAAAATTTGTTGGGAGGTAAAAACCTCACCAAATCATTTGATACCAATTGCGAGTAATTTTAAACATTCTATAAAAGTGTATGAGAAGTTATGATCAAAATGTGCTAATGGGGTAATGGTGGTCAATGATTTTCATCATCGTAGCGTGACTGCCATTGTCCCAAACAAAATAATTTATTGATCTGAATGAGTTTAAATGGTCCGCTGGTGTTATTTACACATGTATCAAGAATGGTTGGACGGATGAAGAATTCATCGAATGGCTCAAACACTTTAAACGCCTTACTTGAACAACTTCCCAGGACTCAGTGTTGCTGGTCTTGGACAACCTGGCAGATGACATTACTTTCAATTATTACAATTACAATTATTGTCAAGAAAATAAATACTGTTTGAAATACTAATGTGCTCATTTTGCTTCATATTTCTTTAGTGACTCCCATTACCCACATCTGAGGGTAATGGGGGTCAAATGCAAATTTTTGGAAATGCAGTATTTGAGAGGGATTTAGTGACTTTTGGATTATTTTTTGTGATGAAAAAAGAAGCTTAAAAAATAATCTTGGATATAAAAGCATATACTTGTTAATAGAACAATTTGTACAGATTTATATTGGAAAAACAAAACGTGACCCTCATTACCCCCGCTTCTCCTATTGGCTCTGTTAACAAAAAATGTTTACAAAGCTAGTAAATAATGTGCTCATTTTGCTTCATATTTCTTTAGTGACTTATTGGAAAGAGGCTGAGAGAATCTCGGATCGTGCTGAATAGGACACAACCGGATAAAAATCCTAAGTTATGCTGTGGTTTGCACCTGGGGACCTCAGGGTAGCAAATGTGTATTCCAACTAGAGCTCTGTATTCTATGGAGAAACAACAGCCCGCAACCAACCGACTATCCGTCGCCCACCAGTGCACGCTACAGCGCTTTCTGCAGCCGGTTTCCGCAGAACCATTGACCGACCACGCACGCTCCTTTCATGACGCGCGCGCTGCCGCCACCGAGAAATATTAGTTTCCTCTTTTGCATAGATCCTTTGAATGTTTGTTCTGTTTATTGTAAAATAAAATTCTCCTATCAAATATACTACATTAAATGTATTAAGTCTGCAAAAATTGTTATACTATAATATATTTATATGATGACCCTATATTTATATTACATTGTAAAATATTTATATTATATTATTTATAGTATTATATTTTTATTACTTTAAAATTTTACTTTTTAGGCACAGAAGAATTTATCTGTAAGTGATAAAAAAGTATAATCTACATCGTTCTGTTCAATGTATGTGAAGTTGTATGAAGTACATTAAACACATGAATTGCATTTGTAAAGGTTGTTTGGAAAAAGAAAATTCATACAAAATTGTAAATTACTCGTTCTTGTTTGTGTAAACCTTAAAATAAACATGCATTTATTGAATAAATGAAATAGTGTATTATTTACATTTTCATGTCATTTTTACTGCGAGGTAACTGAATTACCCTGTGCGTCTCAATCCATTACGAAATATGGCGTGCCCATTTCCGGGTTAAAACCTCCCGGAGTATCCCGCTATGTTTCCGCAAACAGGTGTAAATTCAAGATTAAAAGAGATTTAAAGAGATTCAAAGAGAATGGTAATAGTAGAAAAGGAGTTAGGTAAAGAACGATAGTGCATTCTTTCATCAATGCGCTTCTCATTTTTTTTCTTTCCGTTAGTTCTAAAAATCAAAAATCCCCCCTAATTACGGGTTTCCTCCTGCACGGCCAGACGCGATTGGCACGACTGGTTGCGCCGGGCGACGCGCGTGGGACTCGCTGCTATGCGTGCAATCTCCGAGGGCCGTTCGATCCAAAGGGCTGCGGTCAGCGCGGTGAACTGGTTACTGTTTGCCCGCGCACCTAGCGACAGCCATCGCTGCAGGAAAGGGCAAGGGGAAGTGGTCACTCGGTGGCTTGCGTCACGCGAGAGGCTGTCACCACCACCACCACCACCAAATCCGTAAACAAAGTGTACCACTTTGTTTACCGCCAATTTCTCTGTCACCACCGCCACACCTTTGAAGAGTGGTCAATTTTAGATCCGTAGATGTCCAGAAATGAGAAAATGACATGTGGTTCAAAGACTTAAATCATTGATTACCGCATTTCATATTTCCAGGCACGTCATGGCACACTTCGGTCATGGTCCCGTAAGTGTACAGCATGTTACATTTCCGGAGGTGATGGTGCTTCTCCCCAGCTAGGATTGAGATTCCGCGCCGACGTACACGTCCGCTCGCAGAGTAAATAACTTCCAGGTATCACCACCCCCGGGGCATCTCCCAGGCCGGGAGTGCTCGACTTTCTTAACTGATCTCCCGATATGTGGCATTATATTTCATGTAAAAAATAAGTGGTTTTGTGTGAGGGGAGAGGAAGGGACAAGGATGAGAAAGTAAAAGATAACGCGGGGTCCGTGGCCGGGAATCGCCCGCTTGCATCCCGTGAATTCTCCCTCACAACCGGTTTCAGTTAATTCCCTTTCACTTCTGGCTACCTCAAAAGACACAGCTCGATTGCATCCCGGCCGGTGTTTCGGGAGGCGAAAGGGGGAAACAATGTAGTTAAATTTCCATTCATGAGTATCACAAATAGATGATCTTGAGACATTTGAGAGACAACCTCAAAAAATGGGAACATGGCAGAATTATGGAAATTGCGAATATTATCGAACTATATACATAATTATTTGCATTCTGCATATTTTAAGGGATGACCATGGCTCCCTTTTTCCTCCTTGTTGGATCACCCGACAATATACTAGAAATGAGTTTTGATAAATTCAGTATATTCAGTTCGGTTTAATTCCAAAATAATAATATTTTTTTATTCTCATTACAAACCAAGAGAAATACAAAATGAGCAGCGTTAAATATCTTTTTCTCTTTCGCGTACATCAAATATGAAAGCGAAAGGACAATCTTGAAACAAAGATTGGACGAAGGCTCTCCTTGTAATCAGGAGAAAAAACGAATGGGATCGGGCAATGTTTTGGAGGAGAGAGGTGGTTAAAAAGTTTAGGAGAGGACTGGCCGCGAGATACAGTCGAGATGTAGAGGGCGTGTCCGTTTCTTAGGGTATGGTTCAGTGTTCGCCTGAGTACTGATTTGAGAAACCACGGAAATCTACCGATCAAGGGCAGCTAGCTGCTAGAAGTCTCCGACCAATATATTTTTCTAAAAGGACTATGTGCCTTGCAGCAACATTTATTTGTCAATTGTGTTTATGTGGTTTGATTGTATTGAAAACGTAACTTTTTGTTTTTACTGATTTCCCAGTGAGTATGGATGGAATATGTCGAATATTCATTGCATTTTGTAACGAATCAGGAAGTATAGCCTCTAGAAAAGTTACGTCTTAACAACGCTAGAGAATTGCAGCAAGGGATGAAGTTCTAAATCCCGATGTTGCTGACTGTAACCCTAGCAAGGCGAGAGTATAAAGAGTAATTGTAAGAGTTATATTCCTAACGGGGGCTCGTCTAATCCACTCGTACAAATCGTACAAAAAATTGTTTGATCTTATCAAGAGATAATATATCTACCGAACACTTAGAAATAGAAATTCCACTAGAAAAACGCAGATATAAAAGAAGTGATACACATATATTCTGCTACCGTCGTAAAAAGAAGAGTGAAACTACCTCAACAACTACTTTAATTCTCAATAATGTAGAACACATGAATCAAGTGAACTGAAGGCAATATCCAGGTAGTGGTTTCCTTGAGCTCTCCCTCTCTTCGTATTTGTAGGCATAAGAAACTAGACTAAGTTAAGATCTTAAAAAACAGATGGTAAATTCCTCGACACTGAAAAAACAGAATCCTGCAATTAAATACGTCCAAAATTATTGATCGATTATTAGTGATTCTGGGCGTGTCAACTACTGAGGTTACGGTTATCGGTTAAACGGTGTGCTGGAGGAATTACAGAAAGAGAGAAATATTTTTGAACCTTGAGGAAATGAAGAAAATGGGAGAGAAATATTTTCGAATCTTGGATAAATGATATTCAAAATAGTCTTAATCGATTGAATTTAAATTCTATTATTAAAATCTCTGGACCAGATTGTGGATAAAGTAGTTACAGAGACACAGTCCAAAATGATTTTGGAAATCGTGAAAAATCAGTAAAGATAACAAGTATATATGATCACCTTATTAAAATGTTTTATATAATTCTCTTTGAGCTGGCTTAACGGTTCCTTGATTAACACAGAAACGTTTTATTTTTTTCCTAAATTATTGACCATCTAAATGATGATTCATTCCCGAAGGCGCAAAAATATAGTGTCACAAGTTGAAAGAAGAGCATGCTCGAAAGCCTCCGAGAGTAAAATAAAATGAAAAGAATCCATGAGAAATAATGGCTGTCATTTTAAAATACAAAGGTCATTGAAGAACGAGTTGGCATGTGTAGGCACACGACCTATTGTCTAATATTTGAATGATTTGTCATCGTTAGAAACGGTAAAACAGGAACTTCCGGGGAAGGGTAAATAGGTTAATTGTAAACTCAGCAAATGAGCTTTCAAAACCCTTTACAAACTATTTTATTCATTTTCATGATGTCTAAAAATTGTACACAGTACTAATGTAAATTTTGAGCAAGTTACTCTTCGACACTTTCAGCCTAAGGTGTGCAATAAACTATTCGAATATCACTTGAAAAAAGTTAAAAGAATCGAACGCATTATTCACGTAGTTTTTATGCCAAAAAGTCAGTATTTAACACACACATTTTATCCGCTACGGCTCCAAAACTGACCACTATCGTCACCGTGATCACCATCGCCATCACAGCCATTGTTTTCTTCTTTTCGTCAGAGCCTTCTTTTCTCAAGGATCAATGAAATACGAATAAAAATTCACATGAAATGAACAAATGTACTTTCTGAAGGTGCATGCTATTAAATATTAATTTAAGCCCACAAAATTGAATTCTTTTGAAAGAATAATTACCTCTAAAATTGCACTAAATTCACAATTGCAATATGTGTATTTCTAGACATTTCGTTTCCCAACTCTGTAAATGCTTATTCTCGACGGCACGTAAAGGGTAAATAAAAAAAATTCCCCTGCACCAATTACACAGAATTTCCACTGACGCTCACAGAGTTCCGAAACAAGGCGACATACCACATGGATATGACAAGTAATAAATTCCTAAAAAAAAAGACTGTTCCAATATTTACACAAATTAGCTTTGCGACTGATTAAAACATTCTTCCAACCCAGTTTTAGCGGCCGAGCGACCGAAAAACCTAGCGGCGTCGATTCCAGTGTCCAATTACAATTATGTTGCGGTATTTAGTATTTCCCACGCGCGGGCGAATCGGCGCTGAATCTCATTACGCAGGCGAACATTGCGGGGCCTCCGAGCACTGCCCTGTTGGCTGCGAAGCGCGAAGCACATCGCACCGAGCAAAGCGCCGGCGATGGCGCACAGGGAGTGGAACGCGATGGCCTAAGCGCAATATGCGGTCAGTTCAGAGACTGTTTATTCCATTGGGTTCAAAGCGAATGTTCGCGATAATAGAAATAGTAACGTCGCCCTTGTTGGCGACCTGGTGTTTTCATTTGTGGAAAAGAACACGGCTCGAGATATTATTTTTATAGTACTAGTAAAGTTTTGTAGTTTTCACTAAACGAAGAGAAGTCAGGATTAACTATTGTCAGTGTTTGTGAAGTAATGCAATTTCAACATGTTATAATAAACCATGTACTTTCGTGTTATTTCATACGCAAACGAATTTTCTGCATTTCTGCGGTCAATAAATAAGTATTGTAGAGAGTTCTACAGAATTTTGAGTTGAAAAGATATAGAAGTGATTTAACCCAGTATTTCGACATTTCGTTAAAAAGAAAGTCCGACAAAAAGTCTTAATCAATTTTCTTTATTTCTTTCACGTAAGTAAATTAATTTATTAGAAGTTGAATACATGTATAAAATACAAACCCTCATTACATTTAAATTCAAATTTCAATACATATTTGAGAATAAAATCTAAATATTGAAAGTTCACAAATCCACAATTATATTCACCTTTATTCCTTCTTTCTGAATCTAACCCATATTTTATTAATCAAAATAATTAAACTTAAAAATATGCAGATTTTCTGAAGGAAGAAAACAAACGCTTTCGAATGACAAAAGAATAGAGTCTGAAGAACTTCACAATGTTCTCAAAAAAGTAAAAACAGGAAAGCATTAATACCAGACAACCTTAGCAACAAATTATACAAATATTTACTACAAAAAGCAAAACATAGTTTTGAAACTATATCAAACCTCTGCTTCCTAAGAGATGGAAAACATTCTTAGTGGTTCGAATATTTAAAAGAGGCTTACAAAACATACTGATCTAACTAGAGGAAAATAAACGTTCTGAACTCTCTTTAGAAAATTCAGACAAAAATAATCACTAAACAATTAAGGAACGCATTAGACTGCGTATTCCTAGAAACGCAAAGGTGTTTCTGCAAAGAAGATCCTGTACAGATAGCGTGTTCTCTTTACAGCGAATGATAGACAATGAGACAATACAATCTGTCAATATGTATGGTACTTCTAACTTACATAGCTATTAATCTCCTTCGGACATAGTTTGAAATAACTCTAGAAATAACAGTGAACTTCGGACTACAGTGCAAAAAATAGGCATACAATGTATACCTCCGAGATACTCTCATGTAATCTTGTCCTACAAAGAATACGCACTTCAAACGAATAATAATTTGTGAATAAATTGAAATCAATATGGTCGTTGTATTGTAAATGTATTCACTCACTCACACCAACCCACATCCACATACCCTTCTACAAGAATGTATAATAGCTCGTTTCCCTCCTTTCAATGGATTTTTTTCCTATAATTTTTTACGCACAAAAACTATTCATAGTACATTTTCTCGTTACGTACGCATGATAAATTATGCCAGGCGCCATTGATCAATTTCGATCTGAATGGAGTGCAACCGACCCCGAATAATGCTATTCACCGTTGGAGAAAATTAGGAACAGACTTCATTTTACAGTACACAGAAGATAAGGGCATAAAACATTAATCAAGCGGCGTGAACATGTAACAGAACGAGTTTGTAACGGTCGATGCGAAAGCAAGTATCTAATATAGACACGCATGGAAAATACAGAAAAAAATACTGTAATCGCATCACTCGATACTGGATTTGAGGAAGTCCGTGTTTCTGTTCAAAGTTCATATTGTGTATCAAAGGTTTTCCATTATTCAACACACAGGATTTTACAACCTTTGCACAAAAGGACATCACAATTCCAACACTTGTTTCGTTTTGTTTTGTTGCCTCAATAACAGTTGATTTAAAAAGGGACCAGTCACTTATGATTGGCATTCAATGTCCACCAACTTATCTGGGCAATTTTGATGTTGTTTTTGAGAGAATATTCACAATAATTTACTCTTGTAAAGAATAGGCTTTCCAGATCGTAAATCAGGAAACTACTGAACAACCTCTAAATATTTTTACCCAGAAAGACCAAATTCCCTTCCAAAAGTCTTTTATGATTTAATAAAGGAATTTAAAGTAAAAAGACCAATTCATTCATAAAATTTTATGTAATTTCATGACTCATTATCATATGATTAGAAAACAAGACTTACGTAGTTGCAATGAAATATATTTGTAGAAGGTACTAAAGTAAAAATTTTGAATAGAAAAAAACAGACATTTTCAGAGTATTTTTCAAACAGATTGAAAATTTCCCAAATGTAAATTTGAAAAAAGTAATTGTATTAGTTATCATTTATCTAAAACAATATGAACCAAAACTATTACATTCTTTGCTCCCCAAAACAAGGTTGAGAAACCCAAATGAGAGATTGGTGCATTTCTGATTCAAAATTCCTATAAACCAACGGAACTTGGGTACAAATATTCACACGCTTGTGTCAAGCGTTAATACAAACAATATTAGTAACTTATATACAGTTTGATACTAATGATAACACTTGATAATAATGCTTTTTTATTCTTTATTTGCTTCTCTGTTTAATACAAATTTCATCCAGGATCATTGACCAACTTTGCGAAAAGTCTCCACATTGTAAAAATATGCACACAACCTCAGTTAGAGGGTCTGTAGCGAACACGAAATATCAAGGGTGAAAGGGGACGCGTAAAAAAATCAATAAGGTTATATCTCATTCCAGCTGTATAATTCATTTTGTCTAATCATTCAAAACAGAAACATTAAAAGTTCAGGTCACACGAACCTCTCAGAAATAGGATTCTAAGTTGACGCGAATTGTTCAGATAAAACTCCGGATAACTCATTATAATTACACTGAATAAACATGGTAGTTAGAGTAAAATATGCCTGAGATGTGCATTTCAACGAACTATCAGGAGATGAGGCCGCATGGCTGTCAAAAACCAAGGGAAGATTCTTACGGAAAATTCCCAATCTCCAAGGAAATACTACGAAAATTGATGTTCCCAAGAAGAATTCCTTACGAAGTACAGCGAATAAAATTGTTGAGACTGTTGAGCTTAAAACGGCTTTAAAAAAGTTATACATAAAAGAATGAAAGCAAAAAATTATAGTTCTCTATTTTGTGCATTTACGATGAAAACGTTACTTTTTTCAAATCTCGAAAGTGAAAATTATTTTACAGCACAAAACAGCCAACAAAAATTGTATTACCATCAAACATGTATATATCCACACAATTTCATATTTCTCTAGTAATTTAAAGTACATACATTTATGCATCTAAAGAAACAAAGATACCGAAAAACTAGTTAAGAAATTAGAAAATGAAATATAAAAAGAAACAAATTACCTATTCGGGTAAGGAGATTTTCTAACCGATACCTTCTGCAAATCAATTGAACACACTATCCATTCGAAACAAACCACATCCAAGCGCTTAAAGGGCTGGATCGAAACTTTCGTAATTTTCTTGGTCTCAGGCCGCACGTAACCACGCCACCGGCTATGGGGAGCTTAAGCCCATACACGGCGGCGGTCACGCAACTTACGTCCGCAAAGTAAGCAGTTGAATAGCTCGATCTCGAATATAAAAGAGATTGCTCCTCACAAACGTATAGCAAAAGAGAAAAGTTTACACGCAAACAATTCAATTTATCACACGCCCAACCCTACAGTAAAAACACACACGCATGAAATCTCTTCTAATATGTATCAACATTTTAAATACAAAATAATTCGATTATAGTTTTCCTGAACTCTCGAGCTCGAGTGCGAAATTTTAAAGTTCATAACTTTAATCACGTAAGCGTATTTTCTTGGGCACTACTATGTTCTGTCCTCGTGGTTTAACTCATTGGTTATCGTGCTCGCTTTCTATGACGCGACCCCAGATTCGATTTCCGGTCGGTTAAGATTATAATGTGTTTTTTTCCTTGAAATGTCTCAGTATATGTTGCTGTGTGACGATGAGAAAACTCACTTATCAGGTTGGGAAGATCAGAATACGGCGTGGGGATGCCTTCATGCTAACCACATGTGTACCCCCTTAACCCATGGTCACGAGGCCGGGAAGCAGCTGGTAGGCCATAATAGCCCGTACGCGGACAGTCACGCCAAGTACAGACAGACAACTGTGTTCTATAGGTAAAGTATTGTTATCCTGCAGCAAAAACATTTTTATAGAACAACTCGTTTTGTGCGTCCCTAACTAAAAAAAGGAAATTTTTGTATCTTCTATGAGCAATATTAAATTACTTTTGCGAATTCTTAGCACAAAATCCACATTTTGTTGGTCTTTGATAGCAAAAACTGGGGTTTCGGTATCCGTTCATCCGTTCGCCTCGGAGAAACACAATCGCTTAAATTAAGCATAGGATTTTCACCAAAATGAATATTATCCCATCGTTCTATTGGTCATCATTACAATTTTCACCTAAACGTCTTTAGGTCACAATAGTTGGTCTTGGTCACATACTTGATCACATACTAGTATTTAATTTACTTCCATTTTTGTTGATGGTACCATTTCATTGAGACGTCTCCGACTCTTCTTCCCAACATCACTTAAAAATTCACTGAAATAGTCACTAGAAACTGTTCTAAACTCTCCTTTTTCCGCATTCACCATCCGTAATTCATCAAGTTTCGGCTTTAACTGTCCTCTACCATCTCAGAAAAAGTATTTTTTTACTTCTTCTTCTTCCACCTTTCATTCGGTCCGTTTAATAAGCACGCTCGATAAGTGGTTTCGTGGCTCAGTTCCTTGCTTAAGCCATTTTACGCCTGTGAGTGATATATTTCATGTTTGATTCACGCGTCAATTCATCAGTTTCCTTGTCCAAAGTGGCTTTATTTTATTTTTCCTAGTCCAAATCGGTTGGTTGCAATTTGTGTCAGTAAACATTATTTTTGACTTTTGTTTATAATATATTTTCAAAATATTTTCCATGTTAAATAAACAATGCTCTATCCTTCGGTAAAATGTAAATTTACTAATACGGAAGGATCTAGTTACTCGAGCGCCCACATTTACATAATATTGTTACTTTCAATAATCAATAAAAGGTGGATTACCTCAATATCCTTTACAAACACGCTACTGCAAGCTGCGTTTTCGACAGCGTCATTGTTGTAGGAAAATTGAATCCACCAACTACTGATAAATTTCTTCAAGGCTACTGATTCTGAACGATTAGAGATTATACCAAGCAACAAAAAGTAAGGTAATACTCATTTTAACAATGATATGCAAGCAGTAGTTAACATTTGTATTGTACAATTCTAAAAGTCTAATTACGCCTGTAACAAATTTTGTACTTTATCTTCTGACTAAATAAACCCCATCCCCATCAGATTTTGCGTCCAGTGTCCCTTGTCCCATAAAGTAAACGCTAAGATTACCCTTTGGTTTGCTTTTAGACATAAGTGCAGCTTCAGTAAGCACTTGTTTTGCGGAGCTCCGAGTCATGGTGATACGATACCTGCCGCTCACCCTAGTAGAAAAAAATTCAAATCGTAAGGATCATTGAAGTCGTAGGCTTCCGCGGCCAGAGTCATGTAAATGATCTTGGCTGTCCAGGTGACGCTGCGTCGAAGGCTGTTGCCTGGCAACACAGCCTTCGACGCGGCGTCACCTGGACAGCCACGATCATTCATAAGGATCATTGGTTTATGCTTCGGTTTTCATAACGTGGCGCGTGAGGGCTTTGTCTTCGTGATGGAATATGTTTCGGCTTATTGCATCTTTCTCGGTCGGGCCGCTACATGTCGCTTGATCTGCAGCACTTCTTGATACGGTCACGAGCTTGCGACATCTAGCGGAATGCCTGAGAAAGACGCAAAAAGCTGTGACGTATTCCATCATGAAGACAAAGCCCTCACGCGTCACGTTATGAAAACCGACGTATAGCAGGCTGTCGATCAGTTGACAGTCGTCGTACAAACGTCACCTACGGCAAATACAAATAGGCAGAAGTCCGTTTTGCGGAGAGTTGCCCACGCACCGATCGGTCTGCGCAGCGCGATGGCGCTGTGACGTCACAGTCTTTAACGAGGCGCCAAGGGGCAGTGGCACGTCCATGGCACCTGACGTCTCTTGTCGCTGGAGGCGACACCGCGTTGACGCGGGTCTCGCGAGCTGTCGGCACTGCGTCGAACAGGAGATCCAAGGGATCGAGTCCCGACGGTGGCGGATTTCCAACACTAGATAGCAAGATCCAATTCTGCGGCTGTCTAGAGGAGAATTCTAGCTGCCGTCTAATTTCATCGTCAGATTTCCGTATTCAACTCCATATACAGCTTCACATTTTATCGACAACTGATTCTTTTATTCATACGAAAAGCTATCTATTAGTACACATCGTTAGTCTTCATATAAATCATACTTTCTGTTCACAACGTTTCGGAGTCTTCTTAACTCCATCTTCTCGCTAAATAAGGTTTTTTAATTAACATACCATTACATACTTATAATATGTGAATGATTTGATATAAGATGTTTGTGATTGTGATCTGTGTTTGTTTTATTTGCTGCAATGCTTGTTTATAATATGTAGCCTGAAGATGGAGTTACGAAAACTCCGAAACGTTGTGAAAAGAAAGTATGGTTTATATGATTAACTATTTGTACTAACAGCGTTTTGCATTAATAAAATCCCCAGTTGTCTTTAAAAGGGAAGCTTTAAATGAAATTGAATACATATCAGAAGACAATTTCCGTGGTTTCTCCAATTAATAGAAGGTGGTTGCCGAAACAGTATCCCAACAAATGGGCCACGAACCGCACGCGATCTTCCCCTCCAGCTTTCTCCCTTCTCTCTCCTTACACATACACACACCACACAACCACACATATTGGGAGACCCGTTGGGAGCTTAGAGCTTGTCCCGGCTGGGACGATCCCTTTCTGATGAAGGGGAGTTCCGCAAATCGGTGTTGAAGTTCGGCACCGTATTTCGTATTGTAGGACGAGAGGATCACGACCCCCTCTAGAATATTACTAATACCTATAGCAGTTATCACGGAACTACAAAATAATAAATCAATGAATGGGACACATGGCTAAACAGAGAAGGATATTGTTTCGCCCGCCTTTACTTTGCTGTTAAGAAGTCGTAAAACCGTAGAGAATGATCAATTTGGTTAGATAATAGCACTCAAATCGTCAACAAGCGTTGTTGCAATTGGAGTTACGCGCGTGAGAGAACCGGTAAGAAAATTTTACTTTTCCAGTTTGGATGAAAGTGTTTTTCTTTTTGGGAGGGGGGTTATTTTCAACTTTTCTTTCCCTGGCAAGGCCCTCAGAATACAAAGCTGATAGTCATCCAAGCTTTGAGATGAGAACAGACTTGGTCTCGTTAATTGGATGTAAAGCAGCGTGATCTGAGTACATTCTCAATAATTGATTGCGGTTGTGAGTGCAAGGATTCACTAGTAATACAAAATCTTGCAGAATTTTGGTCAAGTAAACGTATCATAACCTTCAAATTTTTGGAATTTCCTTTTGATTGAAGGTTATTCGCAGTAAGAATACTTATTTTCAACACATATCTTTAAAAACCTTGAAAAATAACATCTTTAACACACTTTTAACTATTTAACAAGCGAGACGTGCACAACTGACAAGCACTCTTATACACCTTTGTAAATTCATAATTAGAATCGTATTTTAGCTTAGCTGTTTGGACAAGCCGAATTTTTACTTTACATTTTTAATTACAATACATAATATCCCTTTATTCATTTATATAATATATTTAAGGTATACTATACTGATTTATATAATATATTTTAAAATAATTCATTGCGATATTACCATACGAGCAAGTTATAAATATCGAATATTTGTCTTAGGGCCAGCACCTGCTCTCTTTTTGTAGTTCTTTGTGTATTGTGAGGTATCTGTAAACTCCAATGATTTGTGTGTATGTGTTTCGGTTGGATTGAACGTAACTTAGTTTTTGAGGAATTGGATTAATTGTTAAGATTAATTTAATAATTGTTGTTTTGTGACTTACGGCTAAAGTAATGTCCTTGTGAAAAATTAAAAAACGAATTTTTAACAGGCCGTACGCGAAAGACGGTTTCTTGTGCTTGTTTTTCGAGTGCAAAACAGCTATTTTTCATGCTAACAGTCAGGGAAACCTTATGAAGCATGTGCGAAATATCGCGAAGCATGTGTGAGCATCTTTCGCACACGGTGAGTTAAAAAATTATAAAGGCAACACGTGCCCGAGGTGATTCGTGCATCTTGTTACTTGCTTGATACTTCTTTCGTAACATTTTCATTACATCATTCCCATACTTTTACGTAACAATCCATTCAGGTTGTTCCCAAAATCCGTCAGATTGTCGAAGAATTGACAATCACGCCCCCGAGTTCATACAGCATAGACAGTCAAAACATGGATAACAACATTTTTAAAAAAACTGACGAGACAAACGTTTGGTACAACAACGTACAAAGAGTTATTTGAAAGAAGAAAAGCGTCTAATTACTCTTGTAAAATTAATATGAGTACCAATATTCACTGGCACTTTGGTTTCTCTTTTGGAGTGAACAGAAGTAACAGATGAATTTCCGATTGGTATAATTTAATGAATACTGGGAACTATTAATTTCATTCAATCTTTAATAATATTTTCGATTAGTAAACAAACATTAATTTACAACAAATTATATAGTTCATAGTTTTCATTCGTGGAGGATTAAGGAAATCCTTTATTACTCACACATTATCTTCAAAGTTGACATCCTTCTGCATTGACACGAGAAAGAAAAATGAAACTGTTTACTTCCTCTATGTCGTCACCTTCAACACAGAACTTTAAGCACCGTTGAACCTGGTTCGTGCTTGCAAGGATGACAGTACACAAGACGGGTTAGTAACGACTTTCCTTTCAAGAGTTAGAACTTAAGATTAATGTCATAAAGCGCGAGACAGTGTGAAGAGAGAGAGAGAAGGAGATATACGGTTGTAAGGGAGTTTCTAACCTCCCGATTGAAATTAAAGGAGATAGATACAAAGAAAGTTGACAAACATGTGATGTCAACGTTTCGCAGGACCTACGGTTCACTCAGTCTTCTTTCCAAATGAGTATCAATATTTACTGGCTTTATTAGCATAAAGATTAGATGATAGTTAGACCTATCAAACGTAAACACTGATGACAAATCAGTAAGTTATGCTCAGGTTTCTTGAAATTTGAAGAATTAAGAGATTTTGAAGACTTTCTTCTTTACATTATCCCCATGGCAGTTCTTTGTAGTCATTATCATACTGTTTTACATTTTAGAATGCATTATCTTTGTTATATTAGTTTATACATTACATGGGGTGGATTCAGGAGGTGGAGACGAAATATACACTTTTGGAAAATAATTTTTCAAAAATATATATTTTTATAACTGAAAATGTTCATTTAAATTGAGATAGAGTTATTTAAAATTTATTTCACGTAATATTTTGATATGAAAATAAATTATTACATTAACAGTAAATAACATGTATGGATATGAAAATAGCATTATACCCCCATCTCCTTTTTACTTTGAACTTTTTAAACCATTATAAAAAAGAGTTAAGTAGTTAATCTACTTAATTTGAGACATAATTTGTGTTTGTAAAATGTCTACAAAATGCTGAAGAAAACTTCTTTAATATTTTTATTAGAAAGTAAATATAATCTCAGCTAGGAATTCACAGTAATGATACGAACCTGGAATAAAAATTAATACTGTTTTAAGTACTCGCCCTCTTAATTGATACTGAATTTTTCATGCGCTGAGCATAATATCGAAAGAAAATAATTCGAGTTTCTAACTTTCGTCTGCATTTAAAAAGCACTTTCTTTAATACGCATTAATTGGAAATGTAATACGGAACTGTAATTTACAATGACAAGATGGATGCAAAAAACAAGAAAACGAACACGAGCATGGAGTAAGAAAAGACGATTCAAAGTAGGTAATGAGTGACTCGGAAGCATCCTCAAGATCCCCATTAAATTATTCTGCTTGTGAGCGCGCCCGCGCGGGTCTACCGGTCGCTCTCTCTCTCTGCGCAGGATGGGCGGTGAAACTTCTTACTTTTTGTAAAAATGTCGGTGATCGCGACCTCGCGAAAGAAGAACAATATGGATTAATGAGCTTTCTAATGAATGAGCTATATTTTAATCAGGTTCTGGAAAGTCGCTCCACCTAAGAAAATCGAGAAATAGGAACGAGAGTTTCTCGACTATTTATAATATTGCTTATTAACGTCGTTAGAACTATGACTTAGAAACATGAAAATTAAGGAAAAGAGAAATTAATAAATTAATGAGTTTAGAAATGGATGTTTTGGGACATTGTTGAGCATCTAAAATGAACAGAGGACTGGCAGAATAAGGTTTTTTAATATACTCAAAGAAGTCTATAAAATAATGATTGGAATGATAGAAATAGGGATGCGAGAGAGGGCCGCAAGAGCAGTAAAATACTTTCAAGAAGAACATCCTTTGTCCCTAGCATTTTTATCTACAAGTGAGATGACTGTTTTTTATTGGTGGGTACTGATGACAGTGATGATTTGGATGGTCGAGGAATTGTGCAGTGGTGAAAGAGACATGGGATACACTGAGAACTCCCCGAAAACCTACCATGAATCCACTTAGGCCATCAGAAATTTCTCACGGATCGTCAGGAATTTGATTTCGAATCCGATTTTCGCCTGCTCGTTACGAGTGAAGTGTGTTGTATCTTTAACATTTTCATTGGACTTTTGACCTGTATAACTTTAGAAATAAAGCTTAAAAGTGCTCTCTGCATAATATTGGACTATACACAATTTTATTCAGCAAAAAGCAAATACGTTGCTTCTATGTTATAAGTGCTTCAATTAGGATTATATTAGTTGCCCGCGTATTACATTAGTTAAGTAAGTTCCAGTTGAAATTACTTTTAATGTAACAATTTATATCACATCTTAGACATTCTCTACAAAATAAACCAACAAATAAGTATTTTACCAATATCAAACTCCTGAAATGTGCACTTACTTTCTAATGATTAAACGAAAGGGGGTTCACATTTTATGTCACAACCACGCAAATGAATAAAAGCGTAACACGAAGTTGTTTAGAAGCTCAGGCAAATAGCTCAACAAGCTCCAGATAATACTCTATAATCCTTTTCCGAGAAAGGATATTCAAACTCTCCTCCGAAATTCTTAAACAAGAGAATACAATGCTCATTTATCAATATTTCAATCATATTCTTCTAGAACCGAGTATTTTATGAGACTTGAGCGACTCCGGCTTTTTATTGTATCATTTTCTGTATTTACTAACAGATCTGCGAGTTCAAACTTCATACGTACTTTAAACGCTGGTCATAAGTATCGTGACACTCCAACTCCATATTTGAAACATTCGTACTGGACCCCTATAATCGTGAAAAAACGTTCCTATTTCGTTTTAAGTTACCCTCCGTCCAGGTGTTTTAAAAATGAAAACCAAATGACATGAGACTTTTTTTTATTAAAATTACATTTTTTGTCAGCAATACGTTTTCCTCAATATCATAAGGGTTTTGTTACAAAAGAAGCTTTTTGAGTTGAAATAAGTGTTCTTGGTTAAAGAAGTTTAGTTACATGACGTAAAAACCCATTTAACTATTTTTTCAATGTTTGTCCGTTTGTCTGGGATAATTTTGGGAACGGTGATACCGATTTCAATGAGATTTTTTCTGAAAGGGAGCATATTTTGTCGGGAATAATTTAGATTGCTTTTTCTGATTATTTTGGATGTTTGCCGATTTACAACAATTCATCTGTTTACAGTTGCCCTTCGCAACGATTCTGGTAGCAATATAATCATAGCAACATGTTTGGGCAAA
This sequence comes from Teleogryllus occipitalis, assembly GCA_011170035.1. Taxonomy (NCBI): domain Eukaryota; kingdom Metazoa; phylum Arthropoda; class Insecta; order Orthoptera; family Gryllidae; genus Teleogryllus; species Teleogryllus occipitalis. The sequence goes on from BLKR01000983.1 coordinate 30,957, forward strand.
CAGCCGCTGCAGGGGGAGGACCTAGGCCGGTGGAATCGGCCAAGAAGGGGCGAAGGAAGGCAGGTTAAGTTTGGGGTATAACTATAAATAGAACACATTATTTTCCTTATCTAAAAAATGATTATGACAAATAAATACTATGCAGTATGTGGCAGTTGAGCCAGCAATAATGTTTGGAATAAAAATAACGTTGAAGTGTTAAAGGTTTTTGAAACAAAGTTTTTTATTGAAGCCATGCAGCGTTCGTTTTAATTCTATTTTTATACCTAACGTTTTACAATTGTATTAATTTCTTGAAATAAATGAAATATTACAGACGGTTTTGTGTTTAGAAAAAATGTCTCGTTACAATAATGAAAATAACTTACGTTAGTTCATATTCGTATTATAAACTCCAACAATATGTAAGCAAGTAAAGTACTGAAAAGCGAAAAACACGAAATATTTCAATTGAATGGCTACAAAAGATATAGTAATTTATTACAAAAGATTATAGTATATTTTAGGTAATTCGTATAAATTACACAGTTTTGACAAAAGAACTTGAAAAATATAAAATTGTATGACAATAATAATATGATATACTCTTATATAATAATTTCAAGTATGATAGTAATGATCAAATGAATGCATTAAATAATATGTCTTTCCTATCCTAAAAAAGAGGCAAGGCTGAAAAGGAAGAATTGATAGAAAATTTGCATATTTAACTCTTTCTTTCCAACATATTACTCACAGCCGATTATTCATTACTCAGATGAAAGAATTAGTGATTAAAATTACTCAGATGAAAGAATGCATGATGTGTAGAATATAAAGTAAAATAGTTTAGATGTGTTGAGTGATTTGGGCTTTAAGGAGCAAGTATTAAATTTTAAAGAACATGATTTCACAGTTTAAACCAGCTTTCCCCATATCAGAGAGTTATCAATAATCTGTGACAATATGTAAAGATCGATGTATAATATTTTGACATACAAGATTTTAGCACAGCAACTCATCAATGAAACGTGGGATGCAACGGTAAGAAAACTAGTGCTGCTACCAAATCACATACTTTCTCGCATTGTTTCTAAATGCACCGCAATATTTTACTACTAAATCAACCAGCAAAAGTGTTTTCAACCACCAATTCTTTTTTCCTCTCTGAGACCCGATCGCACATCCTCAGAGTTAACTTGCCAGCACTCATGCCACCACGAGCAATACCCAAAAATGGGACTAGCACCATATTTCTTACCGTTCCTTATTACATATGTGGAGAAAAGTTTTAAAAAATGGAGAAGTTTTTTGAGAAAAAAGCTTCCATAAAATTCAAGCAAAAATTACGCAAAAACTACATTTTTTTTAAAAAATGTACATGACCTTTTTTAAAGAGTAATTTAGTACAACAGACTTTGTCTGAGGCGAAAATTCATCTTTAATTTTGTAGTTTTGAAATCGTTTTCAGCAATTTTCAAAAAAATGGGAAAATAAACGAAAATGATACCTGCATCGTTCTTTTAAATGTCCTTCGCAACTATTCAACAACAAAATTCAATCCAAAACTTTGGAACCATTTTTTTTAATTTTGAAAATGTCCGTGGGGATTCGTGTACAGTACTCCTCCAAAAATAAAATATCGGTTACAAATTCTGGACACGACATCAGCCAGAATGATTGGGGAATATCAATTTTGATGAAAATAAGCTGAACGGTTAAGGCGCTAGCGTTGACCACAGACGAACAGATGGACTTTTTTGTCAATCGATTTTTCGACATCAAGAAGCAACAAAACATGGATTTTGGCTACACCACGAACTAGAGGATTGTTTTCTAAATTTAGCAACAAGAATTATCCACTTTTTCGTTACCAAAACCCAGCAATAGGAGTTCTTCTGGAGAAAATTCATCGTTTTCCGGCGCACGAGTAACTAACATAACTTTCTCTCCTTACGAAGAATTCGTAAGGCGAGAAAGTAAAAGGTAGTAATTGCGGTCACTAGCAATCGTGGCGTGGGAGCAAGAGAGCGTGTCACGGGGAACGCCTTGCAGAGGATAATCAAACGTAGGGTTTCAGGAAAACTCAATAATCGCCTACCGTAGAGTATGTGATAAAACCCTGTACCGACTGAACACATCGGTTGAAATAATTTCTACCTCAATTCCGGCATCAGCGTCAAACCATTTCTGATGGCTAACGTTAATTTGGGTTTAAAATAGCATAGGGTAAGTAGCACATGATGGAAAAATATTAGAGACAGAATTAAAGGCTCTGGCAACTCCGACGAAGGCCAATTCTGCCAACTGTTTGCCCACCATCTTCTGGCGTATGTTGTTCTAGCGGCTCCCGCCAGTGCTCTCGGTCGCCCTTTGTTTCCCTTAAACTAAGTTCAATTAGGAGACCAGGTGCCGCGGTCGCCCTATGGCATTGGAGGCGAACGTGGCGAAAATCGGAGGTGATGGAGAGAACGTGACGGTGGCAGCGACGAAGGCGGAAATGGTAAGACTTTAGTGTAGACTATAGGCAACAGCCGTGAAAAGATAAAAATGGTCCATAGAGAAAGCGGAACAAAAGGTAAGTACGAAAGGAGGAGGCTGGGGATAACACGGGGATAAAAATGAAGGAATGTGATGAGGCACAGAAGTGGGAACACGACTGGGGTAGAAATAAAAGCCTACAATATCTGGACTGAAGAGGAAGGTAGTAAAGGAAGGCGAAAACTATAGCAAGGTAGTAGTAGCTAAGAAGGAAAGCTAGTAAATGAAAAATATAAAAAAGCTATAGAGAATTAAAAAAGAAAGTAAGTAGGGTATGAACCGGGGACAAATACAAAACTAAAACGGTGAAAATGAGGACAAAGGAGGGAGTGAAGATGTCGGAGATACCGGCAAAGAGATGCCAAAGGAAGCCGCCATAGGAATCCGCCAAAGGAAGCTGTGATGGTGTCGGCACCAGACTGTAAGGACCAGAGACAACAAAGCAACAGAAACTGCGAGAGCCAGAGAAGCATGGTAGGTGGCACGACGCGAATGGGAAGAGCAGCGAAAAAGTGGAAATAACAGCGGAGGTGATAACGAGGTAGAGGTGAGACGGAGAAAATGCAGAGGGAAATGGAGTGGAGATGGAGGGAACATGCAAGGGGGAGAGGGTACAAGGGAAAGACGAAGGGAGGTCGAGGGGACCTCGACAGAACATTGAGGGAAGATCGACGGGAAATCGAGAGAGTATCGCTGAAAAATGAAAGGAATAATAAGTCCAATGGTAGAGGAAGAGGAAAAGAAACAGATGGATCGGGAAGAAGGAGAATGATCAACAGCGAAGTTGAGAAGCAACAGGTGGTGAAAAAGGTGGAAAGCAGACGGGGAGAAGGTACACGAGGGAAAGGAGAAGAAAACAGAAGAAAGAGAAAGAAGGGAGGGAACCAGCAAGAGAGAAAGACAGAACAGGTCGCAGAGGCAGCAGAATCGAAGAGGAAACACAGTCAGCGACAACGCAGACGGCAGCGGCTAAGGGAGCACGTGAGTGGTGGCAAGCGGGTCGCGGCTTGGGGCATCGGCGCGGCCTGGGGCATCGGCGGCAGCAACAACATCAGCAGCGGCGGCGGCGGGGCGGGCGAGGGGCCCGGGTGGCTCATTCGCACTAAAAGCCTTTCCCTGCCGCCACCGCGGCCGCCGCTGCTCGTCTGTTTGCGGCGCTGAATAATTCGGCGGCGGACGCGGCGGCGGAGGCCCTGGAAAGGGGCGGCGATCGAGGGGGCGGTGGAGCCGCCAGGTGACGAACGGCCCGCGTGCCCTCAGAGGGTGGACCGAGACGCCCAGAGGAAACGGGGGAAGAATTTAAAGTGAGGAGAGGGCAGGCGGGTAAATAAACAAAGCGGGTTAACTCTGAGTGAATGGGTGAAGAAATCGAACGTCATGGCTAACTCTGTACCGATTCAGCACCTCGGTGGGTAGAATCGAGTATTTGGATAGAGGTTTCCTCGTCCCTCTCAATACAATGTTTTTGAACAAGGAATGTTTTATTGGCGAAATAAAGACGCGAATGGCGGCCGAAACTTTGGCATCTGTGCTTAGGACGCAGCGACTCCCGGACAGCCATGTAGCAACTGACTCCGGCCGCGGAAACCTACGCTCTCATGCTCACAATTGTTTTTGAAGCTGATAAAATTTGGCAATTTTTGAAAGTCAGCTTCGATTCACTTTCACCCTCAACTATGTGAAACCTAACAGTCCAAAATTAACCACTTCGTAATGTATTTCAGTTTAGAGGAAAGTATATTCTATTGCACACACTACATGATCGGGAGATATTGGATTGAGCACGAATCACGGAGTAAATAATAATTAAAATATAATTTCAAACAAAGGATGAACATTTTGAAATACTTATTGTATAATTTCTGGAATGACGAAGAGAAATAATGATTTATGGCAAAATGTCTGTTAGTCTGTCTGTGGTCAACACTAGCGCCTTAACCCTCCGGACGATTTTCTCCAAAATTGATATTTCCGTTTCAATCTCGCTGAACTCGAAGCAAATTTGAAACGGATATTTTGATTTTTATCTGAGATTTTCAATCCTCAGTGTTCCACCTAAATGGCAAAGAAACCCATTCACCCGAAGTCTTCTTCGCACTTCGCCCTTCGCACTTCGCCCTTCACCCTTCGCACTTGGCCCTTCGCACTTGGCCCTTCGCACTTGGCCCTTCGCACTTGGCCCTTCGCACTTGGCCCTTCGCACTTGGCCCTTCGCACTTGGCCCTTCTCACTTGGCCCTTCGCATTTCGCCCTTCGCCCTTCGCACTTCGCACTTCGCACTTCGCCCTTCGCACTTCGCCCTTCGCACTTCGCCCTTCGCACTTCGCACTTCGCCCTTCGCCCTTCGCACTTCGCCCTTCGCCCTTCGCACTTCACCCTTCGCACTTCGCCCTTCTCACTTCGCACTTCGCCCTTCGCCCTTCGCACTTCGCACTTCGCCCTTCGCCCTTCGCACTTCGCCCTCGCACCTCGCTCTCTTCGCACTTCGCCCTTCGCACTTCGCCCTTCGCACTTCGCCCCTGCACTTCGCCCTTCGCACTCGGGCCCTTCGCACTTTCGCCCTTCGCACTTCGCCCTTCGCACCCTCGCCCTTCGCACTTCGCCCTTCGCACTTCGCCCTTCGCACTTCGCCCTTCGCACTTTGCCCTTCGCACTTTGCCCTTCGCACTTTGCCCTCGCACTTTGCCCGCACTTTGCCCTTTCGCACTTGCCCTTCGCACTTTGCCCTTCACACTTTGCCCTTCGCACTTTGCCCTTTTCGCACTTGCCCCCTTCACACTTTGCCCTTCACTTTGCCCTCTCGCACTTCGCACTTCGCACTTCGCCCTTCGCACTTCGCCCTTCGCACTTCACACTTCGCACTTCGCCCTTCGCACTTCGCCCTTCGCACTTCACCCTTCGCACTTCACCCTTCGCACTTCACCCTTCGCACTTCGCACTTCTCACTTCGCCCTTCGCTCTTCACACTTCGCACTTCGCTCTTCGCCCTTCGCACTTCGCTATAAATATGGGCCCCAAAGCCGCGGGATCATTATTCAACGCGATGCTGCCAGGTAGAACACTTCACCCCCGCCAGCAACGCGACTGCGGATACCTGCGACAGTTGCAGGCGAAACGTATGGACAAGTCTCCGTTAGACCACGGCCTACAAACCCAGAAATGCCAAATAATGTAGAAACCGACCGTGAAAGCCTACATTGTATGGAAATTGATATTGTCGTAAGAAGGTATGAATCCACATAAGTATTCTGCATTAAATAGTTATTGGTTTAGTTGTAAAAATTAAGGATTATTATTTTGTACTCGTACTTGTTAGTTCCACGAGCGAAAGTGAATCTTATTATGAATGATTTACGTGTTATGCTGAAACTGTGGGCCTATAAATGAATTTTTGTAGGGAAGTGTTTTGTTACATTGAAAAGTGAATGCGTACCTTTGGGTGGTGAAGATGATTGTAAAGTAGGCAAGAAGAAGAAGAATTGAAATAAAAGAGAAATGGGAAACGAAAATTTGAAGTAACTGAACGCGTGTCAACTCTCTAAAACAAAGTTCAGTATTTCTTATTAGAAATGATTGTAATTGACCACTTCACAGATAATAACGCAGAATACTATCTGCATTTACGTAACAAAAACGTATGGTTTAAAAGAGTTCCCCCTAAAAATTGAAAGTTAAAATTGGCACATTAGTATACTTAACATATTTGTTAGCCGAGATAAACAATTTTAGAACCGAAAAAAAATGATTTTGGGTAATGTAATTTACTAACTTCGAAACTCCTAGGCTCTGCTTCGGTTGGTAAAAATCTCTTCCAAAATCAATCATTTTTCGTTCTGATTCTTAAATATTTGGACATTCTATTGGATGGCACCTCTATTTCGAAATATAAGTGGTCTGACTTTAGGATTTGGGTTCCAGTATGAAGCTATATTCACTTTTAAAACTAAAAATTTAGAATGCTTGTAAGGGTGCAATTTGTAATTTATATAAAGAAACAAGCACCTATTTTTGATACCAATTGTGAAGCCTTCAGTTACCTACAGAGAGATTATTTGAAACCTTGAGAAGCCGGCCAATCTTTAAATTGGGTCTCCATTCCGTATGACCGGCAAGGAGTCAGGGGTTACTCCTAAGGCTTGCTAATGATTCAGACTACCAAAGACTATTTACAAAGGTCAAAGTGTTCATTTGAAAGCTTGCAAAGCTTCATTTTTTAACAGAATGTCCGCATTTGTGGGCATTTTAAACATATATATGATAAACAATTATATATATATATATATATATATATATATATAAATATATATATATATATATATATATATATATATATATATTTATATATATATAATTGTTGGGTATTAATACATGTATTGATATCTTGTAATTGTAAATCAATTCGAAATATCAAAAAATGTCACTTTTGGTCAGTTAAACGGATTTATGTATCAGCTAGGTGTATTTTTCAACCAATAATGTTTGATTTACACATTTAATATATGGTTTTGCACACAGAGTAATTGCTTGTTTGAGTCCGATTGATTATTTTTTTCCAAGCATGTTAACTGCAATGGTCGTAAATCCATAAGTGTAGTGCATGTTATGTCGCAAGCGGTGGTACTGTCCCTCCCCACTACGTGAGATCAGTTGTCGACCTACTTGTGAGCTTGCGAGGTTCCCACTCCAAGAATCCCATCCATTGGGGCATCGCCCCAGCAGGGACGAGCTCTATTCTCCGGACTGGTCTCCCGACGTGCGTGAGACAGTTGGACATTTAAATGTGTGTGTGTGTGAGGGAGGGAGATAGAGATAGATAGATAGAGAGAGAGAGAGGGAGAGAGAGAGAGAGAGGGAGGGAGAGAGAGAGAAAGAAAGAGAGAGAGGAGAATGTCGCGCGCGGTCCGCAGACCGTTTGATCGCTTCACATGGAATCCTGAAGCTTACGAGAAAAGCCAATGTTACGAGGCAGACACAGTCTCCGCCACCTGCCACCCCATCTCTTCACAGTTTACGAGATGACGTCACGTTCAAGCCGTGCATCGGACAGGTTGACATGAAAACTGAAAGGTGGGGCAGCGTTACCGTGTAATGGAAGAAGTTGCTTTTTGTTGTTCTTCTTGAGTGTTCATCAGCTGACGTGTAGCAATATTTCAGAGCAATTTTACTCTAAAGGAGAAACGCTTTCGTTGACAACTAAGAGTTAACTATGAAATCGAGTACTGCTGGTTTTCAGTCTTGCTTCAACCTTTGTTTTTCTCATTCTGTTTTCCATGATTCTCGCCTCCTCGTATTTTTCTTTGGTGTTCTTCCTTTTCATTAACACTGCAATTCTTTCCTTCTGAAAGATGATCGATTGATTGACGTTTCCGACCACGTTAAGTGATATTGTAATAGTCCCATTATTGTAGTGAATGATTTTCATTCCCGGAGATGACAGTGTTCCTCGCCTGCTGATGGTGAGATCTAGCGCCAAACTACAGGTTGGCTTGCAAGGGGATTCTCCTCCAGGTATCACCCTCAGAGGGGTACCGCCCCAACCGGGACGAGTTCTAAGCATCCGCAAAGTCTTCCGAAATGTATGGTACAGTAATGCATATAAGGCTAAGTTATAGTAAGTAAGCGAAGAGGATAAAACAAGCGCGACTCGTGGCTCTTTTATTAGGATACTGTTCTAGCATTATAGGAAACAACCGATCAGAGCAAACGACCTTGCAGTGTCTGAATTCAACCTCTCTAGTTCGTGTCGAAAATCCGCCACCGTCGGGACTCAAATCCTAGAATCTCCCTGCAGAGTATCAACGATGATAAGAGTTGTTTCCTTGAGTCAACAACTGCATAATTGTTTGCAATTTGTACAGATGTCTACTAGACGTAGAAACCGTCTTCTGCGTGTAGGGCGTTACGGAACATAACTCGCCGTTCAGACGGACCGCGCGCGCGCTGCGAGGGCGAGCCATCGGGAAACGCCAGCCGCCAGGTGGAAGCCACAGAGGCGGAGCAAGCGACGAAGATCGCGCGGCGGCGGAGCCGCGGGGGCGGATGCGCTCATCGATTGCTCGCCAACCACCTGCCCCCGCCCCGCCCCGCCCACTGCCCTCACAGCCGTTAACAGCGCCGCCAACTCTTCTGCCTACGCCTTCGCCAGCGTCAAAGCCAAAGGAAACTCCACTGCTTTCGTCAATGTCGATTCATTTTTTCTGCGCAAACCTTGCAACGCCAACGCGCTTGCTTACGTCTTCTCCAACGCTGATGCTTGTGATTATGCCTTTCGCCGGAGGTGGGGATGGGACTTCGGTCCCACTTACAAAAACTCTCTCGGGGAATTAGTAAGTCCCGTCTGACTGCCCTGTTTCTCGATGTGATTCGGTCAAAGCGATGGTAGGCGGGGCGGGTTTGGGGCTCCATGCCTCCGGGACTGTTTGACTCGAGTAAGCTTTGGATTCAAGGAAGCAGTGACCGGCACTCTAAGCCAATTGAGGAGCGATTCATGTGTGACAAATGGGAGGAGCCAGTGAGAAGCGTATGAATCCGGCACCAGTCTTGTAAGCTCTGAGATGCCGAAGCGGCCCCATCCAGGTTATGGGTGGACGTGCTTTAAATAAAGTTGCGATAAGGCGTACAGATACCATTCCAAATGTGTACTTGCGTAGTTGCGAAGCCTGAAGACAAAAGGCCGGAAAGATTCTGGTGCCCGTTTGGGTCCCAAATATCCCTTGTAAACGCAAGTAAACAGACGTCAACTCATAAGTTGCAATGCTTATGCCACCGCTAGCGTCAAAACTACTACTGTCAATACTGCCAACTCATACTTCTCCGCCAATGTTACCTGCCCAAGACCTACAGCCTACGCCTTTTCCAACACAATCTTCGCCGTCGTCAACACTAAAACCAAGCTGAACACCAAACACAATGTCAATCGAGAGAGATCAGTTCTCATATGCAGAGCCTTAATCGTTCTCTCGCCCATCCGCCAATTAGCCACCTTGTTAATGGACGATCGGCCGTTGAAAATACTCGTTTGAAAGGAGATGCTATTACTAAATCTGGCGATTTAAGCTTCAATGTTGAGCTTTTTAAAACACGTTATAGCTACATATTACGTCACATATGTAAGTTATGTTCAAAGCTACCTACTTGCCATCATTCATAGCCTCAAACGCGATTGTCTCATAAAAAGCTTACGCTGACTCCTCCATTCATACTGCACCTCCATCCTTCATTAAAACCATCAGTTGTCAACAACAACATTACTCTGTAAACATCTTCGCCTTCGTAAGTACTGCCATCGTCACCGCAACCATCTCCAGCCAGACCCTGCCGCCGCTGCCGCGCCCGACCGAATGCGGCTTATCTTATCACCAGAGCGCGCGTCTCCAGCCCGCATTGAGCGCTCTGCTCAACCGCCTTCCTCGGCGCTGCCACCGCCACCGCCGCCCATACACCAATTCCCGCCCTAATCCGGTATTCAGACATCCACCCCAGGTAGCTCACAGTCAGTGTGAACTCAGTAGGTGCGGAGGGAGTAACGAGGAAAACGACATCCACACGAATGGGCAACATGGTTGGAACCAATGGGAACCTAATATTATATCTTTATTTATATTCACATAACTTGTGTGGTATTATGCTAACGCACCGACAAATACAGGGAATTGAAATTTGACTTTCATTGGATGGAGAGTTTAAATTGATGAAATATATTAAATTCTCTAAAAAATAATAAATGACGCTTATAATGTAGCTAATTATAAATGGAACATGAAGTTTGTTTTTGCCTATTTCTGAACAATCCCATGAAGATGTTACAGCGCGATCCACGCAAACAATTGTCATGTCACAAATTGGTTCTTTTTCTACATCATTTGGTTTCATACAACGGCAGTACCTGGCATTAAGCGGGCATAAATGTATCACTATAATTGATATTAGGTATATAAAATAGGTATTCTATTTGTGGTGTAAAATAGAAATATTTTTATTTTAAAATGGCAAATAGACTGAAGTTCTAACCTCTTACAACCCTAAGCAGGTATTCCTGCAGTTCAAAGTACAAAGGGGGAATAAAAAAAATTGTATTCCACCTCATTATCCCCATCACCTTCTCCAGTATTAAGTACAATGAGGTTGCAGACTCAACATTAAATTAGGAATATCTTTGTACATTGATAGTTGACCATCAATGTGACGCGTAAGTGTGACATAGGACAGTTTTGCTTCATGCCACAGGTCAAGATAGTGACAGGACAGGCAGTGTGCATTCTCTTGCCAACAGTAATCGTTTGATTTTGCCAATATGAGTAGACGAACTCTGACGAGGACGAACAATTATATAAAGCCCAAATAATGCAAACAAAATCCTTTTCTACATTGATTCACTATTGTTTACTGATTGGAAAATACAAGTCCAGATATTTCGTGTGAATTACTGATAGATAAATAAGTACGACGTAGTATTAAAATTGCTGGTACTGTCATTACAGCAAATTTAGCACATAATTATGATAATTAAGGGAAACTGTCGTACCGAGGAATAAATGTACTTAGGGACAAAGTATGTTCTCGATAAGTCAATGAGAGAAATTTTGGATTGTTATTTTTCCTACATTGCTATTGTCATTTATTCAAGTGAACGATTTTGTAGTGTGAGCTCTTTCAGATATTTAATGTGAGTTTAATAAATTTGACAAATGAAAAGTAAAAATTTCCGCATTTCTCTTTCATCAATTTTGTAACAACTACTATACCTTTACGAAAATTGAAGTAGACCTACACTTACAAGAATATAATGTAGTTTGTTCAAGGTGTATACCTCTTTCCTAAGATAACCTACAATTAACTATAGCCAAGTTTATTCATGTTTGCAGATTGTTGTACCTAGGGACAATGATTATTGATGTACTCAGGGACGTCCCTAGGTACGGAAGAGTAGTTATAAATTGAATACAATTGATTTTGGGATGCAATCTGGCCATAACACAAAACAAAGGAAACGGAAAAAGCTCTCAACTCTCAGCAGAAACAATATAATAATGATTATTAAAGATTTATCTCAAAGATTGGTGATTCGTCAAAGTCGTCATTCGTCGTTGTTAAAGATTGTAGGTCAATTCGTTGTTCAGCATTACCTCAGTTAGAGAAAAGAGCGAATCAGAAATCTTAACTGTGCAAAATTTAAAAAATACGCATATTGTAATGATAAACTCATTAAAATTTGATGCAGCATATTAAGTTGACATGGAGGACATTGAAGTTAAGCTTCCTGACACCATCTGTGTTTGGTTATTCTCGAAGACAAGAAACATTGAAGAATGTTCTTAAAATATTATTATTTCACATAAATATGCTGAGATATAGCATCCCAAGAAGAGGACCATCCACGATGTTATATTCAAAAGAAGAGGGGGAAAATTAAAACTTAAGAAGTGTCCCTAGGTACGATCATTCCCCCTACATCAAGAGGCCGTTACCCTAAAATCATACTAGAACTGTGAATACTTCAATTATACCTATTAAATTAGTTAAAACTTTCGATGAAAATTTAAAAAAGGATTTCAAAATATTTCAGTGTATCTACCAAACGAATAAACATTCCTTGCGCGAATATAAATGGTTGAACACTATTAAATACTTCAACAGTCAAACAACGAGTTCCATTCACAATATCCAGTCACAGTCGTTGAAATGTGTCAATTTCAGACACACATAGCGAGGCAGTTTGAGTACAGCACTAGTACAATCGACCTCTCTTTTTATCAGTGGCTTTGACATCCCTTTTTGTCCCTTGCATTACCCTTACGAGTACATTATCATTGTTTTCTTTTAACTTTCATCACCTTTCCTCCCTTACTGCTTCCATTTTCGAAAAAAAAATTGTTGTTAAAGTCATTTTTTCTTTAAATTTCTTCCTTACCTCATCTACTTTTCTTGTTTTCTTTTACACTTTTTTTCTCTATCGTAAATTCCCATTTTTCAATTACTAATTCTCTTATTCATTTATCTTATCCTCCTTAAATGTAATTTTTATTAAGAATGCTTTGGTGCAGCATAGACATTTTTTTCTTTCTGCGAGTTTCTGTACACCCTTCTGATACAGCATGGTTATCGCTCTCATTTTCTGTCACCCCCCCCTCGTTCCTCTTCTCCTCACCTTCTCTTCTCCTCATCCTCTCTTCTCCTCACCTCTTCTCCTCACCTTCTCTTCCCCTCACCTCTTCTTTCCCTCCTCTACTTCTCCTTCTCCCCTCATTTCTGTCTCTCTCTCTCTCTCTCTCTCTCTCTCTCTCTCTCTCTCTCTCTCTCTCTCTCATATATCGTCATTGCCTTTTATCTTCCTCAACTGCTCATTAATTTTAGTTGCAAACACAGACTTTAATTTGAATCACAGAATTACTCTGTTGAATGTTTTCTTTCTAATTTTTCTTCAACCAATCATACCTTTTAATGTTTTCCAACTTCATTATTCCTCCCGCATGGATCTCGTATAGTTCTAGGTGTATTTTGTATTCTGAAGTAAATTTTCCACAAGCCATGTGATACAAATAAGTTTATTCGTCCCTTTCCCCTTCACCATCTTTTCCGTTCATCTCTCGCCATTCCACTGCTGCCGATTCCTGGAGACGTCACCGGTTTGACGAATCACCACGGCGCGCCGGTCGACATGACAGGATGCGCCCTAGCGTGGCATAGGAGAGAAGCGGTTTAGCAAAATGGGGCGTGGCGGGGCATGGCGGGACGAAGCGGGGCGGGGTGAGGCGAGGCGCGGCGGGGTTGGGGCGACCGGGCCGGGGGGCGGAGAGGAGCGGGCGGGCGAGCGTGGCGGGGAGGGGAGGGGCGGCGTGTTGTGGGGCGGGGCCGGCGCCACGGCGCGAAGGCAGATCGCCGCGGGGCGACGCAGGGAGGGGTGTAAATGGAATTCACGCATCTGTGCGGCCGAACAAAGGCCGGTTTAATCGGCGGTCGACACACAAAGAAGGGAATATCCGTGAATTGGCGCCGCCTCCGCCGCCACCGCAGTCGCCGCCGGTAGACAACGGCTACGCGGCGCTCGTGTTACAAACATCGGCCGACTCGGTTTCGCTAGGGCGAAAGATTAAATACAAATCTCCTTTGTGTCGTATTGCGACTTTCTTTTTTGTGAAGAATAAGTTGTATCTCCATACGATGTTTCACTGCTTTCACAAATTGTACGAATAAATCGACGTGTTATGAGCCTAAATCGGCATCCAGCTTACAGAACGCAATTATTTGGGTTTCACAAAATTGTGTACTATTTCATCTCTGAGACGAGGTGTTTTATCTGTAGTTAGTTCGATGTGTGGTTAGTCCGTCCTGTATACATAGGACGCACACTGGTTGAATCGGGCCTAAAACGTGGTCATAATTGCAAATGTCAGTGGATTTGCGTAAAAATTGATGTCAATGAGTTTTTGAGGTCGCTGAATTTGAATATCATGAAATGAAATTTCAAATTTTAAAATGGCGGGTTTGAAATGGCTAACTGACTCATAAAAATGAACCCAATACGTGTAAAAAGATTGATAGAATGGTTCTCGCGGTCGCAGATGACGAATATCGAAATTAAATATCAAAATTCAAAATTGAAGCTTGAAAGTGAAGGGATTGTACGTAAAAATATGGTTATACGTAAAGTTCTGTTTTCGAAGTTGCTGATTACAAATATTGCAACGAAATTCAAAACCGCTGCTTTGAAAAGATATATTGGATTTAAAGGGTAAAGAATTTTTTTTAGAGGGAAATGTGATTTAAGAGAGTTTTTGACTTCCTTGTTTCATTGATTTACTTAACGTATAAAAAGTGAACAATCGTTATGATCGTAAAGTAGCATCTGCGCACCATTTCCTGTGCTCTGGAATCTATACCCTCTTCCTTGACCTAAACTATTTTTTTTTTTAATTAAATTATGAAAAAAGAGAGATTTAGGTAACATTAACTGTATCATATATTATTATATGATATACAACATATATTAACTGATCATATTAATTCTACTAATGTTCTCTTCTTTGAAAACAAACCTCTACAATGTGTCATTCACACTATAACTTAATTGCGTTAGAGACACTATTACGGCAATTTATGATTTCACGTCTTATCCTAAATACATCGTTATTAACGGAATATGTTGCCCAAAATCGTGGTGATTTTAGAATATCTGTGCAAATCCTAACTATCGTTGGGCATTTATATATCTTTTCATTCTTTTGACACAAAGGAAAAGAGGCAGTGTAAAGAGACACATAACGTAGGAAGTGGATTTACTAACGACTGAAGACTCCTAGGAGATCCAAACTGAGCATGAAGATCATGACACCGGAAAACAAAAATCACTTCGATGCGTCACTGCAAGTCAGATACTCAAGAAACGAAATGCTTAAGAAAACATGCCGTCATTCAAGGTCAAAAGGGCCATCGGAAATGCAGATGACACACATTTCCTTGTATCACGTGGCGAACAATTATTTTTAAAAAAATATTGGAGGTAACTATACTCACAAATACGATAATGTATAAGAAATGCCCGTAAAGTACATATTGACGATATAAGAAATATTTCAAAAAATATTTTTGTTTAATTTAAAAACCAACAATAAAATAATACATCACAATGGTTTTTATGTTGTGTTATTAAGTCAATTTGGAACTATCCGTTTAAAAAATTTAAAGCCAAAATCTGGAGCCCTTTTTGAGAAAATTGCATTTGAGCGTTTTTGAAAATGCGGAATTTGGAGCTAGATACACTTACAATAGTATAGTTATATTATAAGCAATATTATAAATTATATGTGTATATTTACGTGTTACTCAACTGCCACCCATATGTCGGGAATCAACGCTGTACAGGCCTAATTTCGTCAGCAATTATTTATTGAAAAATATTACATGTTACTGAAAAAATGGTCAACTGTAGTTTGAGATAACATCATTAAGCTCACTTTTACACCCGTAGAACTTTTAGTCTTGGTTTCTACGACAAGAAAATAAGAATCTTTCAACTACACTAAAAATATTAAAGTGCTTGGTGGCTCGTATTAATATTGTTTAATCATTCCAAAAATGTGTATCAGTAATTTTCTTATTAAAAGTAATTATCAGAAGAAGAAATCGAAAACAAAAATACTGAGAAAATAAATCCCCGTGGCGTCGAAGACACTTCCGGGATATCTCGTGTTAAATCTTGCTATGTAGCATTGCAGTAAAGTGGCTATAAAATAAAAAGCTGCAGATATATGCAGCTAAATGTGTGTTATTCTGATAAGGGACATTCTACTTGATAAATAAAAAGATATATTGAGGCAGGAATACGCAGGACAAAAAATATAATCCACAATAAACATGACTAACATTGTTACGCTACACAGGTTAGAATTCAGCCATATTATAGTAAAATAATTAAACACTTTTTCTTAAAAATATACTTAACTTATAGTCAAAAGTGTCTTCTATTCGGAAACACGAAAAGAATCCATAGAAAAATAATTTAAACACTTTTTTTAATTTAACAAAAGTAGTCGACAAGAAGCAATGAATTCGCGTGTTTCGAGCAACGGTAACTTGACGATACCGTAAGGACGACAAAAATGGTTGAAATAACGTTTTGAAGCTAAAGTAGTGTGCTCCAATGCCTTCCAAACAAAATTTGATAGGTCAAAATTCCGAACGCGCACTTTGAATTTTGCCATTATGGCCAGGTTTTTGGCCCGATTCAACCAGTGTGGGACGTGTAAAACTTGTGTAAACCATTGGGCGTGATACCGTAATGCGTGGATGCTTTTATCAGTTGTTCTTGGCACAGTACCTCACAACCCCATATCAATGGCTAGGTTCACACATATTATATGCCCAGAATTTCTAGTTCGAGAAAATCAAGCTTGAAAGTATGTAAACGTGCCTTCCACGTCACTTATGGTGTGGCAATATTTGCTACACGATCCCTCTTGATGGACATACAATCTTTGTGCACTACGTAGATATGAATGAGAGATCTCCGAAAATGATATTAAATGAAAAATGACCATGAGTGGATATTTATGTACTAAACCAGCGAAGTATTCCATCCCCGGCTGCTATTCATTCATCATCTATCACCACTCCCCATAATCGACGGCTCTAGTTGACATTGACCTTCTAGGTATGTTTGCGCATGAAATAAACACAAAACTGGCGGAGAGAAACCTACGAGCTTGATAGCTCAGGCAAACATGTGGGGACAAGCTTCATCCCTGGTGTTACTGGAGGCGAAAGATTATACTTCGATTTATTTATCGTGGCGCCTCAAGGTCACGATCTGACAGGCAAAGGAGACGTCATCCCATCGGTAGCTTCAATACCAAAAATTTAAATCGTAACGATTGGATGATAGTGGCCCCCTCTTCGCCCAGCTCGTGGCCTTGAGGCGCCACGTTAAATAAATCGGAGTATACGCAGTGAACGCTAGCGATAAGAGTTATGAACACCGAAAACTTCCAGAGGGCACCAATAGGTGAGAATAAAGCATTGTCTCAGAGCTAAATTCTAAACGGCCGTTTCATCGTCCAATTGATATCTTCTTTTTCTGCTAGATGGCGAAATAAGAGTAGCAATATCTGCGTGATCAGGTGTAAGAGCAGGCCTGATGGTATCAGCCTCGTCAGCAAAATAGCGCATCATTGATTTGAATTGAATTTGAATAAATCAAAGCACGGTTAATTGCTGATGTGAATCTACAATACGCTTGACTACAAACTGACTACAAATGGCTGAAATGTAAAAGTTCAAATTGCTTGAACCATTGCATGAGCATAAAAACAGTAAACTGATTTCATATCAGATGATCAAAAATGTCAAGGATCAGTAAAACAATATCATGTAACTGAAATATTGAATAGTAAATGCGACCATGCTATGTTATATATTGAACTTCTGCATTACAATATTTCGGCAGTGCAAATAAATAGTAGAAGGGGTACGATATAGTATTAGGGGTCACCTTGAATCACTTAGTCACGTTAAAACTTGATCTGAAATATACAAACATTAACATGTTAGAACTAGTGGTGATACAACAGCACGTACATCTTCGCATTAGAAATGGTTATGTAACATTATAATAGTGCAGTCACCGTCCAAATAGCATATTTCAGCAATCACTTGTAAAACTCATTACCAATCTTGGCGCATTAAGTGTGAAAGCTAGTTCTTTGAAACCTAATAAATCAGCACAAATTCGAAAATCTAAAACTGCAATCCATAAGCTATGAAACATTGCCCAACAATGAAAAGTTATTTTTGGAATTTCAAAGTACCGTGTGGCAGCATTGACATTGTGGTATTGTGACATGATATCTCGTGACACACTTCCACAAAATGAGGGCTACAAATACGAATTTACAATTTTAAAGGTTTGGAAAAATTACGGAGTACTCCTGACACCTTAAAAAATGTATACGGCCTTATTTAAAAATCTAATTTTAAAGATCAGTTTTCGTTTCGTAAAAAAATCTCTAGCATCAATATTGTATTTTTGCGATAATATTTTTTTGAAATTTTCAAAAATATAGAGAGTTAGCCGAAAATGGGAATATCACTACTTTCTTTGACGTTCTTTGCTCCAAACGAGGGAAAAACAGAAAAAATGTGGAACGGTTGTTGAGAAAATAATTCCTATATCACACTGAAAGTTGCTTTAATTTCACGCTAAATTTCACGCTAAATTTCACGAAAACTTCTCATATTTTGGAATAATTGAACATAGCATTATTTAAAGATATATTTTTAATGAATAGATTTCATCAAGGAAAAAATTTCTCTCTTCAGTATTGAAGTTGTAAGAACACGCCGAAAAAGGTTGAAATTTTGCAATTTTGGAAAATTCAGAAAGGTGACCTACGGCATTTCCTCTATCTGGAGACACCGTTTCCTAAAACAACTGGAGCCTTTTTGTGAAAATTTTGAAAATGCGCTTGGGATTCGTGTAAAGTACCTCCAAAAATAAAAATACTGTTTCGTATTCAAGGGTCGCGATATCATGCACATCGATCGGGAAATATCCATTTTGGTATCAATTATGCCACGGATTAGCCGCTAAGGTTGTTCACAGATAGACGGACAGATATTTTGCATTTATTTTTGAGGTATCATGGGCCCACATAACTGTATATTCTATGTATTCTGGCTACATGTTTCGGAGGAAGTATTTTACTATGCGTAGGAAGAAGATTTATCCATTTTTTTTGTATCAAGACCCCACAATAAGCGTTTTTCTGTCAATCATCAGCCCTTGTTTGCCTCAGCCTCACAATACAGATGCAATGTGCAAGAAAGTAAAAATAGTATGAGAACGTCTTTTACGTACGCTTCCGAAAATATTCTGTCTTTTAAATTTCTTTTATACTGTGAAGTCTGAGACTATTTTTGAGCAATGGGTCTTGTTAATACAAAAAGTGTTTATTTAAAATATAATGGTGCACAATATTTTCGATTCATCAACTCATTAGCCCCAATTTAAACGCACAGAGCACAGAGGTTTCGGAACAAACACGAGTTAATACATTACGCGAACACGGCGCTTCCCTTACCAGATGACCTCCGACATGATTAATGATTACTGAAAGTCAATCCTAGCCAATGAATATTATTTGTGATGCTTCATCGACACTTTTAAAAACAAAATCCAAGTAACATTCTCAAGCATCACTACGAAACGTTCACGCTATAACAACCCTCTCCTTCTGCCTCTCCTTTCCCGAAGACATATAACGGTTTTTCATCTCTAATCTGGCAAATCCTCCACATAACTCGTAAACGTTGCCAGCACAAAGGAGAACATTCTGGAATTTCGCGGAAGGCGCAGACCAGGCGACGGGGAGAAGAGAGAATCCCACCGCTCGCGCTGGCTATGGAGACAGGCCCTCTATATTCAGTGCTCCTCCGCAGTGGAGATTCCGCGTGCTGTGATGATGCGCGAAGCGGCGGGGAGAGGATAAAGCGCCCTCCCCCTGTCGCATCCGAAATGAACACCTCTGCTTCAAAAGCTCTTAAGCTTAAGCTCTAAGGCCGTTGTGTTACCTCTCTCCGCAATGCAGAAATACAGTTCGTTCCAGACGCATGGCGAATTCTCTTGGAAAATATAGCTTACTCTGGGAAGAAAATACAGCGTCAGGCCAAACGGGTGAGAAGGTTCAGAGATCGCTCCTCCGGTAAGGAAAAAATCTAATATTTTTGGAATTGTTCTTTGGATGAAAAAATATAAGCAGCGATAGTGATGTGGAAAGTGTGCAAATACATTAGAACGATAAAAGAAAACATCAACTATACAACAAATCTATAGGTTCAACAAAAAATTACAAAATCGCAATAAGAATCACATTTGTGAAATCTAAAAAATAGGATGAGAAACGTTCCAAAACTCATCTCTTGAAAATTTCTATGGGATTAATAAGCAATGTTGTGAAACACATACAAAGTAAGTGAAGATGCACTTCTGTAATATTTGCTTGAGCGACACGCAAACCAATAAAATCTTAATAAAGAAAGTCACCATAGTACAATTCGCCGTAAAACATTATTTCCTTATCAATTACACGAAGTGGTTGGTGAACAATTAGATGTCAAAAATAAATCTGTATAATAATATTAATCATTTCTAAAATCACATTTACAAATACAATAATTCAAATAGACATGAAGTTAAATACCCGGCCAAGAGCACTTATTTCAAAGTTTTTACACTGGTTGATTAAATCTCTATTGATAAATTAATAGCAATTATTATTATTATTATTATTATTATTATTATTATTATTATTATTATTATTATTATTAAATGTAATGGAAGGTAACAGATTGAAGACATAATCATAAACCTCGAACCTGCTTCTGCAAGATCATATGAAATATCGTATATTTCCTCGTAAAGTTGTTGAATGTGTGATATGCATACACAGCAAACTAAACGAATCTACAATAGAAGCATTAATAACCCCAAATTAAACTATGATCAGACATACAACCACTTGACATTGTGCGCATAACACTTAAAAGTAGTTCAAGTACGCGCCTTCTCCTTTCCGCCGAGGTGCTTCAATACCGCATTAAAGATAACGACTCTCGTTATGAAGGAAACATTACGTTCGCATTACAAGCTCGTCTTCTGCGGCTGGGCCCACCGGATTCCTCCACAGCGAGCGCCCCCTATTCCTTCCCCGCTCTCCTCTCCTCTCCTCCCCCCGCCCTCCGTTCCGCTCCGGCCCTCCGGGCCTTCCGCCTGGCGGCACCGCAAACGCAGGGCGCCCAGGGACGCTGGTTCCGGGCCGGAATCCCCCTCGGCTCCGCCCCGGCCCCGCCCACGGGCGGATCCTCCCCGCCCCGCCCCGCCTCGCCCACCCCCTGCGGGCTCGGCAGCGCCCGGCAGTTGCACCTGCTGCCTAGCAGCCGCCCCCTCCGCGCCGTTGCGGTCCCCGCCCCCGCCGCCGCCAGCGTGGCTGCCACGTTGTTCCCTCCCACGAGACCTCGACGCAGCCTCCCTACAAGACCCCTCCCCGTACTTCGTAATCAGTGCCAGGACGTGTCTGGTCATTTACCCGCAGACACTCTTTCGAAATGACCTAGACGAGGCTCGCCTTCCCACTCCAAATGCACTCCGACTCGCGAGTGAAAAATATGCTTCAGGGGGCTTCAACTACATATTAGGTCAATTGTCCTGTAAGTAGAGTGCACATATCCAGGGAGGTGGCGGTGTTCCACACCCTTAGACCGTGAGATCTGTCGACGACATGTGGGGCCTCAACGTATTCTCCAGCACCGTCGCAACTGGAGCAACTTGTAAGCTCCTGACTGGTATCGCGATATGTGTGCTAGTGTAGTGCATGTGTGTGTGTGTGTGTGTGTGTGTGTGTAAGTAAGGACAGTGAAGGGTCAAGGGTAAGAACAGAAAGATTGCGCGCAGTCCTGGACCATTCTTTAGGATACTGCTCCGGCAATCGCCTGTTATTGATCGGAGAAAAACGAAAAGCTATCTATCAGAACAGCTGCTGCTGGAATCCTCGAACAGATTGCTTAAATGCAACACAGCTATGATGCTAGGGTCTAAAATACCCGCATCGTGTCTATAATCACTGGATTTCCCGATTAACGATGTTACAAGGGAAACAGAGTTACTACTGAGCTATCGCAGACCCAAACGCCCTTGGATCCCAAACGCGTTCGTATCCCGAAAATGCTTCAAACCCACGCCAGAACCCAGTCCGGCATTCGCCTGAAAACAATTTCGCGAACTAACCACTCCCACGAACTCTTCCACTCACATTTTCACCTTTCTCATTTCCATACTTCACTCCATTACTGCGTCTCGATATTCGTGCCATCCGTGTCTCCACGCCCACAAACGCAGCGCCCTTCTAGTCTAAGTTAACCGATATTCCACATTCGCTCTCCAATTATCATGCTCACCACTCTTGTATCATTACACAACCTCTATCTCCCGTTGGACCCAAGTAATTCCCTCGTAGGTTTCCAACTCTAATCGAACTGCTTCTCACCGTTGTTTTCGCCTCTACGACCGCCGTCATTTACTTGTCCACCGCCCCCGCTGCGAGACCCATTCGCGCCACCGCTTGTCCGGGACGCATCTTACCGCAAACCGCCGTCGGGCTGTGTCTCGCGGCTCCTTGCGGCCCCACCTCGGCCGCCGCAGCTACTCCTCTGCACCATCCGCCTCTCGCATCGGCCGCCTGCTCCCCTTCTCTATCCCAACCCTTGTTAACTGTCAAGCGCACACGTGCGGCGCGGAAGGAAACGCGTCGGACAGTCAATAGGACGTGCGTTTTGCGAGGATCGAGTGCCTGGTTGGGGCACTGACGTGCTCGCAACTATGTCGAAATTGTCATATCCTCAACTATTGAGATTGAGGAATCTCGTGTGGTAAATGGCTTTGGTAGTGTAACGGTTAGTGGATCGGACTGTTAATAAGTTATGTTTGTGGGTTCAAATCCGGTCAAAGCCGTGTATTGATAAGGGCGAAAAATCCTCCGCACTTTGGAGGGGAAGAAAAGCCTGCTGCCGCATGTTACTGTGTATATAGCATATGAAATATTTTCAAGCTTAAAAGAATCTTCTGCGCTAAATTCAAATCACATTCATAGATGGCGAAAGAAACGCAGAGAAATTTACGTGGTCAGGCTGAACAGCAGGCTTGATAAGGCTTGACGACCTGAGCCTTGCCACTTAAAGTAAGGCATCATTAAGAAATTGATTCAACTTCACGAGGATTTGTGAGAGCTGACATCAGTAATATAATGCGTAAATTAAGTTTACAAAATGATGTTATATTACTATTGCAAACAGTTGTCAGAAGTGTATTTCTTTTCGGCACTTGAGCCAGGGAGTATTTAATATTGTTGCAACAAAAGTCAAATTTATAATAAGGGAATTCGAAACTATTGTTGATTGTCGTGTTTAAAAAGCAATAACTTCTTTCTATTTTTTAAAATTGTAGATATTAAAGTAGGTTAGTGATCAGAAAAAATCTCATATACCGTTTCTACACCTAAAATCTTCCTTCAGCCGTAGGTAAGATGGTAACGCAACGATAATCCGGTTCCTTCTGCTTTCGGTTTATTTCTCCAGCGGACCAGAGAGATGTCGACCCTTCGCCTCCCCCTCCTCCGCGATTGTCAGATCCACCCTCCACGCCCCCTGCGGCTTCGCCTCCTGGTGACCTCTTCTGGCGCTCTGTAGCTGCCAACACGTTCTGCAGCAGTGTAGCAGTCTCTCACGTATAATGCACTCCGCCAGTGTTAGCCTCCTGGCTCTATTAGTCACTTATACTTGTTGGATTCATGTATTATTTAATTTATCATACTAACATTTTCATTGCTTTCTTTCATTTTTGTGTTAATTCAGTAATTGGACTAAAATCTCAATCACTAGTGGTTCTAATTTGCATTGTAAAAAAAAGTTATACAGGATCAAAATTATACAAATCTTATACTACGTATTTTTCTACCTTCATTGTTTATGTTTCTTATTTCGTAAGAAAATAATACAAATAATACTGCAGTACTATTTTATACATAGCATCAAATTTTGGAACAGTTTTAGCACGTTAGAATCATATTTATTTTTCTAATATATCCTCTCAGCACATGTTATTTCGTAATACGTATACGTTTAAATGCAAAGATACTCATATATGAAATATCTTCTCTCAAAATGAAAGTCTTCATAAAAACTAAACAATGCCATGTTCAATTATTGTCTCAATAAAAAACTTATTTTGAGCTTATTGATAAAAGTAACAATATTAAGAGTAATAATGATTACAATAATAATAATAATAATTATGATAATAATAATGTCAATCTGGATAGCCGAGATCACTAAGGCAGTAGTGTTGTGGCGATCTCGGACGGAATGATCGCGGGTTCGAGACCCGCCTCGGGCATGGGTGTGTTTGTATATGTCTGTTAGTGTGTGCCGTCCATTTATCCTTAATTGTCATCATTCCATCTTCCATCCCCCCAGGGCTAACAACCTTGGGGTATAAAAATCGGATTCAGCCTGATTCTGATCCCCCTGATTAGTTACATGCAAGACTTGCTACGTGATAAAATGATACTGAGCCCGTGCAAGTGCAAGTCCTGCGAGGTCCAAGATGGCCTATTTGCGTGCAAAACAAATAGAAGATATAATTGGAAATTGGCAACCCCATCGCCTGTAGTACCCTGGCCGAGGTGAAGAGCTGCACTATCAGCCCGAATTCCTTTACTTTACGAAGGGGCGCTGACCGCTGTCCTAACTTAGGCATCCTCCCTTTCATATTCCTTCCTCTCGCCTTCCAGCGGAGAGATATTTTTGATTCACTTCTTCACCTACAACCCAGATATTTTCAATTTGGAATATTTCCAAGCCCTATTATTCCTTGCCCGTATTTAATCTCGTCTCTCAAGTTCAACCCTACGTCAAAGCGCCCATGATATCAAGCCTCATGGGAGACGCAATGGAAATTAAAAAGGGCAAACAAGGACAATGCCAAATGCACGTGGAATTATGGAGACATTTTCGAAAAGTCGTAAGTGCTCGGAAAATGAGACACTGACTGGGGAACGCCAGGGCGCGTGCAGAGTCGGCGATACGAGAGCAAACACACCGCCCATGGCAGCGAGTTGATGAACTAGAACAAGATGCTATGTGTAAATATCTTTGAACATGGCAGAACTCCAGGTCAGAAAACTATGGCAGAACTCCAGGTCAGAATCTATAGAAACCTTCACAGAAAGGCGTCGGAGTAGAATAAATAAACTACTGAATACAAAATTATCTGGTAAGAACACAGTAAAAGGCATCAATTCCTTGGCCGTATAAATATTAACCTATTATTTTGGAATAATTAAGTGGCATTACTGCGATTAAAATTTGATGAACAGAAGAGCAAGCGATTGCCAGGGTTCAATGTCTACATCCAAATTCCTCCACAAGCAGACAGTATCTACCCCGTAAAGTTGGAGGAATATACTCCGGCAATGTAGAAAGCATGAACAGAATATGAAAAGTGAACTGATCAGCTCTTCTGACTAAATTATGTAGCAGATCACTGAAATTTATTTACGTCACACGTCACTACATTTTTCTTGCAACACCACGATAAACATTTTAAATATACAAGATCAACCTCATTCTTGTAAAGTAACATGTTTGCACGGAAATTCCACAATCTTCTGGAGGAACAAAATGACAGCTGCGTCTCAGCATTGGCTAAAAGTGGGTATTTATACCCAGAGAACTCAAAGACTTTTAATGGCTACCCAAGAGAGGGTACTGCGAACCAAATATTACCAAAAATGGCAATGAAGATGAATGTTGTAGACTAAAGAAGAAAATGTTATACATACGATGAATTCACTGAACGTATCGCGGACTGTCCGACATTTTCAGAGAACGCCTATCTTAGAATACAACATGACGTGTTCTCTTCGCTGTAACTAGCAAGATCCGTCTGCTTGAGGTTTTCTTCTTCACACAGCTACATAAACTGGGACGAATTTAAAGAAAAGCTACAACTCTATTTTTACTTCGACCGGGAATCGAACCGAGGACCACAGCACATGGAGCTGGTACACTGCCCATGATCCATTCCAGAAATAATAATAATAATAATAATAATAATAATAATAATAATAATAAACAAGTGGAAACTATTGGTCGTATCGTCTCAGCTTGTCCAATTCTAGCAAAGACCGAATAATTGAAAAGACATGACAGGGCGTTTGGTTACCTCCACTGGCAGATCTGTATCATACTCGAAGTTTCAAATACACATTACGAACACAACATCTGGGACGAACACTCCCCAAAACTGGTGACACCGTCTGGTGTACAATATTGTATGACCAACAAAGTCAAACAATATTGTACAACAAAAGGAGACAGAGAAACGTCTTAAATACAAGAGTTTTGAAATCGAGATCAGCCGAATGTTGGGCTTGCACAAGTCACGCCGATAGTTATAGGACCTCTGGAATTTTTACTGCAATTTTTTTGCAAGAACTTAGCTAAACTCCCAGGTAATTCAAAAGACAGTGAAGTGCTTTATTGGCAACAGCCTACATTTTGCGCAAAGTACTGTAGAGACATCGATAGTCCCTAGAGTCCCTCTTTAAAAAGCTAGTTGCAACCCGGAGTAGACTTTATATTCAACCAACTCATAACATCTTTAGTCGTGAATTAGAGTTGTATTACTACTATTATTATTATTATTATTAT
Organism: Teleogryllus occipitalis; assembly: GCA_011170035.1. Classification (NCBI taxonomy): domain Eukaryota; kingdom Metazoa; phylum Arthropoda; class Insecta; order Orthoptera; family Gryllidae; genus Teleogryllus; species Teleogryllus occipitalis. Next base: position 57,234 of record BLKR01000983.1, read on the forward strand.
TATTATTATTATTATTATTATTATTATTATTATTATTATTATTATTATTGTTAATATTATTATTATTATTGTTAATATTATTATTATTATTATTATTATTATTATTATTTGATCTTCTCCGACAATTGGTCCGCCATTATTCCAGCTAATGGAATTTCCCCCATTGTTAATCGGCATTTCCTGTAGAGGTATACCTACATAAGTGAGCAAGAGAGACAATTGAATCAATTAAACGGTAATCATTTCACATTAATTAACAAATTAAAATCAACTTTACGTGTAACATACACAACAGGAACCGGGAAAGAATATTGAATCCAGAACATTAATATTCACGAAGTTCACATCCCTCAGACCGTTGTGTCAACTGAGAATTATTGATGTACTGAAAACTGAATAATACAATTAAAAACATCTTATAAAGCACAACATTTTGTAATAGATTTCGTAATTAAATCATTATATTTTCAGTATCCAGTTTCCAACATTGTTTCGTCTCTTCTTCCTTTTCCTTTCCTATTCAAGACCGCTAGTTTGAAATAATCATTCCCATCTTCCCTCTCGTACGTTCTCACACTTCTCATCCACAACTGTCACATTCATACACCGCTTTCCCACACCCCTGAAGTACCTCGTAGCCGTCCCACTCCGTCTCCAACCCGCCAACTCCAATAGCCACCCCGACTCGCTGCACGACGAATAGCTGGCAATCAGTCACAAGAACCGTTGGAGACAGAGGCGAAGCAAAAACGATCGACAGAGAGGGAACGAGAGATCATAGAACGGACAGAGAGGGAGAGGGAATGAGAGCAAGAGAGCGTCAGGAATGGAAGAGAAAGGATTCAGGAGTAAGAAATTGAGGCAGAGGAAGATAAAAACAATATGACGAGGTGGAGAGTGACCCAGAAGAAGACATATTTACATTAATTAGAAAAGAACACGAGGGCTAAACAATAAAAATATAGCAAGAGGGGTCAGAGAGGACAGTAAGAGAATTTGAAAAAGAAAGAGGCCGGAAGTAAATTGGAGGAGAAAGACGCTGGAAGCAAAAAGATCAAAGAGAAAGAAATAGGAAAAGATATAGATCGAAATAAAAAGAGATAGGGAGAGAAAAAGCCCGTGAGAAAAAAAGCTCGGAAGGGGTAGAACTCTGGAGAGAAAATTAAGGAGAGGAAGAGTTAGGGAGAGAACGCTGGGGAGAGAAAGAGCTTGAGAGAGAAAGTTCGGGAGAGAGACAAAAGGGGAGATCAAGGAAAGGGAGAGAAAGAAAGAGATGGATAACGACAGATACAGATGTACTGACAGACGTGGCTAGAGCGATCGGTACGAGCACAGGAAAAAAATGCGACGAGCAAGCGGTGCGTGTTTCATTCAACGTCACATGAAGTCAAGCGGTGCGGGAGGCGGCGGGCGCCGGCCGTCGATCCCGATTAAGCGGCCGCGCGAAATGCGGTTTGCAGCCACCGGCCGCCTCGCCCACTCGCGCAGAACTGTGATCACTGCTGCGGCCCCTGTGGAATATCGTGCATCACTCCACAATAAAAGGGACCGTTTTAACGTTTTTTAGCTTCGCTCGTGGCACATAGCGAAGTCGCTAGCCTTTCACCACTGAGATCCGGGTTCGATTCCTGTCGAATCTCATGTAAAATTTGTCCCAACAAAACGAGTTTAACTGCCTCACAAGGGCTAGTCCAACCCCTGTGAAGTGTTCTAAACCCTACCCAATTCTGGCCGCTGGGTAGTGACGCAGGGGCGCGTAGCAGGAGGCGCGTATGAGGAGATGCTACCTGACGGTCCTCTTGACAAGTGACTGCGATCTGACGTAAAATGACTTAAAAAAGTAATGGAGAATTACTCCCGCGCAAAATAATAGAGGATTACTCCCCAGCGCAAAGCGCTTAACGCCCCTTAAGGGGCTTGGAGACGCGTTGCGTCAATATGTAGACGCAACAAATTAAAAAACAATCGATTCAGGCTTCAAACTTTCTTTGGACTGTCGCCATTCATCTCGAATCGGTGGCTTTTCGAGTACAGTAGCGTGGGACTTAAATGACAGATACATAAATCTGCTACGCTGGAGCTGACACATAAGATAGAATAAACCGCCAAATACGTATGCAAAATTTCACGAAACAATACTTACAAGTACGAGTACTAAGCAATTCAGGGCTTATAATGTGTCCAGGCATGATAATTTCTATTTAATCCAACAATGTAAACAAGAAGTTGTACAATTCATGCTGTATATTTCAAATTAGTCTATTGTTGTGGTCTCATGAAATAAATCCCCTTACATCCCATTTAGTTTCATAGAATTGGACTGCCCAGTGTTGAAGAACACAATTTCCTAGATAATATAAAACCAACGAGTCTTTCCGTCCAGAGAGCCATTTTCTGTGTGCTCGCGACGACCCCGGTGCGTGTGAGAAGACAACACCGGACACATATGACCCTTCAAGTTATTTAAAATAAATCATTTATATTTATATTCAAAATTCTTACGCAACCAGAGGCATTTAAAATTATTCCAATAAACTTTCCATATTCTATTAGATTAAAATTTACTTATTTAAATTTCTTATTGTATGATACTTCTCTTTATTTAAATTTGCTCCTCAAAGTCCATTTACTCAGTGTTGCCACATACTCGCGCGGTTAGTACGTGGTAAGCACATGACTGCGGCCACCAGTCCCATTGAGGACGTTCGTGAACGTTTAACACTTAGTGACGTTGAAGTCTCCCTATTAGAGACTGCCTTCCCTCTCTCTTTTTCGTTCTAGACCTTGAGGTGTAATTATAAATAAATCGACGCATAACGCGAACTTTCTTAAGCTGCGTGCGCAAAGAGACAGTTTCTGGCAACAGTGGGCGTTGTTCGCTCACTTGCTTAGCAGACTTCGAGACGGTGGGAGGTGCCGCCAACACTCTAGACGGCGTTACATTGCTTAGTTGGTTTGCAATGTAATTTATGAGAATCACAATTTTATGGATTGTGATTCACACTAATCGTGTAGTATTACCCCTCTTGTCCGTATCATGAACTCAAGCAGTTGATACAGATTTTTTTCATTTGGGTAAATTGTCACTTCATATGGTTGTTAATAGTGAAATTGACTGGTGTACACAACGCTGCTAATTCTCGCAAACAAACCGCTTATGTCTCTTGTAATGTGATGGTTTTCTGAGAACATTGTGAATATTACAAAATGATTGTACTTATATCCATTGTATTTCTGTACGTCTTTCTTCTTAATATATATATATATATATATATATATATATATATATATATATATATATATTCAACTTTTCTATCATCTCTCTCTTCATTATATTTGATACATTACTAATTTCTCAAAACTAATTAATTTAAATATGGTGTCGTAAATTTCTTAATATTGTACTTGTAAAATGTCATAAGCCGCATTACTTTCTCTCAAGGCTGATTACTTTAGTATATCTTGCCTATTAACGTATTCTACTGAATTATACTGACTATTTAAAACTTGTTATTGCTTATCATTAATCACAGTGGAACCTTCCCAGATGTAATTACCACTTCTCAATTGTTCGAAAAATGAGCGTGCACAGTCCATTTTAACTTAACATTCATTTAACAGCTCCGCTCACAATGCATAGAACGCATGTTAAGATATTTCATATATAACAATTCCTAATAAAGTTCATTTGTGAATTGACCGTGTAATAATTGAGTCATACTTATTAAATATTAATATTATTATACTGTAGTTTAATGTGGATCTCATTGAAGAAGAAAATTATTATAATAGTCAAAATATTTACCGAGTTTAAATGTTTGTTGAAAGCATTCAACAGTTTAAAATTGTTTATCGTACGTAATAACACAAGTACTTTGAAAATTGTCGACTCGCGAAGCGAGGAAGGCATTTATCTGAGAATTTCCAAAGCACGAGTGTTATTTAATAGAACACGAATAAAATAACGTCCAACAGAGTTATAAAATGCACCAAATATTGAAAATAACTGAAAGGATATTAAAATCAAAGAGATTATGTTATAGTACATTCGCGATTTATTGCACATCAACACAGCGATGGATACATACCGTCTCCTAAGACTAATGAGTCGCAGTGTATTGGGAAGTACGAAGGAGCGGTAAGAAAAATTGGCTAAAAAAAGCGATAAATTTTTTGAGATTCACTGCCCTGATCGGGCCATTTTATATGTATAGTTAAACATTATTGGATTTAATTTTGCGAGTTGAATAGTCACTATAATTTGGGAGGGAGTCACCACAAAAATACAAGCATAGAGGAAAGTACCCAAACCTGGGCCCGGTTCCTTATGCGAGCCCATTTATTTGCTTCTCTGTAGAGTGCTGTTGCCTATTGGAAAAGTACTAAAATTGTACATCTTTGCAAGACAGCCGCTCAGTCAAACGGTAGTGTCTTCATCTTCACATGTTGGTCGACAGGCGACCATTAATGTGAACAGTAAAAAGCAAAGTGATTTCAAGTGGTTATCCTCAGTCGCCTGATTTTGATACTTTATCGATAAGTCTTCTAACCATTACATTATTTGTTAAGGGTACATTACAAGACATTGGTATGTAATTTAAGTAATGTTAAATAACGAAATTAAGTAATGAAAGTAATGTGATTTATTTTCCTTGTAAAAATGTTATTTGAATTTAGAATAAAAATACGCTGGTGCCTAACTCGATCCCTCAAAATATTCTTAATGTGAGCCCCTAATTTTTCGTCTTGTAAAATAAAATGAATTAAGATTTTGGTCACTTCTAAGGAGTCTAATAAGAAGCAAGAGTCTACTCTGAAACCTATCAGTTCTAGACGGCAGGAAGACGAAAGAGATCAAGAGACAATTTCAGAATTTAATCCCAGAGAAGCTGAAAAGAGAAAGATTTAAGAGAATTCGGAAGTTAAACAAAAAGAAAAAAAAAGATTCCTCCTTCGGCGAGGAATCGAACGACATGTCTTCTAGCTCTTCCGAATTGGAAGTTCTACCAGGGATATCTTCCCTCGCAGGTTAAGATGATGCAGATTGCACGTTTTGAAGCTCCCGTTTTCAGAGGGTTGTAGGGGAACTATGGGAGATGTGCCTAATGTGTTCACTCTGTGTTCACGTAGAATGTAGGGGGCGGAAAGAGATGCTCATTTATGTAATATTTTCTCACTTGAATATGTAGACAATGTGTTAAACATTCAAGACAAACTAACAATATAAGATGTTAAACTGGTGAAATTATTCAGAGTTCAATCTATTTACAGTTATTTCTTTTATTTTTACTTATTTTTAAAACGTTTGTGGGGGAGTACATTAGTGTGGCATCATGGAGAAAAACACACAGACATTTACTAGTGTGTACAAGTTTATTTACATGTATGTACAATAACCAACTTCTGCTCCGAATCTACATACTTGTAAGTATTTCCCTGTGGATACCCCACATAGCTAGAGAGGCCCCGCCTCCTCTGACGCTACTCCCGCGCCGCTACCGTGACCTCGTCACCCGTGCACTAGGCATGATACGCTCCAGCCTGGGCGTAAAGTTTTGCGCATCGCGCGAGGTTTCCAGAATAAAACCCCCGTCTGAGCTCGTCGGCTCGATTTTATACCAGAGTGCAGCCGTCACGTGACTGTTCTAGGTGTAGGAGGGAGGCTTGCGTCTACCACGTGACCTTCCCGGTCAAGCTGGCGTCCCCTTTGTCTAAATGTATCCCAAAGCCGGGGCGCCAGCTATTCATGCCCGCAGGTATGCGATACTTCCGCTCCTCCTCCCACCCACGGCCGCCACCGTGACGCTACATTAGGAAACCTTTTTCCACAAAATGCAATACTGACGAAAATTTTTTTTTATTCTTAAACTACTTGGCCAATAATTTTAAGAAGAATATAACATTTGTATAACGAAGTAAGGTATCCATTTCATACATTTTAATTTAATTGTGGGAAAACTGAATTTAAAAATATTTGAAAACAAGGTATCCATTTCATACATTTTAATTTAATTGTGGGAAAACTGAATTTAAAAATATTCGAAAACAAAATGGGGACCCGGGTTTGGGTACTTCCCTCTACAGTTCCATGCAATTAGACAACAAATTTAAATATTTTATTTTTGTGAAAAAATATTTCAGCATCACTTCAAAAACGTATCGAATTGTTAAGGGCATATTTCATGAGATCTTAATTTTTCCTCAATGTTTTACAAATTCTCATCTCATATGTGTAGCATCTTTCATTATTGATCATTTCATAGGGCCAAATGCTGTAAATATTTGGGAATTGTACTAAACGAGGATCTGAGTTGGACAGAACACGTAAATTATGTAGTGAAAAAGGCGTGGAAGGCATTACACTTTCTAATTAGAATACTTAGAAAAGGAAGTGGAAAATCAAGGGAATTAGGGTACACGTCTCTAGTACGTCCGATATTAGAATTTGGCTCCATATGTTGGGACCCTTATCGTTTAGGGCAAATAAAATCTCTCGAGAAAGTACAAAAATATGCTGCAAAATTTGTTAGGAGAGGACGTTCAAATTCTGAATTTATATCGTGGGAACCTTTGGAAAAACGCAGAGAGAAATCGCGTTTTTGTGCATTATTCAAATCAATAAGAGGGGATCGTCCGTGGGGTGAAGTACGGGAAAGACTATCTAAACCAACTTACGTTGCGCGGAAGGATCATGGTTTCAAAATTCGGCAAAGAAAACAGAGAACAGATGTAGGTAAATTCTCATTTGTAAACAGAACTATACAAAATTGGAACAAATTACCTGCTGCAGTGCTGGAGACTTTCCCTCAGAATGTCAAAAATTTTAAAATTAGACTAAGTAAATATGGTTAATAGATTAACTTTGTAAAATTGTATTTGGTAACATGTTAATATTTTAATGTTGTTTGATGGTTTTTTTGTGTATTTTTAGAAATTTCTTAGAAAACGCTACCACCGGAAATATTCTATGTATTCCTAAGTAGCAAAATAAATATTCTATTCTATTCTATTCTATAATTTCCCAGCCGATCTTCAATAAAGATGAGATACCTTTTTAATTTTAGAATCCCGAAGTAAAAATGTCTATAAAAATATATATAACTAACACAATCAGTTCCACTTTTTATTTTTGATATTCAAGAGTAATTTATTATAGTGTATATTGATTACATATAGTATTTTTTGATTACATGACTTTTGGCTACACCTTATAGCCATCTTCAGACCTGCTTTTTAATTGTACATTTCAAAAATGTATAGGACATAATTGTTAATACATTTTAAAATAAATATCTGTTGACAGAAGTTTACCTTTTATAAAATAGAGTTGGAATTTCTATACTAGAGTATTTACATTATATACATTATTAACATAGTAAGCGTACGTACTTCCGCTCGCTGTTCCTTCATTTCTGTTACCGTCTACTTGAATATTGGAGCACGTTAGAAGACAAAACATGTAATATCCAACGGCCAAGGAAGGGGGGGAGAGCTAACGAGGAAGAAATAGTTAACTTTGATTGTGATTATTAAATTAGAAAATCAAGTTGTAAATTCCAGTGGTGTTAGATTCTATCATAGTATTTAAAGTTCCATTCTTTTTTATGTATAATGTCTCTGATACTACCTTTCCGCGATTCTTGGTCCAGAATTTTAACTGACCTGAAGTTTGTAGTATAAGATTTGAAACCTATAAGCTTATTTCGAAGTTTTATATTTCACATCTGAAGTATACTGCATAAAAATATGAAGTATACTTCATATCTTGGGGTTGGTATTACTTCCCCATTTTGTTTTCCGTTCTTGATGAAAGTGTTAAAGAGAATATAAAATTATTCCTCCCTCAAATGTATTATTTTTTTACTCTTTTATTCCTTTCAACACCATACAATATGTTGCAAATATACTATTAAACGATTAAAGATATTAGCAAAATTAGGTAACCAAGTAAAGCCTTTACTCAGTCCCGATTCTTTCTTCTGCTTCACAGAATCGATCTTCCACGTGATAGACCTGCTAGATCATCCATTTAATCGATTTGCGTCGAGACCTTCCATTTGATATACTTGGGCGCAAATCCTCCGCTTAATCGACTTGCATGCAGATCTTTTCACTTGTAAGAAGACCGTCGCCTTGGTCTACCTGCGCGCTGGTCTTCCAGTTAATCGACTTGTTTGAGAACCTGCATTTGGTCGACATACGGCACTTTTTCGAGCGACTTTTTCACGAGTCTTCACTTGATCGACTTGCTTGATGGCGGGAGACCCTTTACCTTCGACTTTCTTCAGGTCCTCTACATAGTCAACTAGCTTGTAAACCTGGCCTTGACCAACTTGGTTGAATTCCATTTGCTTCCAATTGCTTCCATTTGATCCACGTGAACACCTTGCTCGTAGATCCTCCATGTGTTCGAACGATTACCTCGTGCGCAGGTCATACCCTTAACAGTCGTGGGTGCAGATCATGCACTTGATCGACTTACGCCCGGATCTTACACTTGATCGACTGGCAAGTAGATCCTTCTCTTGTTCGATCAGAAGTAGACTCCCCATTTTCTCGTCTTCTCTGTAGAACCTTCGCGGGACCGACTTCCTTGAGAACCTCCAATTGCTAGATTAGTTCGAGGTAATTTTTGAAACAACTTTTTCAAGATTTTCAACTTGATTGCACTGCTTGACATCCTGTACTTGAACAACTTGCGCAGAGATCTTGCGCAATTTGTTCAACTTGCGCGAAGATTCTCCACTTGATCGACTTGCGCGGAGATCCTCTACTTAATTGACGTCCTCTAGTTGTTCCGCTAGCTCGACATCGTTTACTTCTGTGTCTCGTTCGACATCCACTTTGTCGACTTGTGCGGAAATACAGCATTTGTTCAACATGTCCGGAGATTCTACACTTGATCGTACTTGTTGAAAATCACCCCTGATGGATATCCTTCATTTGAAGGACTCCTCTATTTATTGTTGATCATCGGCGATTGTAGAATGAAAGTGATAGCAGATAACCTTTCGCACTTTTTCTTTGGAAAGGAATAAAAACGAATGCACTTCTTCCACCTTTCTTTGCGTCCTCATCTTGTGAGGATAATTTAGATAAAAATCGTTCTGGACACGTTGCTTAAAAATAATTTGTATTTTTAGAGCCTCTGAGTTTTTAAATGCGTTGCTAGAACAGTACAAATGTTAAAACTTGCCAATGACATACTATGTCATCTCACAAACCTGCACTTAACCATTGCATTCTCTCAAACCTGCACTCAAACTATTAATATCTAATCTTCTATTCTGGTATTTTTGAAATTTGTAAAACAAAATATTACGTACGCAAATTATTTCATGTATTGTTAGAAGCAATTTATAATATAACACTTAGCAATTTACTTTAGATTTAAAACTAATTTCTCAATTGGCAAAGAAAAGGGATGGCCCCTTTGGACATCGCAAAGAGTCTTCGAGAACGTAGGTACGCTTCTAAAGAGATCTTAAAAGTAACTAGAATGAAAAATACATTGAATAATCTTAATTAAAAAGTAATTTTCTTCGTAAGCCTTTATTTGTCCGGGCTCAAACCAAATTTAGAGTACAGATATTCGATAACAATACCACTATCGGTTTATCATTTGTGCCGCAACTAACAAACAAGCAAACCCGTAACATTTCTTATAATCAGACAACACATAATCTTAAAATTTAACTTTGTTTTGATGTCTGAATGATCAATCGCACACGTACAATCTATTTTTTCAATCCGAACTTTCCCAAGCTGACACGAATTGTATGACAACCGCACATCCTCCTGCGTTGGTGCCTGCCGCTCACGTCGCAGACTCCGATGACGGCCACCAGAGAACGGGTACGGCACCGTCGCTCGGAAGGGCGGGAGGGGATGTCCCTGGAGGATCGCTCTCAAGGGACGGCCCACGGACTCTCTTCGCATCCAATATACAGAAACCGACGCGCTTCCTTTGGAGAAATCTAAACCACGTTTGTGTGATTCTGTTGCAGAAAAGCTGAGACGATCGGTAACAGGATTCTCACTCGTTGGGAGTATGGAAGTAGTATTCGGGCGAGAAAACATTTTTTCCAATGTTCAATATTTGTAGCTATTTATCTAGCTCCATCGGACCCTAGAACACGTTAAATTAATTCTGAATACCTTATTCTTTCTAGTGGGTGGGGAAGGAACGGGTACATGTCGCACGTACGGGTGAAATATGAACACATGGATTTAATTTAAAGAAAAAACAAGGAAGTTAAACACTAAGCATTATTTTTGCATGATCTTTCTGTTTACATTATGATACAAAAATGGGTAAAACATTGAACGGACACTGTGCAGCCGTGTCAGGTGTCTTCAATGGTTTAAGACCTAGCTATCGGAATTTTACGCAACAGTTTGCGAGTTCAAATTTAATCAAAGTTGTGGAGTTATTAAGGACAAAAAATCCTTTGTAAGCCTTCCTTCAGAGGGAAAGTAAAGGAGACTTTTACATGCAGTAACTCTACAATATGGAAATATTGTAGAGTTACTGCATTTAAAAGCTCCTCAAGTGTAAAAAAAAAACATCAGAGTTAATTTGTAATCGCCGTTGCCTTTCCTGAATAATACCATCTTTCACTGCTTGATGGCGAAAGGAGCGTGACAAAATTAGCGTGGTAAGGCGGAAGAGCAGGCCTGATAGCCCGATCCTCGCCATGTATAGCAAGGCACAATTGCATTGAATAAGCATCACTTCAAGAGGTTATTCAGCCTTTTGACTTGTGGCAGCTTGTGGACACTGGCCTCGCACGTGTGAGCCTTACCAAGACTCCAGTGCAGACATCCTTTGCCCTCTCTTCAAAATGAGCGGGGAATATTACTTCCCTAGCAGCAGCGGCTACAGGCACCGTTTCGCATTTGCTACGAAAGCGTCGAGCAGCCTCTCCCGTGGTATACACGTAATTTATCAGTGGCAATGGCATCAGGAACGGCACAGTATTAGCGACGGCGCGATAATTGAAGGCGGGCTGACAGGAGCGGTAGTTTTTTTACATAGGTGTGTTTATTTATTTAATAATGTCAAACAACAATTAAAAATTTATGTGTGACGTAGTGTGGAGAGAAGAGTAATCTGTGCACAGTTTCTTGAGCTATGGGATCTCTGTCCGAACAAATTTATAGTTGAATTACGAATTCAGATAATATCGAGCGTTTTTTGCAATAATTGGTAATATATTATTTGTTCCATGTAATTATTTGAAAAGGGAAATTAGCTTCATATTTTGGATATTATCTCCCCCTTCGTAATGGAACCGTGTAACTGCTGCGAGAACATGGAGAACGATTTGAATAATTACATTCCCCACTGAGCTCAAGAAAACTACCACATACAGTGAAGCTACTCTTACTCGCATGACAAGAAGTAAAACAAGGGAACATCTCAGCATTTGCTCAAAGGATCAGAGAAACCACAGTAAACCTAATCGACATGGAGTTGAGATTGAATCCCGTCCCATTACACCTTAAAAGAACATCTCTGCATACTGCTGACGTAAGCTAGTAACAGAGTTTCTGCGGATGGCTGGCGTAACCATAGTTAAAAATGTTTATAAATGCCGTTCGTCTCGTACGTCAAATCCGCATTATCGTTTGTCTTCCGATTGATTGATTGATTGTTAGTGATTCCGGGCGCGTCAATTATTATGGACATTAGTCTCGTAAACGTAGTGCGTGCTTTTGCTCGGGATGTGGCGGTGGTCTTCCCCCGCTGGATGGCGAAATTCGGCGCCGATCTACCGTCGGCTAAAGGGGGTTTCCCCAATCAGATATCTCCCATTAGCGTGGCACCGCCACTACCGGGACAAGTTCTAAGTCCCCGACCAGGTCTCCCGGCATGTGTGGTAGTGAAGTGCATGTTCGTGTTAGTGTAAGTGTGTTTGTAAAGGGAGAGGAAAGGACAAGGAAGAGGAAGGACAGATCACGCGCGATCCGTGGCCCGTTTGATAGGGTACTGCTCCGGCATTCACCTGGTGTTGATCGGAGAAACCACGGAAAACTACCGATCAGAGCAGCCGGCCGCTAGAATTCTCCTCCAGACAGCGACTGAATTCGACCTAGCTGAAAAACAGGTGTCGAAAATCCTGCCGCCGTGGGGAGTGGGAACCTAGGACCTCCCGGTCAGAGGCGCTGCAGTGACGTCAGTTGATGCACTGAGTCACCGCTCCCGGTGTTTGTCTTCCGAAGATCTGCGCCACGCACGGTGTGCTCGGAAACAATGTTCACTTCACAATTAATGAAGCCAAACGCTCTCCCTGAAGTTTTGCAGAAACGTGAATTTTGTTGTCCACAAGCAAACAAAATATCTCTCACTCTTTCCGAATATTCTCTGTTATTATTGCCGAATGTTTTCTGTTACTGCCGCAGAATAATTATTTGTCCGATTCAAATTGCGACATATGGAAAAATAACGCAACGTCCAATCAAGTTTAAACAAGTGACGTACGTGGGAAGCCCGACCGTTCCTTTTAACTACAGATGCGAGGATGAGGTCTTTCTTGGTAGCTCCTTTAATCCGAAAAGGGTTAGAGGCGATGTCCACCCTCGACGAGGTCCACTCCGATGAAAAAACTACCTTTCATCGCACCCAGAAATTGACGAGGCGTGCACCCAATATGTTGTGAAAATCGTGGGTCGCTTTCATCCGACATGTAACGAGAGCTTTTTGAAACAAATTCTGGCTACTGCGTGCTTTTTAATACGTAATTGTATTAGTACAATAGTAATATATAATTCGTTTCTTGGGGTGACCTAAAAAGTATAGGTTTCTGTGGAATGAGTGTTATTTGTAATTTTCTGATTTCTTCACAGTCTATACGTCACCTAAATTTAGTGTGCACTTCCAAGGCTCGAAGCAGCGTTGTAGACTTAGGATGCTATTAAAGTCATTTGCAAATAGCGAGTACACCGAATTTCTGAACACTAAGATACTGACGTCCTAATATCGGGCGCGATTGCAAGGCCGCGCTCGATAGAGAACTGTCGACCCGTATCCGTCAATTCACACATATTATTTTTCCGTTATTTCTATAAAAAGGTATATTTTTCTCTGGCAAAACTTTTAATTATCCTAACCTTACTTCTACAGCTTAGCCTCACATTTAAGCATAACCTTCTGAATATTAGATAGAGTATTTGATTGCCGCGTTGAATTGATATGGCTACGCTGTGTCTGACATTTTTAAATAACAGGTTATATTTCTATCAATTTCATTCAACTCTTCGCAAAGACAAACAACTGTTTTCTTAAGTGTCACTGATCTTAAGTTCATGTGCATTTATGAGACGTGTTGATTTGAACAAAGAAGGATACAGAAATAAAATGTAAAGTTTATTATATAGAGGTTGAGCTACGTAACTTTAGCACCTCTTGCAGTGTTTGATCGGTTGAAGTTATTGCAATGCAGTTTTCACGGAAGTGCATGAGGGTTTGGGACAAATTGATACACGTATTCACTTCTACTTCATTCCTTGTCTTTTACGAGATATTGAGGTCACTTAGTGTTTTCAAATGGAACTATACATATTTTTAATCTATCATGTCGAGCGTAAAACGACGAATTCAATGATGTACATATTGTTATATGTTCGATATGTATTTTTTGAGTAATTTTGATTGATAACTTTAACTGATATTTAACTGACATTTTGAACAGTTCGCTACACACGGATCGCTACCCCCTGCTAAAGCGCGCTGCTAAAGCGCGCAAGGAAAGCTGAGCACAATAAAATAAAAATTACTCAAAAAAATGCTTGTGTAACATGTAAGAATATGTATATAATTGAATTCGTCTTTCTGCGCTCGTCATTATAAACTAAAGAATGTATACTTCCATTTGAAAAAAGCAAAGTTACCTCAATTAAAATACAAGTGATAAAATATAAATGAATACATATATCAGTTATCCCCATTCCCTCTTGCACTTTCACAACAATTGCATTGCAACAATTGCAACTGTTCAAAAACTGCAGGAGGAGTTAAAGTTATGTGACTCATCCTGTATACGGAATAAGATCTAACCTTACAAGATACTCACCCTTTCTCAGTTCTGAAAGTTGAACATCGCCATTTCTTGTAAATAAGAGGGAATGTTCATCGATAATATGTGGTTTATCGGTGAGTTTTTAGTGCTTCCCAGCTCTCCTTTCAGTTATGTAATTATACTGAACTCACGACGTGCAGGCAAGTTTTGCCTTAGCATGCGATGTGTGACCACTGAGCGATGACCTTAGCTCACATATCATGACGTTTTACTAAAACAATCTGATGACAACTTTCAACGTGGTTCCAGAAATCCTTTTATCACTAGCTATCTATACATTTGTGGTCTTCAATCAATGTCACATGATAAATCTTGTTCCGTTTATTTGTTACTTCAGATAACCACGGACATCTGTACGTTTGGAGTCGGAGAGTTTGTATGTTTTAGCAAGTTATTTCAAAAGCTACAGAACTATTAGATGTATATAAAAAAAATTGATTGTCTTTTTTACTTAAAATTACGCTAAAACTACTAATATTCTGAAAAGAATGTGCATGGCATTATTTAAAAATTGAATTAATATTTTATAAAATATTAACTCAAAATTGAGTTAATATTTTATAAAATATTATCTATCCTTAATAATGTAGTTGTATCAGGCCACGAAAATTTTAAAACTTTTCTTTTGCAATTTTCGAAAATATGGAAGAAATAGTGGAAGTGGGAAGTGTATAATCTTTTCTATAAGTGCACTTCCCTATATTCTAGCAATGAATTCCAAGAAAAAGTTAGAAACAATTTTTACAAAACTTTGAAAATATCCCAAGTATATTGATGAAGTACTCCCTAAAATTAACATTCGTTTCAAAATCAAATGGTGTCCAGTAGAGCCAGATCGATCGAGATTTATTAATTTTATGGAATATACGTTTTGAAAAAACCCTTTATGGTATCAGGGGTATGGTATATGGTATCAGAATGACATTTGTCGTACTAGTTACTTTTCTAATCTCTTCAACATCTTAAAAATACCAGGGCCTCTCACGATACCATCAGCTCTCATTGGAGGTGGAAAATAGCACTCACATACCCTAACATTCGGATAGACCTATCTCGTCCCTATATCATAAATATTTGTCCATGGTATTCCTTCACCCCACCTCGGTTCTTGCACTATTGCTGTGGTACAAGGTTTGGAATGGTCTAAACGCCTCAATCACAACTGAAAACATTCATGTCGTAAGTGGGTTTGAGACCCACAGCCTTAGTGTCCACATACTTGGTCATGTCTGCCCTGAGCCCCTGGTACACAAGACCGAATCACTTGACTACTAATTGTACACATGTTATGGTTTTGAAATGTAATAATTTAATAAAACCAATAATATAACTAAATGTTACTTTTTAATGCATACCCCGCCTTTAATGTGCTTTGTAATGCTGAATCTATGCGTTTGAAGCACTTTGCAACCATTAGTTTCAATAGCAACAATGAAAATAAAGTTATAATAGTATTAAAATCTAACTTTTATTTTTAATCTTTCATTCAATATTTCTTTTAGCATTAAAATCTAATTTTTAAAATTATCTCACTCCACAGAAAACGTAGAACACAAAATTTACAGCACATATTAGTTAACATAATTGTTTAGTTTACTTTCTTGTAATGTCTATTTTGAGGAAGTTCTATTTTGTCAATAAAAACATGATGTATATTTTCTCGAATATTCTCATTAAATCTGCTCCTCTAATAGTACAGTGCAAATTACAGAAGAGTATTACATAAAAGTAAAATCTGATTGTACATGCAAAAATTTCATTGCAAACTTCGGAGCTGTTTTAGAGTAAATATTTTTTCAACGTTTCTGAAAATGCGCGAGTTTGATTGCACTATCGCAGAAAAGTTTTGGGTTCTCTAGAAGCGTCATGAAGCATCACCTGAAGCACTTGTGCTAGCAAAGGCAATAAAGTATAATGAATTCTCATAATAAAAATATTAACGACCTGAGATACGTTTCAACAGTATTGCATATGTGTAATTTTTGAAAAATCATCAAAATGAAGGCTATATCAAGACCATTTAGCACTCACTATCTCTACAAAAAGTTTAAAGAAAAAATTTGAAGCATTTTTTAAATAAAATCTTGTTTTTAATTCTTTTTAATATCACCCGTGTTTCACTCAAAATTGCGTTAGAACTTCTAATTTTCAAAACCTTTCCGTTATTTTAATTAAATTCGTGCTAGAAACGTTATAGAAAGTTTCAGCCATTTGTGAGAAAATTTTGAAATTTTTTCTAGAGGCTTTATAAAAAAGCCCTGACTTCAATTTGGAAAAATTCCTACGAAGAGTTCAAGCACTTGTGATGTTCACAGACGGATATGCAGACGGACGACGGACGGACGTTTTGAAAAAAGCTTTTTTGGTATAATGGGATCCCGAATCGTGTATTGCCCTTGAAATTTCGAAATCTATTTTTCGCAGCATCACATCTTTACTCCCTATATAGTACGTATATGAGAAAGTAAAAGGAGCGTTTATTTGTCTTGAAATGAAGTCACAAAGTTTTGAAAAAGAGTGCAATTTACTATGAAACATCGTAAATTGAAATCAAATTTTGTGATCAAAAATCATTTTTACACCAGTAATCTGCAAGATTTCATTTTCTTCAATAAGAAATAATTTTGATAAAAAATAATTTTTCTTTACAAATCGTTGTGCTTTTTAAGGGAGAGCAATCAATATCAGTTTATTTTACATTTTGACAAACTACGTTTGTAATAAGTCTTCTCTAGTGTCGATAAATACGCATTTTGTGCCATGATGATAAATCATATATGTTTAATTATATTGTTAGTAATTATCCATTAAATATAGTAATTAAGTACACCTGCGCTGTACAATTTTTTTCATGTAACCAGATAACAGATCATTACCGCTACAAATTACCGTTTATCGATACACGTTCTCGAAATCATGAAAAGTATGTTCACTACAATAGACATAAAATTGAAGCGCTTTATTTTAAAACAGTACTCACAATTATTAACAAATATTACTATTTAAGTGTAGAAAAAATTAAAAAACACGTGTACTACACTGTCTTTTGAAACTTCAGAGACTTCAGTTAAATGTTTTCATTCACAATTGATTTGCTTAACATGTAATTGTAATATCATTACCATACCAACAATATCTTTGAGACAAAATCAAAAAATCGTCTGTACTTTATAACGAAAAATCACTCTCACTAAAGAAAATCTTACCTTCAGAACTGCACAGTTAAACAAACTCTGAAAGAAGTTTCAAGATTTCAGGTTTAATTGTTAAATGATAATGACGCGTCACGTTATGATTTTTTTTAGTTCTAAAGTCATGTCCACTCTCAGGCCCTTGCAAGCTTCCAGGAATACGCTTCTGTTTGAAAATGATATCACCACTCTAGATAACAAGTCCAACCAAAACGAGGAGGGAGCACCACGATCAAACAACGGGGGAAAGGGCAGCCAAATTCAGGCAAATTCTTTGAAAAAACCTTTAGCTTAATATTTTTGTATTTCAGTTAGTCTTTTTCTCCTACAATGAAATTAATTTTAAGAAAGGCCTCTTAATGTTCAGTTTTTTTCAGCAAGATTATTCCCACTATTCCCAAGGTAAAATCTAGTAAAGATTAAGGTCTTTACCAAAAGTACCATAAAATTCTCATTTCAGAAAAGCAAATTTTTGAAGTTCAAAAACGTCTAGTTTAAATTATCTACTTCTGATATTATCTGCCCTCGGAAACGCATCTCCTAATAGGACATACGAAAAGCTGCAAGACCGAATAGCCAAAACCTAACTGTTAATACTCGTACGTTGCACGAAGTGAAATCAGTTTGCATCCCTCAATCAATACCACAAACTCTGCAGAAGCAGCAGATGTTCAAAATGTTGGGCTTACCGTTTCTGATGAAAGTCAGGTAGAAATAATAAAGAAGGGAGAGAGAGCAGATGGTTTTTGTTTCACTAGTAACGGTCTGGATAATTTTCTACCAAAAATTTAGAAACTACATAAATTGACAATGATGAATCGCAATCTGAATTTTTTTATTTTCACTAGTAGCTCTTCTTCTCTAAACATTTTAAAGAGTTACTCTTTCCAGAGCGAATAATTGTGCCTGAAACTGAATGGTCTCTTTGCGCTAAACGTCATGTATGTTGGAGGCATGATATATCTAGAAAAAAATATAATCATAAAATCGAGAAATGTAAAAATCTCTTTGGACAATAAATTTAAGAGAATCAACTAATAGCGTTTTTCATTCGTTGCACTGAAACCCACCCTAGAGCAGGGCAAAAACGTCATCGCCCCGCAACAGTGCTGCCCCACACGCGTGAAGGGCAGCTACGAATGAAACGGATTCCGGAACTGAGTCAGTGCTTGTGCGCTACGCAGTGAGCTTATACACAGCTATTCTTGGTCTGTCACACTGATGGAACACGAAAAAAAATTTAGAATTATTATCGTTGTTATAATTTTTATGAAGTTTTTGGTAATTCTTACTTCTTAATTCATAAATTATTAACGTGTATATTCTTCATTTAAAAACTACGAAAACTTCAAATGCGTATGAGTTGAAATTTCATTTTTCCAGATTTGCCAATGATCGATATAATACTCACGATTTTGAACCAAAAGCCTTCTTCGGAATTGTTTGCTTACAGAAAAATATTAAAAATAATAACATGAGTATTTCCGCTGGTATATGTATGGGTGTGCGAGAAACATTTCTTGGCATATATATGTGAATGATTTTGTAAGGGTCACTATTTTTATTTTCACTATTAGCGTTTCGAAATTGAGACGTACCTAAAACACTTTGATTTCTAAATAGCACTGGATTTGTTAACATGACAAAAATTATTTTAAGATATTTCTTGCAAACCATAATATACTCCATCATTCGATGTTTCCCTGCGTGACAGAAGATCCTTAATTGTCTTCACAATTTCACCATGAATCCAAATCAGCATGGATAACTTCCGTACCTAACCTCACAATGGCCCGTTGCACTGGACAGCACTGACGCGATCGTCAGTGCAGTTTAGGGCGCGCTGAGTGCGCCCTGGTTCCGTGTCGTTGTGAGAATGGAACATGCGCTCCTTTGCACTGGTGCGCCCTAGCGGTCGAATGGAACACGAAAGCTGCGCTGAGTGCACACTGGGTGAGCACCAGTGCGACGAATGGAAAACGCTATAAGACTTTTGCCAGGGATAAGAGGCAAGAAAAAAAAGGCAGATCTTGGGTAGGAAACGACTTTGGAGAAGTAACTGTTATTTCGGAAATGACAAGGGAAGGTTGACATAGTAGTCATTATACTGGAGAAAAGTTATTTCCAATTGAAGCGCTTCATCTCCAATTGAAGCGCGAGTTCATATGGACAACATCAGCCGTCCTTTCCAAACCCACACACATATCGTCAATTATTGATCTATTTAATAAATTTGGAAAATCAGCCCCGAACAGGTCCTCTGCCCGACAAATCAGCATATTCCCAACATTTCGAAACCTGAGAGAGTCGCTGAACCCACAACACACCTGAGCTGATACATAACTGAGTCGGAAAATGAGGAAACCAGTTTACGCTCCTAGGTCTGGAAATTGTCCGCGAAGCAGCATCATAAGAAACCTTTCACGTTGACCAGTGCTACAAAAGAACACAAAATTACATTTTTCATGTCGATTAAACGTTAATGCCACAAACGAGGAATAAGTTTTGTATTTTGTGAGCTGAAACGAATGAAAAAATTGAAAAAATAAAAATAGGGCTACTCATGAAAAATGTAAAATAAAAACAAATTCAATAGCAGATCCCCATGCAACTACTGCTGTTATACAAAAATATCCTATAAAGAGACTACTACCTTGTTAGAAATAGCAGTTTGAAAAATATCCGGAGTATTATCATCATCATCCTGAGTCTTACATCAACTTGACCTTTCGGTTAGCAGCAAACTCTCCAACCTCAGTTAATACCACTGCCTTGGTACACACTAAAGTCCCTTGACTCTACCCTCCACTCTTTAACTCCCCAGTGATTCGTAAGACCATTGCGACCGAGCGACCGAGCACTTACTCCAGGAGTTGGAGACTCATATGCCTGTGGCGGCCCTTGTACCCTTTTGCAGGTTGAGAGGTTTGGTCAAGTGGCGCTCACGTTGTTGCCGTTAAGCCCATCACGGAACTTTCCCCCTTGACACGCAGGCTGTCACATTCATACAACATTCACAGTGGGGGAAGTCTGGGAAGGAGTAGGGGATTGAAGGTGATTCAAGGTGAGTTGGCTAAGTGCCTCCATGTCATAACACTCATGCAAACATCTATGCCCAGGCGGGATTCGAACCCGCAGACCCGCAGCTCGCGGCAGTCGAAGTCACCACTGAGTTGTCAAGTAGCCGCCAAGTTACCGGAATAATACTGTATTCCGTGAAGCGACGTGAACACAGTCAAATGACTAAGCACAAACGGCCGGAAAGCGGCGTAAAATGCCAGCTGAAAAAGGGGAATGACACAGTGAGTAAAACTTTTTCTTCCTAAGTATAATTTAGTCGTCACTTTGATGAGATCTCTGCCTGCAGATATGTCCGGAAAACTCCTAAACATGACCAACGTTTTCGATGAACCTTTGAGAACCTTACTACTACTATCTACAGGTGTAATTCATGATGAGGAAGCTTTCGAGAATATTAGTTTTCTATTCCAGGATCATCGAATTATAAGAAACGTCTCTGCCTACCATGCTGCAAACATCTTTAAGACGTAAACTGATATTTCATAGAATCGCTATTGAAACAGTGTACATTTGCCTAGGCTGAACAGGATAAAACTGCAACCGACGTGACATTTCGACCAGCATTCTGCTGCCCTCGTCAAAGAGTAAGAGCAGATTTATTATCCTCCTGCCGCAAAAGGGCACGCGTAGATTTTGTCTTTTTGTTTCCTGTGTTTCTTTTTGTAAGACTTCTTCTGTGTTAGCAGAAAGAGCAGGTCATCCGATTCGGCGGGCAGTGCGGTGCGTGGCGCTGGGCGCCGCTGCCACCGATTTTCCAGCGCCCGCGCGCGGCGGCGCGTGGCGGCCCGCGAGGGGATGTCGGCCCAATTAACGAGCCAGGCGGCCGGGGGTGGGGCTAATAATCCGCGTGCGGCGGCCCCGCTGCCGATACCACCCCCGCCCTCCAGGCCCGGCCACGTCACCATCGCTAGCGCAACAACCGGTACCACTGTTGCAGCCACCTTCGAGGCCGTTCTCGCCGCCCAACCCGCCGCCCCGCCGTTCACCACCCCCGCCGCCCATTGCCACTACCGCCCGGTACCACTGCCGCCCGACGACCCAGTCGCCCACCACATTCGCCGCTCACCAACCTCGCCACCCACCACCCCCATCGCCCGCCACCTTCTGCCCTCGCTGCCAAAAACCCCCACTGCCCACCCACCATTCCTGCCAACCACTACCCACCACCCCCGCCGCCCCCGCCGCCCCATCCGCCCCCGCCGCCGCCCCCGCCGCCCCGCCGCCCCCGCCGCCCCCGCCGCCCCCCGCCGCCCCCGCCCCCGCCGCCCCCGCCGCCCCGCCGCCCCCGCCGCCCCCGCCGCCCCCGCCGCCCGCCGCCCCCGCCGCCCCCGCCGCCCCCGCCGCCCCTGCCCCGCCCCCGCCGCCGCCCCGCCCCGCCCCCGCCGCTCCGCCGCCCCGCCGCCACCCCCGCCGCCGCCCCCGCCGCCCCGCCGCCCCCGCCGCCCCCGCCGCCCCCGCCGCCCCCGCCGCCCACGCCGCCCCCGCCGCCCCCGCCGTCAACTAGCCCCGCCACCCACCACCTTCCTCGCCCACCACCATCGTTCCTGACGTCCACAGCCCCGCCCACCTCGTCGCAACCCCCTACAATCCTGCCGCCATCGCCACCACCACCGCTCCCGGTCGAGGATCGCCCTCAGGGAGAGCAGCTGGGCATCGCACCGCGCAGCTCTTCATCCGGGTGTTCTGCCGAATGGCAATGTAACGTTGCCGCGTTCTGGCTAGCGCCTGAATGGGTGTAAGTGGAGCGGAACCTAATATGGAATTACAACGTATTCAATCGTCAATAAGCTGTGCAGTTAATTCTAATTTCAACTCTGAAAGTATAAGGTACGCGTACTTCATTTCACGTCCACAGGTCAATTATTGGATGTCTCACCGAGAGCGGTAGCTCAGTGCATTAACTGATGTCATTGCAGCGCCTCTGACCGAGAGGTCCGAGGTTCGAGTCCTGACGGCGGCAGGATTCAGTCGCTGTCTGGAGGAGAATTCTAGCGGCAGGCTTCTCTGATCGGTAGTTTTCCATGGGTTCTTCGATCAATACCAGGCGAATCCCGGAGCAGTACCCTAACAAACGGATCACGGACCGTGCGGGATCTTTCCTTTCTCTTCCTTGTCCTATTCTCTCCCTTTACACACACACACACTTACACTAACATGCAGTATACTACCACCTATTACGGGAGACCGGTCGGGAGCTTAGACCTTGTCTCGGCTGGGGCGGTTCCCCACTGGTGGGAGAGTCCTGGTTAGGAAGAAACCCTTCTAGCCGACGGTAGGTCGGCGACGGATCTCGCCATCCAGCTGGGGAAGATTTCCGCTATCTACCTAGGAAAAAACATGTACTAATCTTACAGAACTAATGACCTAAGCTGTTGACGCACCCGGAATCACTAATCAACCAAACCAACTATTGGATGTCTCGATATTATCTTCAAATTGGATATTGCCTTGATACTCAATATTGTCTTCATTATCGATAATATTTTCACGTTCAATTCAATCAACCTTCACGTTCGATTCAGTCAACCTTCATGTCCAAGTCAATCTTCCTGATCGATACTATCTTCTCTCTGGATATTACTTTCATTCTCGATGTTAGCTTCGTGTTCTATATTATCTTACAGAAAAGTACCTTCATATTCGATACAGCTAGATTTGTTCCTTTCTCGCATACTACTTACGTAGTTAGAGAAAGTTTTGTAACGCTGCAGCGAAAACGGAGATTTTTGTCGAAAAAGTATTGAAAGTCCCTGATATCGAAATAGTGGATAGTTCGTTTTCCCTTATGCAGAAAAATTTCTTCCTCTAACATATTGTGTAGTTACAATTCACTTTTTGTGTGACTTTTATACAAAAAAAATTCGGTTTTGAATTTTCTAGGGTACTTTACATGAATCTCTGACGACATTTTCAAACTTTTCTCAAATTTAGTACCAAATTTTGAATTGAAAATGCCATGTAAAACATTTCCATTGCTAGGTGCTTTATTCCGTCTTTTTACTTCTGGCGAGAATATAACCTAAAATTTATAATTTACAAAATGACAAAAGATAATAAGTATCGTTCTTCGTATTATTGTATTAAAATTCAATATTTCACAAATAACCACATGATTTGGTAACATGCAACTGTCACATGCAGCAGCCGAGGGAACTGCGGCGTCGCCACGCCTGCCGCCATCTTTGGGAGACTGGTGACGTCAGCCGAATAATTCATTTGCATGCAGGTAGAAGCGGCTTCGCACTCTGAGCGAAAGCAAAGGGCGACTTGACGCGCATCGCGGGGGAGGGGGGTGAGGTAGGGGCAAGGGACGTGGGTGGGGGGCGCAATCACGGCAAACCCTTTAAAAGTAAGAGGAAACGCACGCGGGCAGGTTGCGGTCGGCGGATTTAATTTCACTATTAAAAAAGATGAATTAAAATCGCAGATAAGCGGGCGGCGTCCACGGGAGAAAGATAGAAATGCGGGTCGGCGAATCGTGGGGTGTAGAGTGGGTGAGGACGCAAGGGGGATAAGGGGGTTCAGGGCGAAAAGGGGATTGCGGGAATTGAAGGGGGTTGAGGGAGTGGAGGGGGAATTGTGAGGGGTTGGAGGGAGAGAAGACGACTACAGAGCCTGGGAGCTCCCCAGCCGGCAGCGGTATTCATAACCTTCTCGAAACTTTCTCCGACTCAGCCTTTTCTCGTAAACGACTGTGCCTGCGAGCGGGGGCGGTAGGCGTGGGTGGAAACAGGGACGGTGCAGGCGCTCCAGAAGACGATCTTGTAACGAGGAAGAGAGTTTGCAACGTTGGAGACGGCGACGGCATATGAATAGAAGATATGCACGAAAGATATGCAATGTGAAGTTGTCTTGGAGGTCCGTGATTCTATCTTTAATGGTGGTAAAGATGTAAATTGTGTGAAACGGAAACTCAAACAAATTCATTTTAATAAGACTGGCAGGGTACTGATTGAAGATATTGTGTCCGGTTAACCTAAAGGGACAGGACTAATCCATTACAAAATCTTCAACATCACAACAATCCATCCAGAGTGCGCTCTGAGAAACTATAGTTAATTTGAAGAATGTATGTGATAGATATCACATAAGAATAGGGTCTGTTAAAGCGAAAATAGGATGCATGTAATATGGTAACAATATACTTTGTATAAAATATCAGTATTTTATATTCCAACTGTTGTTTAATGTCTTTTTATGTTGCACTAATTCTTTATTTAAAAAATAGTCATTTTCAGGGGTTCTTAAGCCCTTTCAGAGGCCTTCTATGTCAACCAGGGTCTGCAGAGCTATTTTGAGACATTCCGGTCACCGAGTCGGCCTGTGGCCGCATTATACGTAGGTGAGTCGGCGATACACAGTGGAGGGCCACTGACGCTGAATTATGTGCTAGAGTTCTGGTATGTATAGCTCGTGTATGCACATACATGTATGCACGTGTGCGAACGACTGTGGGCGTGTGTTTATGTATTTGTTTCTGGGCGTGGATGAGCGAAGGTTATTGAGTGGGAAAAGGAAGCGAAAAAGGGAGAGAGAGAAAATCATCGTAGCCTATGTAGAGATAACAGAATGTTATCGTGGAGTTAAACACTGCAGGGAGAATCTCTTACTATAAAATCTCTGCATTAACAACAGAGATTATTTCGAGTGCAATAGTAAGTGTAACCTGTTCGCAATTGTCACTATTTCCCTCATGTCTGTCCATGTCGGAAGTAACCATTACTAAGCAAGAATATATTCAAATTGAACCAATCCCAGATGTCTAACGCCATATGATTATCACTTTGTTTACCTTTTACACTCCTCTGTAATCACTTTGTTTACATTTTTAAGATAAAGATAGCAATTGTTAGGTCCTTAATAGCTTTGAGCATTAATATAATATTAAAATGTGTCCTTTGGTAATCTTTAAAACCATGAAATATAATCTATTATTAAAGATTCAATGCCGAAAAACAGCAAAAGAAACACAGAAAGTGTATGGAAGCAATTTCAAGAATTTTGTGAAGAAAAAAAATACAAATGGACAGCACAAATTACAAATAAAGAAATAGACATATTTTAGGCAATTAATATACATAGATTAGGTTATGAAGAGTACAAAGAATATATATATGAACTAACAAAACTATGTGGAACGTTGCAACCAAAATTATTCAGAAAAATACTTTAATGAGTAAACACTTGTGTTCAATTCACCCGGAATTGACGAATACCACTGCTAATTCAGCTTGTACATCTTACATTTCAAATACTTCCGCGGAATACTAAGACATGGAAAACTCAACTTCCTACAACTTTAATAATTGTGTTTGTAATAAATGTTCTTGCAAGTAGTTTTGTTATAATTATTTTTTGAATTTTTCAATACCATAACATTGAAACATTTGAAATCATTTTCTGCATTAAAGTGTTATACATATTTTACTTCATTATACGTAAGTTATTCCAGGAGGCAGTGCTAACTCGGAGCTGAATGAAAGTTTTAGTATATTCCGGTAGCAATTGCGTTTCATAATGTCTTAATTCTTGAAATAGTCACAAGAAATATCACTCGAAGTGCTGTGATATTACTTATGATAATAATGATAATGATATTGTTGTTAATAATAATAATAATAATATCATAATTATAATAATTATTAATATTATATAATTATAATTAATATATAACATTATATTATAATTAATAATAATAATAAAATTTAATAATATCTACATCTGGAAGTGATAAGAGAATGACACAGACTTTATCACGCTATTTAGATTTTTAACCTATTTATTCTAGGCTACTTTTTCAGTATTGTCTCAACCTCTTCGCAACTGCCATCTATCGGTTCCTAAAATATTTTTTTTTAACATTTTCCCATTTGTTCGCTCCCATAATATTAGAATTGAAATGTGACTTTAAGTATATTTTAGAAGAGTTAAAACATAGTCCGGTTGTTAAATTAGCTCCAAAATAATCAATTGAAATTTACGTGCAGGACCATGTTTTACTCTTCTATAATCCTCTTACACATTTCAATTCTACTATTAGGACCGTAAAACTGAGAAAATTTGAAAAATAGATTCTAGATGACGATATGTAGTAACTGGGAAGAGGGTGGGGAAATACCTAAAAGCTCGCCTAGACAAAGATTAGAAAACAAACTAGTGCTGAGAAAGTGTGCCGTTTTGTGGGGTCCACACTTATTCAAGATATTACAGGAAAGATAAACAACAACATACAATAGAATAGATAAAGGTAGACGTCAGATTAAAGATAGAGATACAACAGTAAAAAGCTTGTACATCCGTATGTCACTCGCATAGTTACGATTATACGGACATTAGATGAAAAGATAAAAAGTAGCGACTGCATTGTAGCATTGAAGAAAATGTATATCCTATTACGAGACGACTACATACGAAATGAAAGAATGCGAGATAATAGGACCGAGTAAAAAAATATTGTACGAAATATCTGTGCAAAATGGTATCAAAGGATAATGTATATTTTATTGAGAAAAAATATGCAACGCCTAATCAACTTAATCATAAAATTATTGGGAAATTTTATCGAATTTTTCATGCATATACTATAATACCCAATAACGGTAACATCCGCTGTTTTGAAAATATCCTACTGGAAAGAAAACAGAATTATCGGAATTAGCGCAACTCTGTAATGTCATTGATATAAATACCAATAATTTGACTTAACAGTCGGATTAATGAACAGAAACCCAATAAATTCATTAAGCTTCTAAATAAATATCATTTTAACTCGAATAACGTATTTGTCAGTGAACATTAATAAATATATAGCTTCTTAACAAAAATTCAACAGTGGCATGCGATTCCTAATCTATATCTATTCTCTTTACTAATATATAAAGACACAAGAACGTTGCGTTACAGCGCGATAATCTCTTAATAAACTGGACCAATTTCGATGAAACTTTTATGCTAGTTTGCTTTGAAAGTTGAGGGTCAGGAGTACTATAGGCTATGATTTACAACCCTATTATATTTACAAAATAATTACTTTTTCTGGACTTTTTCTCCCTAGCATTGCATCATAGATTCAAGAGTGCATTAAGTTGCAATAGCACCACCAGAGGATGACGACTGAGATCTACAATTCAGTTCATCAATGCACAGAATTGCGTGTATAGGGCAAGACTATTTTAACTGTTAAATGCTTAATACGAGAGAATTCTGAGTTTTTCTCAATTCTATTTATAAGAATAATTTAGACATTGATTTTAATTACTTCTAGGAGAGAATGTATTAAGTATACCAGAGAAATGCAATGATTGGAAGGAATCATGTTCTGATGGATGTGCTTAATACCGTCGTAAAAATGTACGAATGCACACATGTTAAGTTGTACTATATTAAGCATGATTATTATGTATTTGCGAGTTTTACAGCGACCGTGCGAGTGAAAACATATGAGTGATTTACGTGCTATGCTGAAACTGTGTCTGATCGATGAATTTTGTGGGGAAGTGTTTTATTACAGGGGAGAGTGAAAAGTAGTGAAGGAATTTAGGTAGTGAAGAAATGATTATTTAAATTGAAAGTTCGGAAAGAAGTGTCATTGAAGTAAAACAGTAATGGTAAATGGGGATTTGGAGGAAATGAATGTGTGTCAACGCTGCTTTCCAAGGTTGTTGAAAACAGAACAAAAGATTTTTTAGATAATGGAAAAACTTTTGTCACGCCGGTATCCTGCCATCTCAGATTTTTAAAGATATTGTAATTAATTGTCTAAGTGTTTAATGGGTCCATTCCATCAGGATTATTTATCAAGGACACTGAAACGCGTACTCGAGTTTAATTAAAATTACTTTAATAATGTTTAAACGTCAATAGCCGCTGCAAGATCAATTTAAAATTTTCTTTATAAATACCAGTAAAGAGAAAATATGAAAAAGAGAAAGTTTTACAATGATTTACAATGATTACAAATTACAATTGATTGAAAATATTGGAATAATATATAAAATTCCACAAAAGAAAAGTTAGTACATGAATTTTACTTGAATTCGTTTGGATTTGTTAATTACTTTCAGATATAATGTAAATGAAGCTTGGGGGTTGGAACGCCAATAAAAAATATAAATATATTTTAGTGAAAGAGTGTTTTAGTGAGCACGGGAGACCGGGTATTTCCAGATGGGAGCAAGGCAGAGAGGGGCGCGGTAGGGCGGAGGGAAGATACAAAAGTAGACTCCGCTAGAGAGTGGGAATAGATGGAATTCCTCTTGCTGTCTAATACATTAATATGACAAATACCCCAGCAACGCGAGGTACTACAACTAGTGTGTCAGTACATACGTGCTACATACATATCACAGCATGATAGTAATTATCATTAAATTTCGCACTCAGCGTACACAAGAAATACGAGCATTACATTATAATTCGTATATTGTATTATAATTTAAGTAATGTTTTTACAATTTGAAGAAGTAATATAAATCATCTATAGTTCTATCTTCATGTTTAAGCTGCGTGAATGGAGATAATTGTTCAAAGAATTAAAGGCATAATGCAGAATATTTTATTCTCATAAATTTTTCTATAAGATTATACTAATTCTTCTATAATATTCTCATAAATGGCACTTATCACTTACTTAACTTTTACAGAAAACTATGTTAGTAACAATCATTGTTAAATAAAACCGGCTCCTAAAGTCGACGTAAGATCCCGATAGCTTTAGACATTTTGATTTGAAGAGAGCAGTAACAAAGATGCGTGGCACGATGCATTCGCCCTCCTAATGCTTCAAGTTAGCCTGCTGCACGCAGCGCCCTCTGGAAGCTTCCTTATTCTCTTCTGTGTGTAATCTTCGACTGCAAGAGGATCTCTAAAACTTCCGTCAGAAGTTTCCTCGCCTGTAATCCACAATTGTTGAGAACTTCCCGTCTCTTTGTCGTGAAATACGTTGGAAACTACTTACTTCCTTATGAACATTTAAGCTGGATCCCTGTGTGACGTATGTCTTAACATCTGGACTCGTAACTGGAAATGAACTATTCTGAACCGACTTAATTCTATTAATAATTCGTTATTGGTCTTCATTAAAACCCACAACTAAAACGTAAGTGAATATTTTATGTTTATTGACTACTGAATGCACGAATAAGTGTACTATATAGCATGTAAAAGTAAATGTTGCATGGACTTCTAAAATTACGTTCATATAATTTCATGTAGATAAAATTTTGAATAAAACATACAAGCTGAATGTGGCGTTGCTGACAATGTAAAATGTTTTTAAAAGAATTTTTATGTGCTAAAAAATTCTAAATGTCATGGATAGCTTGATTCAAATACGTTCTTACAGTATCTAGCATTGAACTTACCAATGTCAGATACTGTAATATTATAACCCTCCGTACAGAAAATGAACAGGTATGTTGCAATTTCAAAATTGTAATTGCTGTAAAAAATACTTGCGGGTATGAATGATGCGAATAGTTCGAATTTAGTACAGCTACATTTTCTCGCTTTTTTTGCTTATATGCACAAAACTGAACAGAAAACAATCTGTAAGATGTTATAATCCTAATATAATATCATTCTCAATTACGTCGGAAAATTCCCTCGTAAAATTTTCTACGACTACATTTGATTCTTCCCGGATTAGCTTAATACTTCCACATTTTTGCCCCCTGATTTTTTTAAGAGATTATAATTCCACAAACTCAATCTGATTTGTGTTCACTTCTACTTCTTGAATTGCTCTATTAATTGTTTTGTAGACGAATGTATATAACATGCAAAGGCAAAAGTTTTGTTTACGTGAATAAGATGTTAGTTAAATTTAATAAGAATAAGTTGCTAGTCACATTTATTTGAAAATCGTTATGTGCACGCTTAAGAATGTAAATGTGAAAAGTCGAATAAGGACGTACTTTCATTCTCTACCATTACTCACAATTCTGGTTTTCTCCTGATTCACTTTAAGCTCTTCAAATTTAATAGGTTCCAAGGTAGTACTGTAGGTTTTTGTAAATGTATTATTAAAATTAAGGATCAAACACTTCACTTCTAATGAATAACTTCAAAGAAGCATCACTAATTGACAGTTCTGCTGCTCTATTCACTTGTTGCATAACCACTAATGCTGCCAACCTCGTGGAAAAAAATATGACGTCCTGGAGAGAAAATTGTCCCTGGGAGTTGGGGTTTTATCAACGCCACCTACGTAGATCTATATAGGTGGCGTTGATTTAATTCCAGGTCTACCCATCAAGATTGCAGCGCTAAAACACGGAAAACATTTTTTTTTTTTTGGAAATTTCTTAAACTTTTCTGGCCGGATCAGAAAACAAATAATCAGTTTCTCACCAGGAGGCAGAGACGCGTCGAATGACACCTCATGACTCGAAAGGTTCACGATCGGTCTTATCGTGGAAGACGGATCCATATACAAAAGATAGGCGGTCGCAGTTACTCAAATGCTACATAGTAGACCTGCACAACGCATTCTTCTGCGGGCATTCTCACTCAGCCGAACATCTGCCCGCAAGAGCGGCGAAAGAGCAAGCAGTGGGGGTACGCACCTTTGCGGGGAGGGGAGCAGTCTGACATTTGCACAGAGGGGTTGTCGCAGCGAGTAGATTCACTGCCTGGCCATCTAATGCAATGATTCATACTGTGAAATTATTTACCCAATAACTCGTATTTAAATTTTAAAATGGGTAAAAAAAATAGATCAAATCCCGTATTTCTAACTATAAGGGCCATATTTCATTGTTTATGTTCGTCTGTGAACTGCTATGTAACGACATTTTTTCTTTTTTAGTTTATGCTCACGTGAGTCAATATTTTAAAGAAGTGGCTTTTTAAAGAAATATTATTTAATTCTAACAAAAATTTACAATTTAATAATTGATTTTCACCGGCAATGTTATATTCTCCAAATGATAGGAAAACAAAATAAATTATGAGAGCCATTTCTCACATTATGATCGACATGAACATAAAATTTAGGCAATTCCAAGAAGACATGGAATGTTTGGTAGCATCTAAATTGTAAACATTTTCCCCCATTATGACTAAATGAGAGATGATATCAACGATCAAACCTCCTTGACGGTATGTTACAGGCAATCATGAGATTAGTAATGGGTCTTGTTAAAAAGAATTTAATTTGTATACGAAGTCGTAAACGATTATGAATAGTGTTCGCTGATTTGGTATTCGTAGATTTCGCAGATTTATAAATCTATAATGCCTCTTGACAGAAAGTAAAGCACAAAGTAATCATGATTTTTTGAGAATATTTTTTAGCTTATATAGAATATATAGTATATATTATCATCAAACAAAAACAATTCAATATTACAACCATGTGTTTAGCATTACACTAAATTTGTGACAATATTGTAGCAAAGTGAATTACATAATCAGCCTCACAGACACTTATAATACTTGGTATCCAAAGCAAATGTGTATGTCCAATTTGTTTTAAATACATATTTCACACTGTCGTAAATTGACCACAAACATTTCCAATATCATACAAGAGACTGATACTTATTATGATGATGATACTTATTATGATGAATATTACTTGAATTGTTTGTAACAGTCCATATTCTCGTCGATTGCTATTTACATTTACGCACTACTGTTGGAATTGCGCATTCTCATTGGTAGTCCCCAATCCTAGAATGGGTCTCATTCCCACCCTTCCTAGCTTGCTGAATTTGCACACTAGAGGCTCGCGCTCGGTTTCCGAGGTCAGTGAAAGTGCAAAATGCTGTACAGGCCAGCTGTATATGGATTATAATTTTCATGATGAAAGAATCCCAGACTTAGAGAGCTGCAAGAAGCACCCAAGAAGTGTGAAAGCTGCAAAAAGTAAATCGGGAGAGGTGGCTCAGGGCATCAACTGATGACACTGCAGAGCCTCTAACCGGGAGGTCCTAGGTTCGAGTACCGACGGTGGCAATATTTTCAACACTAGCTAGGTAACCAGGTCGAGATCAGACGCTGTCTAGAGGAGAGTTCTAGAGGCTGTTCTGATCGGAAGCTTTCTATGCTTTCTTCGATCAACACCAGGCGCATACTGGAGAAATGCCATAACAAATGGACCACAGACCATTCGATCGTAATCAGATTCGATCCAGCGCGCGATCTTTCCTTCCTCTTCCTTGTCCTATCCTCACCTCTTATTTTCATTTGCAGGTTCTATCGACATTTACACTTTCATGCACTTTACTATCACATATGTCAGGAGACCAGTTGCAAGCTTCAATCTTGTTCTAGCTGGGGCGGTGTCCCGCTAGGGGAGATCCGGCCCGGATCTCACATCCACTGGGTGAGGAACACCACCATCTCCATACATAAAAAGCACTCAACTAAAGGGGTTAGCAGTTGATCATAGCAGTTGACGTGCCCGGAAACATCAACCAATCAACTTCTAGAAAGTAAGAAATAAAAGTGATAATGAAAATAAATAAATTAAAATAAAAAGGGAGAACAGAACCAAGAAAAGAGGATGATAAAAACAAAGTATCAAAGAAAACGAAAAAGTAGAAGTGTTGTATTTCATAGTTATCCGTTATTTATAAACGAAAACTTTTCTCTTTTAAAGCAAATCTGCATTTAAATGCACGTCAGGCGATGTACACTCAAGAAGACCAGAAAACAGCAACTTCTTTCATTACGCGGTGTCGCTGTCGTACCTTTCAGTTTCCATGTCAACGAACACCGGTTTGAACGTGGCGTCATCTCGTAAACTGTGAAGACTTGGTGTCGCAGGTGGCGGAGTCAGTGTCTGCCTCATACCATTGGCTTTTCTTATAAGCCTCAGGTCTCCCTGTCTAGGAAACTACAACCTCCTTGTACGTGTACTCTCTGACTTGTACCTCCTGAGAATACACATTTCTGGAAGTCGCAGGCCTCCTTATTTACCGGGGCAATTTGAATGTCAGAGATCGATCAAAAGTCTGTTATAATGCATATGTAAGTCAAAGTTTATCATTCACAATATATAATATCTGTTCTGAATTTGCGACAATAGAAAATCCAACTTTATTAAGCCTACGATCAGCAAAAATACAGCACGGAGGCATCTACACTTTATAATGAAAGTAGATTGTTACAATCATATCTCGAAATGAATTAATGGCAATGACACCGTCTGTAGAATTCTTTTCAGAGCATTAATTATGTGGAGGTCTGTTTGTTCATAAAATTGTTTCTGATAAACTAATAACTTTGCAAATGCATTTCACTTATCAGGATAGCAACAGTATCATTCATCACAAACCAAATTATTGATGCCATGCCGCCGTAGCCACATTCCAGTTCCTACTACTTTTGCTTCACATACTCCTGACTTATCCTGATGACTTTTGTTCGTTAACAAGTTATTGCTTCACTGTAGCAGCAGTAGCAAAGGCACAAACATTTGAATATTTAAGATCCTCACAGAAAGCAATGCAAGATCTTCACAATCGCAAGCCGCGAGATCTAAATCGCTCTAAATAGATATCCTCAGAGTAAAGTTGAAGAGAACATTCAAATTCCGATACTCAGAAGACGTGGAACGTTCATATTCCGAGATGGAATTTGAAGAATTTTAAATACGAGACCCTGGAATATGAATATGATGAAGCTTCTAAGATTACAAACTTTTGCTTGGGAACATTTCTCTTTTTCGAGATTCAGATTCAATTCATGCTATGCTGACTGATAATTTGGGACCCTAGTAATTATCATTTATGTTCTGCTAACGAAGTGTTGTTGAGGTATTGTTATAGGAGTTGATATCATTACCAACATTTTTTTTTAAAAATGGGCTGAAAATTTTCTTGCAGATGAATTATAGCTCCCAGACAGCAGATATTATGATGGCTACCCAGAAAATGCTACTGACAATAAAATATTGGTAAAAATATAATCTTTTATTACTATCGTATGAACCGCAAATCGATAAATTTCCAAGCATATACCAATTAAATTAAGAACTTAAATTTGAATATAGTGCGTTAATAACAATGACATAAAATGTTCCGAATAGTTCACATTCACCAAAAGTAAGCAATAATTTGACCCTCGAGATAGTCAAAAGCAACAAGAGTATAAATGGAACGCAAAAATAATTCGTATTTTATGAAAGATATGAAAAACAAATGTTTTAAAAATGTATTTTCATAAGGTAGAAAATGAAGTGGTAACATAGTATAAAATCTCGCAATAAAATGTCTGTGTGCCCGGCTGTCCGTCTGTACCGTTCGTACGGGTTTTTGTTTTAAAACGTCCGTCCGTCTGTCAGTGAACGACACCAGCGCCTAAACTATTTGTAGGATGTTTTCGAAAATGAATATTCCGAGGTCGGTCCTGACTGCTCCCATCTGTCGGGACTGGTAGCTCTGCAATTTTGAAAATCACTTATAAATGTTTGTTACATAAAGTCACTAGCACATTTTCAATGCACGCCATTATACCCCTACTTTTCCACTCCTTTCGTAATTACTAATATAGTCTACAGATAGAAAACTACACTTTATTCCGATCGTAATGAAGTGTTGTACATGACCTAAACAATATAACAATTACCAAATAACCTTCATTTCATTTTCCTAGCCTTTAAACCAGGCACGTCAAACCGCGCCCACGCGAGCTACTTGCCCGCCTGGGGAGACCAGCGCTCCGAGCACGAGCAACTTCCCCTGTCTTCGATCTCCATTCTCCTCCAAATCCAGAAATGGTGTACATGCGCAAGCCGAAGCGGTGCGAGGCGGTGAATAGTGACTTCGTACGAAAATAAGTTTGCCTTTTTTTCTATCAAATAACCGAGAATTGTATTATGTTTATATTCTTTACTACTTATTACTATTTGACATTTATTTTCTTACTAAATTCTTATATAAGCATCTTTTCTAAGCGACAAGAGTGTGTTTCAATGGTCCTAGTTTTCGTTTTCTCTTGTTATTAAAACATTCAGTGATTTATTGTATCTAGCAATATTGTGAAATAAATTAACAAGTCTCTATAAGTTAACAATTTTCGCTTACGGACGGACAGCGCTTTTAACAGATAAGAATATTTGTTTATTAAACCTTGTAACCAGAACGTAGAAAGTTCATGATTTTATATCACTCTTAAGTAAACAGAATTTCAAAATCAAGAATCTTTTGGTTCATTTTTTTTTAATTTTACTATTAATTGAAAATCTTAAGTCGGACTGATGTATTATTATTTTATTTTAATGGATCATTTATTTGCCTTAAAGATAAAATGGGAATTAGTATAGCAAAATTTATGATAATAACTGTCAAGTAACTTCTGCCAAAGACTGCCAGGTGTCCAGTGACGTATCGCCACTCCGGAGGAATTTGTACCACTCTTACTTTTAAATCTCGCGCGAATTTCTCTGGGCGCAGTGCTCACGAGCTCTGGGAAGCTTGTTACCTTTCCCGCGACCTTGACATGCCTGCCTTAAACAAATTTAAGCGCGCACTCTTTGTTTTCCACGAATATAAAAGGAATGGTGAGGAAATCCACTAAACTGAATTTAAAGTAGCTGAAAAAGCTTACAATTTACTAATAAATGCAGTTTGATTTGTTTCGATCAAAATTGCTACTAGAAGTTAGCCAGGAGTGTGCAACAATGAATGTGTTTTCAGGTGCTGATGGTAGCAAACATCGCGTGACGGGATGGGCAAGGACGGGACTGGAGGGGAAGAGCGAGGAGAGACAGGGCAGGGGAAGGAAGAACAGGATTGAAATGGAGCAAGATAAGAACGGGCGGTGTAGATGAGGAACGGAGTAGTGCAGGCCAGGGTGGACCAAGGGGCAGCAGGGATAGATCACTCTTTTGTGAACTGATGCTCGTAATGAACAAGTACTTTGGGAACGCGGGGTAACGCGGGCTACATGGGGTACTTCGGCTAGTGCTTATATACCAAAATTCAGAATATGGGTTATTTGAAAAACTTATCAATTGTAATGTTTCAATATCGACTTCACGACTAAATTCTTGATAGGGGAGTGAAAAGCCGAATAAGTTACTGAAATGAATTTTGCACTGAATTTTACTTTTCTTTGTCGGATTAGTTCGCATTGTGGAAATTGAAATATTTAGTAGTTTACTTTAAAGGTGGGCGAATTGTTAGGAAATGCTAATACTCTCAAATAACATATGAAATAAAAAATTTAATTGTGAAGAGATTAGATATTATTTTTATGCTGTAACTTTAAATCGACGGGTACAAGAATAAATAATATTTTAAAAACTGGTTTGTTCAGGTTCCAGACATGAATTCAATGGCAACTTCATTTTACAACATCAATCTCTCAATAACATTTCAGACATTACATTACAAACAAGAGTATCAAAAACATCATGCACCATTGAGCTTTAAACACAAGAGTGATTCTAGCCACTTTAGTTTTGGTAGTGATGACCCTACGGATACACTAATACACCAAGAGGCATGAATACGTACCGCCTGCACCGTAGTGCAAGGCACTCATGCAGCATTAACGACCTATTGGTCCCGGTCATACCAACAGCTGCAACTTCCCCGTCGCACCGAACAGGCCTAATCCGTCGCGAACAACGGCGCATCGCCGACCGCTTAATTTGATCCTCCACTCCAGCGCGGCGCCAACAAGCCTTATCGCGGATTATCGATCTAGTAGTAGACGAACTCGCCCCTTCCCGGTCTCGAAGCGCCCGCTAGTTAGATTGACACTCGACGGCATTCATTTACGCTCGCCGGATACAATTCCGCCGGCGCGGGGCGTCAGAAAAGCGCCGACCCATTAACCCCGCGGAATCATTAACCTCGGGACTAGACGCCCGCGCCCCGCCCCTCTCCGCCCTCGCCACGCCCTCGTCCACAGCCCTCGCAGCGCAGCGGACGCCGTGAAAGAAGGAGCGGTCGTTAATAAACGGAGGTGACACGGCGGCCAGCCCGAAGCGGCCTCCCCTCGCGCCCCTGGTGGAAGGGCGCTCGCGCACTGCGCTGCGACGCCGTGAGTGCCGGCTGCCGGAGTTAGAGCTTGAAAGTTCCTGGCGAGCTTTCGCGGTCGTCCGTTAAAAATAATGAAAGGAACACAAAAACGCGTTTAACAACAAAAGGCGAATGGTAAAAAAGAAAAATAAACAAAAAAATAAATCAAAAGTCCGTGGATATTGTTTCCGAGTTACGAAATGCATGAATGGAGAAGAGCTGTCTAACGATTAATCAAAAGAAATTTGATCTAAGAAGTTTAAAGAAAGTTGTGAAGTAAAATGTCCGCATTATGTACTGCTCTAAGTCTGTCCCCCAAAGTTATTTCACAAATGACAATCCATGGAATCGTCTACGAGTGAACTCTCCCTGCAAAATTCACAAGAGGCATGAATATTATACTATTTATAATCAAAATAGTCTATTCATACGCAATATTCTTTTTAATGTTCCCTTCCGTTCATAATAAGTTGTGTAACATTGTATCTCACACAAAGAGGGATCAATATTGCACATCAGAAGAAAGAGTGCTCGCGCAAATTGCTGTGATACGCTGAATGCCATAGTTAGAGCTCGGACGCTCCTAATAAATGTTGAGATTTCCACATTTTATCTTAAAAATTAACAATAAAACTCAAAGCGAAAAAGGAATAGTCCAAATGGAAGTAATTTCTAAAATATGAAAGGTTTGAAGATGTGTTCTCAAAAAACAATATAAAATAGAAGAACAAAGAAAAACTACAGAAACTGAGAACCATTCCTAAGTTGTGTCGGGTCAAGGTTTCCACTTCACAGTAACTCCTACTCCAAGGAATATTATACATTTGTTGTTTTTTTGTTAACATTATTATTCGAATAGTTAAGAAACTTAGAGAAGATTTTTTTGTACGAGTATTAACCCATCTTTCATAAATTGTATTATTTTAAACTTTCAATTTGTTTTCTCATAGTTTTGTGTCTCTTAACATTATGCAAAGAATAATGAAAAATGAACTAAAAGGAAACAACGTCGATAATAGTAATATCTCTATTGCCTCATAGCAATGATCATAAGGTGCCAAAATATATAAATTTTATTTAAGTATTTCACTTTTTAAGATGATTACGGTGATTAAGAAGTGGAATCAAATAAGAGAAAACATTACTGATGTATTTTAACCAAAAATACTCGTAGTCTTAGAAAAATGTATTCGTACAGTATATAACTCAACAAAAATTAATTATTTTCATTTATATCAAACAAAATGCAATGAATTCCAGGTACTGATCATAACTAATTACGCAAAATAACGAGTTTGAATGCATATATAGAGACAAAAGTATAAATAAATAAAATATTTATAAACTAAAATGCGTAAAAAGTATTCACGCTGTCTTTTCATTTTTTCTAATGATTTCATTAACTACTAACGTGATGATCGGTCTCCAATCTTCTGGACAGGGAATGAACGAGTTGTGTAGTATTCTCCGGCTCAGCTTCCTTCATTTTTTTCAAAATAGCAACATTTAGAGATTTCTCTGAGGAGAGGCGGTTGCAAGGGAGTTTTCTTGTATTTTCTTACATTCTGCATTTGATTTGATATTTGGAAGAACTGCAAATGTTCTAATATATTTTATCTACTTTGGTATCGTGCTAAGAGTTATTAGAATACATGTGCTCTAATAATATGTAGTCCATTACTAACAACAATGACATTTTCGTATTGAAAAAGAAAAGTGTTCCCACAAATGTACAAATAATTCACTCCAATTAACTATTATTAAAATTAGTCTGCCACCTTTCGTAGTATGAATGGTCAAATTTAAACGAAAAGTGTTGGGTAAAAGAAGTTAGCCCATTTTTGTGAAGATGGAGTTTTGTTGCTTTGGAAGTTACACATGAAAAAATATAATCTACATCACAAATCTACAATTTAAATTATCTGAATTAAATCTTTTTTGAAATACTCAATAGAAATGGAGAACTAATTAATTTTTTAGAACGCCTCTCCACTCCTCCAATCATGTTAGTGTTGTGTTTGTGTTAGTGTAATGTATATATTTTGTTAGCAAAAGTTC
Organism: Teleogryllus occipitalis; assembly: GCA_011170035.1. Lineage (NCBI taxonomy): Eukaryota > Metazoa > Arthropoda > Insecta > Orthoptera > Gryllidae > Teleogryllus > Teleogryllus occipitalis. The sequence continues at coordinate 96,621 of BLKR01000983.1, forward strand.
TGAAGCTGATTGTAGCTGATATTTTGATAAGAAATTAAAAATAACCATAAATGAAACTAGTTCCCCTCCTTGGTCGCAATAGACGAATATCATATATTATCCTCAGTCTTGCGACGAACCCCTAGTCTTGAAATCCCAAAATAAAATTTCGCTATGTATAGTTTATACCTCGACGTTGTTGAGTTTTCAGACAGAGTTTGAATGTTTTTGGGCGGTTACAGTACACGGGGCCGCAAGGGGAGAATCGTCCTGTAGGGCGCTCACGCGCGAAGTCGCGTCGCTGAGAGCCTACTGGCGTAATTAGAGCTCGAAAGATCCTGTGAAGCCAGCACACCTTACCTAAAATAAGAGAAAAAAGAAAAAATTGAAATATGTAAAACAAGACGATAGGCTACTTCTCAGTTGTGGAATGCCTGATTGGGGAAAGATACGCATTGCAGATATTAATCTAGCTTTTCAAAAATTTCATAGGGTGGTACACCCCTTGCCCCTTTAGCTAAGCCTCTCTTTAAACAGATGAGTCCTATATGAAATATTATAATATCGCTTTGCTAGCTAAGCTAATGGAAAAGTTATGCGATTAGTAGTCTAAGTAAACAGAGACTGACAGCTTTACATTTAAAGTCAGCAACTGACAGGACGACATTTAATACGAGATCCATTGAACACATTTAACACGAGAAATGGCAAAATAATAGAACATTTTGGAGCCAAGAAATAAAAGAAACCTGAAAACAATGAAGCAAATTTAAGACAAATAACGACAGAAAAGTGTTCTGAGTATTTCACTCATCTCATTTGCAAGAAAAATGTACGTAAAAAAGTAAGAAAGAAAGAAAGGAAGAAAAAAAGAAAAGAAAAGAAAGAAAGAAAGAAAGAAAGAAAGAAGAAAGAAAGAAAGAAGAAAGAAAATAAATAATGTGTGGTAACAATATTACTAAACAACTTTTTGTATAAAAACGCAAATAGTCGCTTTTTTGGAACACTGGTGTTACTCAAAACAATCGAAATTTGAGATATTAAGGTAAATCAGTTCAAAAAATCATTTTGTGTGAAAACATCTATATCTCTAGCATTACAGTATGGTAGAAATTGCAGTTTGGTAGCAGATACATTACTGTTTCATGAACGGGGATCGACATTCATTTTTATGAAATAATATTCAAAAACTCAAGAGTTTTATAAAATGTATTTTCATAAATTAAAAAACCAAAAGGCATAAACATTTTCGTTATAACTTGGATATCGTCAATTAACGGGAAGCAAGTGAGGTTGCGAGGAAATTAAATCGCGTTCTCGTATACAAAATAGTTTTCTTGTCTTACAAAAGATTCCGGAAAAAGCGACGAAATGTCATTTTTTTAAATTTCTCGTGTTTATGCAATACATCTTTAGAAATTGTTGAAAATAAAAGATGTGGTGGTGAATAAATGATGGTTCCTTGCGCAGCAGATCATTAGGGGCAATCAGCTCACTGAGGAGAGCATTTGTCTGCTGTGGCGTAACGCAATGTCATCGGTCTAATCAAATTTGTCGCGCCGGGTCCGTCAACGCAACGGTGAAATGTTTTGAATTTTCTGTTTGACTACGAATTAGTTAATTTCATTCGAAAAGCTCACAAAACTGTATGACTATTAAATAAATTATTTTATACTAAAATACTTTACTCGGAGTGCTAATATAGTTTCAAAAGCGAACTCGATGAAGAAAGTTTCTTTGACTAAGTTTAAATAAGTTTATTTTCAGAAATTCCAAAAATTTTAAGTCACTAACGGACTTTAAGTCATTAGTTACTACACATCTATCTTGTTTGAGTTACATATAGACTTAGAAATAAGAAAGAAAACGCAAAGCAAAAAAATGGCAAAGAAAACAGGTGACAAGGGATTCATGGGTACCTCAGAAAACAACACGCGAATTTTCTAACTGAGGAGAAATGCAGGAGTATGGAGGAAAGTGCAGCATTGAAAATAATTAAAAAACCCATAGCAAAAATTATTTCGTTCAGGTTTCTGAAAAGTAATTTTGACCTAGAGAATTTCAATTCAAAAACTAGTGGGAATACAGCCTTAAGAGTAGGACCTAATGGGTAGGATTCTCCTTTCTTTCCTACGCTTGTATATCAAGAAGTGAACTAATTAATTAACCATTATCATGAAAAACTGTTTCTTCGTATTATTCTAAACTTATTTTGGGCGCTTTGATTCTCCATTTGCACAGCGCAAACGTCCCCAATTTAAAGACTATGAATGGAGTGCAAAGCCATGAAATGACGTATTCGCATTTGTGTTACCATACGTTGCGTTAGCTCAAAATATCTAAACAAATCTTTAGATGATATTTGAAAAAGACATATGATTTATATAATATATGAACAACATATATTAACCACAGGTGAAGTTCGAAAAAAACGATTATTACTTATATGAAATTACATTTTTTAGCTAATAGCTACTTTTGCAGTTTTTGAAACACACTGTGACACACGAAGCAAAAGTTTTCTCCCATTTAAATCATGTCTTATTTCTCAGCGCACAGACGAAAAGAAGAAAGAAAATGAAAAACGTCTCTTCTACACGTGATGTTATGCTGCGGAACACGTGATGTTCTAATAATAGTGTCTCTTAGTAGGTGGGATAGGGAGCACAAAATCCATAGGGATGGCGGTTACTTTTGTACTTGCGATGTTCAAGGTTACAATTCCAAACATCATAAGTCGATTAAGTATCCTAATCTTAAATTTTCTATTCGTCCGGCACCACACGGTCCTGGATGGTCAGTTCCTCAGCTCCCTCGTGATTTGGACAGTACTGATTGGGAAACAGATGGAGAAGCTTGTGTGGTAGAAAAGTATGAAACAAACGTGAGTTCGAACCAGACAGTTCGGAGAAAGCGCCTGAGCTTTTTTTCTCAACAGGAGTTGAATGACTTAGTGAGAGATCTTGGACGTCCGGAAGATACTGCTCAGATACGTGGCTCCCGACTTAAAAACAAAACAAAAAAATATTACAACCAGACACTTCTTTTTCATGGTCTCGACATAGCAAAGCAGTTTTTGTTCCTTAATTTTCACAAGATGAGAATCTTGTTTATTGTATAGGCATTCGTACACTGATGGGTCAATTTGGTGTACAATGGCCCAAATCATTGGTGTCTATTCACAGACTCATCAAACCAAAATCTAAAAGTTGTTTTGTCACACAACCGCAATACTTATGCTTCAGTTCCAGTTGATCAATCGGTACTTTTAAAGGAAACATATAGCAATTTCATATTAGTTCTCGAACAAATTCGTTATAATGAGCATAAGTGGTCGATTTGTGGAGACTTGGAAGTCCTCACCGTGCTCTTAGCTCAGCAATCAGGGTACCCAAATTTTCCTTGATTTTTATGCTTATGAGGGAACCGTGACAGAAATTCCCACTGAAACAAAAACACGGACCATCACGAGAAGCTCTATTGGCAAACGAAAAAAATTAATTAGGAAACGTTTGGTCCCTTCTCAGAAAATCCTGCTACCTCCTCTAAAAATAAAGCTAGTGGTGATAAATTCATTGTCTCTCAATAAAGAAGGGGTATGTTTCAAGTACGTATGCTCCAAGTTCTCCTGGTTTAAGTGACGCTAAAATGAAAGAAGAAATCATTGTAGGCCAGGACATCAGAAAACTTTTCTGGAATCTACATTTTGTTCAGACCATGGATGAGGAGAGGAAAGCCTGAAATTCTTTTAAAGAGGTTGTTGACTAGTTCCTTGGTAACGTAAAGGATCCTTTCTATAGATGTATCATGGAACGTATCTTGAAGACTTTTCAAATATTAGGTTCACTTCCTACACTCTTCCTACACACTACAAATTTGGGGAACGTCAGTGAAAACAAAGGGAAAAGGTTCCATTAGGACATCAATGGGGTGGAAAGTAGGTATCAGGATAAGTAGACTGTCAACATGATGGCGAATTATTGCTCGATGCTACAGCATTAATCCCCTTAAGAGTCATATACCCGGAAGCGCACACGAAGTTTCCAAGCGAAAAGAACACGTTTTCACAAAAAAAACAATTAAACATGCACCAGTGTGTACTCTTGCAAGCTTAGATTTCTACAGATTAATGTATTTAGTATTGTTAATAACATGTAAATAAATAATAACTATCAACCGATATTTATTATATTTTTCGTATTATATTATTATATTTTTCATGCAGTTTCAACTACTGTCTTTCGAGATTGTATTCGAGATCGAAAAAAAGCTGTACTTGATGGAGAAAACGGACCTCACTTTCAGTTTCAGCATACCAAAAAACAAAGATCAAATGAAATTGTCAAAAACAAAATTGTATACGTGTGTAATTTATTATATTTTTCTGTTCAGTTCAATAATAATAATAATAATAATAATAATAATAATAATAATAATAATAATAATAATAATAATAATAATAACAGGGACCTTGAATAATAAAAACGCAATCTAAACAGGAAAAGACAGATAGGAAAGCACATACCATCTGTTCTTCTGCTCTTATTTTTGCTTTCAATACAAAATTTCTGTTTCTGGAAGCACTATATTTTATTATTAGAATACCGACTTTAACATGTCTCTTGTACTTCATACACCTGTACCCGTAGGTGCTACGAAGCGTGTGGCTTTCCCGTTAGCTGCGTTCGGTCTGAATCATGCCAGCATTAAGTTTCTCTTATCAACCGTGTGAAACCTCAGTAGCTGAAGCTGGGCAGCCGGCAGATCATCGTGACTCGATTAATCTCTTCACGTCATATTAGACAGATCATGCCTGCCATACGAAGTGCGTTCTCCACCCTCCGCGCGTCAATCTCGTCAGAACCCTTGGCATGCTTCCCAGCCACATCAGACGAGCAGCATCTGTCTCTGCATATGAAGCTAATCTCAACTAATTCATGTCAATCTCGAATAACGCTCTGGGAAAGGCAGATTATATCGATATGGACATCTCGTTACACATGCCCGCCATCGTAGATCTTCTACATCTCCCTCTCTCATATCTTTTGCTAGAATTTTTGCTGAATTTTTCTGGCATCCATGAGTGGCATCCAATGATGTCTTCTCGCCTTTCCAACTCCCATTGTTTACGTACGTGAGTTTGAGGACCCAATCTTACCTTCATAAATGAATTTCTCCGCGTACAGATCATGCCAACAAACTCATTTTCCTTATTCTCATTTCAGTGCTATACGAATCTCATCATTCACTTTACTTTTCTCCAGCACATCACATCTTAGCACATCTCCAAGCCATTCACCACCGTCATCTTTCTTCGAGTGAGTATTGACTACGAGCGCGTAAACTACTGAGGACGTTAGTCCCTTCAGTGTAATGAATGTTATATCCCAGATGTAGCGGTGATTCTCCCCGCTGGAACGGGCGATTTGGCGCCAACCAGCACGTCTGCTTCCGGGGGTTTGGCCCTCTAGGTATCTCCCCAAAATGTACCGCCCAAGCCACAATACGAGTTTCGTGATTGATTCGATGATGGTAAGTTGTAATCGCCCTAAATTTGTGATAATGTATTGCGTGCAAGTGTGTGTGCAAGGGGAGAAAAGGGGACGAGAATAAGGAAGGCAAAATGAAAACGTCGTATGCGTCCCGTCACCTGTGTATTTAGTGACCCCTCCGGCTTTAACCTTCTGTTATTGAAGAAACCACGGAAAACAAACGACAAGAGCAGCCAGTTGCTGGATTTCTCCTCCAGATAGTCATTCAATTTAACCCAGCTCTCTACCCAAGTGTTGCAGATCCGCCTCAATTGGGACTCGAACCCAAGTATCTCCACGTCAGCGATGCTGCAGAGACAAGGATATTCTTGATGAGTACCGTAACTATTTTTCATGCTCTAAATAACGTGAATATCACAAGTATATTTCGTAAGATCTCCTAACAACAATTTGTTCAAAGTTATTTTGGCGAGCTACGAATACCTTACATTATGGCAGATATTACAATTACTTTTAACTCATTTATTTCAATGTAAAATTTGCATTTTCATGACGGACAGATAAGGTAGATATACCTGTGTACAACTCCGCAGTTTATTTTTTACTCTTTCTACTCAAATTTATTGTTTCATGTCTTTGCCCCATCTTCTCTCTTCACGATACATTTGGATCAATGTTGGTTAAATATAGATTCATGCCTCAGAGGCAGCTGTACCCAACTGTTTCCGTCTAAAGAGAACCAAGATTCATATTCAGTAACTCCACCCCCATTTTCTTTTGTCACATCATCTCTTCTTAAGCCTGGATACAACTTTGCCACGACTACTACAATTCACATATCTCATTTCCATGACGAAACCGATCTGGCGTCGATAGCCGAATTGCTTTATCACGCTTCATGAAGTCACGGAGATTACGCACCTCGTGTCTCCGCGTGCTCCTGGATTGATGACCATCCGGGAACCTAGTGGACCCCCTGGTATCCAGTGGTGTCGAGCCCTTGGCCGAAGGAATAAAAGTCAAAAACTGACTATTACTGACGATGGAGGACTACTCCACGTTCGACGCCAGTATGAATGGTTAGAGAATGTTGTTACGAACATTAACGAAAATTTAAAAAAGAAACACTTGACCAACCAAAATATTCCTTCCATCTCCGCCCCACTTCCGCCGTTTCACCTCGAGCCTCGCGACCTTCACCACTCACCTCCCCAACCGCTCCCCGGCCCCGACCGCGTCACCTCATCCCCCCTCCACCCATCGCTTTCCATCAGCGAAGCGGCGCGCTCCAGCGGCGTGGCAATTAAAAACGCCCCCGCCAGTTAGTTAAAACACGTTGTAGGCCGTTGCGGCCGCGGGGCGCAGGTGGGACGGAGCGAGCGACGGGCTGGAGCGGGGGCGGGAGTGGGGCCGTGGGTGGAGGCGGAGAGCAGGACCGATCGAGCGACGGAGATCGATGCGTGAAACCTCGCGACGCCGCCGCCGCCGCTGCTTCTCTGCCCGGCAGCGGCGAAGAAACGGAGGCGAAGGCGAGTGACGACAAGTCGCGAGCCCGGTGGATGTTGAGTGTGTTACGAAATGGAAAGGGAAGAAGGTGGTAGAAAGGCCCGGCGGCACAGTCCCTGAAATCGGCACAGTCACTGATAGTCGCAGTCACGGACGGCGGTACAGTTTCTGACAGGGTTACAGTCACTGACGGCGACACAGTCACTGACGGCTGTAAAGTTTCTGACAGAGTTACAGTCACTGACGGCGGCACATTCACTGACGGTGGCACAGTCACTGACGGCGGCACAGTCACTGAAGGCTCGCTGACGGCGAGGCTTGCTGACGGCGGGGTTCCCTGACGGCGAGGATCGCTGACGGCGAGGCTACCTGACGGCGAGGCTCACTGACTGCGAGGCTCACTGACGGCGAGGCTCACTGACGGCGAGGCTCACTGACGGCGAGGCTCACTGACGGCGAGGCTCACTGACGGCGAGGCTCACTGACGGCGAGGCTCACTGACGGCGAGGCTCACTGACGGCGAGGCTCACTGACGGCGAGGCTCACTGACGGCGAGGCTCACTGACGGCGAACCGTCACTGATCCCTGACGGTAAATGACAGCGTACAGTAGATGACGGCGGACAGTGAATGATAGCGGGCCGTAACTGATGGTCGACAGTCACTGACGGCGGGCAATAACGGCAGGCAGGGGGTGACGAGAAGAGGGCGACGAGAAAAAGGGGATGCGAATAAGGCGACGAGAATAAGGCGACGAGAAGAAGGCGATGTGAAGAAGGCGACGTGGACAAGGCGACGAGAAGAGGGCGACGAGAATAAGGCGACGTTGAGAAGGCGACGTGAAGAGGGCAGAGGGCGGAGAGAGATTGAGCGTGGTGGCGGGCTTTCATATAGAACCTCCGGAAGCGGTGTTCTTTCTGTAAGTGCGCATCAGCCGAAATGTGGAGTGATCGCCTGTGGAAGTAAGACACTTCTCCTGACCCCGGATGGGTTCATGCGCTTTATGTCTCAGTCTTAACCGAGTGCATGGATTTCCATACTAAGCTCGCTTTTCAATTTTTGCCATTCCCACATTTCTTTCCTCTCGTCTTTCTCATTCATCCATTTCTTAATTAATTTCACAGTAAAATATTCTCTGTTAAGAACGATTCGCTCTCGCTTAAAGGTTTTTTGCAAAACTAACGTTATCGTGTCGTGGTTATGCGTATTCCAAAGAGAAAAATAAATACACCAGAAAAGATACCGTATTCCAGGCAACTACTTACGATTACATGCAAATGTATTTGGGCTATGTCAAGCTAATGTAGACGAAGTTTCACAGGGTAAACCAAGTTTTATTATGATGGATATTTATGACATAGAAAAAATGGGTGTTAATGTTTTTGCTTGTTACACAGGGAAGGAAGAGAGTACGGCAGTGTGTAAATGTCCAGATCTGTTCAACTTTTACATCAACCTAAATGTGACAACTGCCTATTAAGGGTGCATGGATTTCCATACCAAGCTCGCTTTTCAATTTTTGCCATTCCCACATTTCTTTCCTCTCGTCTTTCTCATTCATCCTATTAAGGGAACCGTCCTTCGCTAAGATTGATACAAATTATATGTGCCTCTGTTATTGTGACAAGGAAGACACAAGCGTCAATAACTCATAGTAGTGCGTAAATCATAACTTACCTAAAAATCAGAGATAAACGCAATTGAGTAAATAAAATGTCATAAAAATTATTAGATAATACAAAAGTCGGTGGAGGTAAAAATAATCAAAAGAAATTGCGATCGAATATGTAACAAAAGCAAATAAATCAGAATTGTGCATACTGGGGTACCTGTAAAAATGTGACGGTAAGAAATTAAACTCCCTTATTAATAAATCATTATAAAGCATAGCAGAAAACACTTCAAAACTAAATTTATGTTGTTTTTTTCAAAATTTCTTTATTATTAGTAACAGATTTTGAAATTGAGTTCGCGGTCCTCTAGAGGTCCGCAAAACATTTTCTTGGAGACCTTGACGGGTCCACCAGGTAAAATTTGCAACAATTTTCAATTATTGTCACTAGTTGCTAAATCCCATTGTAGAATCCAATTTTGTTCCTTTAATATTTGTTATGGTCGATATTAAGTCAGAAACAAATGCTTTAAGTTTAAAACTGAAAAAGTTGTATGCAGAGATAAACGGAACGCAAGAATTATGGCGTTGAGACGTACTGGACACGAATATAATCGTGAAGATGTATGACGAAATAGGTTTGAAGGCGAGCTCTAATATTGCATATGTGACTTGTGATTTTTAACCAAGAATATTGTGACACAAATTGTAGTAAAATATGCAAATAAAATGTGATGAAAGAAAATGAAAATTGGAGGTTTAATAACTTTTAGTCACATTTTAAGATATACTACGAAGGTAAAACAAGATATCACTGCCATCGTATTTATAAAAGAAGGATTAGTTAACGTAAATATATGATCTTCTCTGAAAGTTAATGAGATGGTGCCAACTTTACACACCCTAGAAACACCGATTTATTAATTGCGTAGACTATCTCTAGTTTTTAGTGGCCATTACGTTTTAATCAAAACAGAAAACAATTCGGCTCTCTTAGGAGAGAGTTACTAAATCCATTTTGTATCGCATGACGATTGATTTCATCCTACACAGTAACATTTATAACTCTTATTTTCTCACAAAACAGAGTTGAGTTAAAAGTGAACCAAATGTGTAATAGAGTTAAAGTTCATTCGTCAGCACTCTGATTGCCGACCTCCGATAACAGGACGCGGAATGAGAACGGAACGTGATGAAAACTACTGAATGGCGTCCATCCCTAAAAAACTAAAATCGTTAAGAGAGCTATCTCATTCCGACCCTTCATCCACCTTCTCTTCCCCTCCCACTTTCCAGCTCTAGCCCCACCCACCCGCAGCAACCGTCTGCATCCTCCCCTTCTGTGAACTGAGAGTATGAGCTAGCCTGCACGTGAACCCCAGGGACGAGAGGCACTCCGCGTGCGTGAGACAACATTGACATCACAGAGTGACAGACGCGAGGTGGAATAGAAGCTGATGTTGGGAGAGAGACCTCCGCAAGAAGGCCTTGCTACGTCAAAGGAGGTGTCAGCTTCCACTTCAGCAACAAACTACTAGCCCCGACAATTAGACGATCGTGTATTTCACTCTTCATGCAAGTACGATGGATGGATCTTCGCATGAGTTTCAGGAGATTCTAAACTTATTCGAACTGTATACGAAAAAGAGACGCGGATAAAGATGGGAAACCAGGAGAATGGAGGCAATAAATATAATAAATTGGGACTCCGATCTCAGCAACTAGTTCGATGTTTCCTGTACTAACAATAAAATAATACCATTTTATTCACGATTTCTTGGTCTAATTCATTATTTTATTTGGAAAAGAGACATTATTTGCCAACATGCATATATGATAAGACTAGTTTCTTGGAATGATTAATATATTCAAAAGAAAGGCCTTTTAGGATAGATGGTTCTATTAAATTTTATGTCGCAAAGTCAAGAGAAAACATATTAGTAATTCAAATTATTCCCATTCTCCTTAGTGTGATACTCATTTAAACACTCAGCATGCCGTAAGCACATTAAAATTTTATGTAAAATGAATGTTGGTAACACGAAATTTTACTCACTTCAACTCAGCTATTGTGATAGAATGATATATTGGAAAACTAAAGTACAAATATACTGAAATACAAAGGTACAGGTAAGATAGATTTAAAGATAGTATTCTAGTTCAGGTAGCAGAGGAGTTTCGAGTACAAACGAAGAATTGAACGATAAAATATCGGAAAGGGCTTTAGAGGTTGGATCAGCTGATCAGTTTCCTCCAATCAATTTCTGGTGCATGCCAAGTCAGTACCTTCACAAAACGGAACAAGGTAAATCTGTCTTCGCCTTCCTGTTTCCATTCTTCTTGTAGAGGCTAGATGATTAAACATCTCCGATGATCATTTGATCCCGTCAATTTATAAATAAGTACATAACTCCAGAAATTTCCAATTGGTCTATTTACGTAATTTATTATTATTATTATTATTATTATTATTATTATTATTATTATTATTATTATTATTATTATTATTATTATTTCTTTTCCCTTTACAGCACGACTAAAGATGTTATAAGTCTGCTGAATATAAAATATACTCCAGGTTGCCACCAACTACCTAAGGAGCAGATCTAGGGACTGTCGATGCCTCTACAATACTTGGTCGCAAAACGTGGTCTATTCCAGAAAAGCCATTCTTGCACTTCCCAGTCTCTTGAATGATCTGGTAGTTTAGCCATGTTCTTTCACAGATTTTGCGGAGCTCCCATGGCTATCGGTAGAACCTATGGTTTTACGTCCCACATTCGGCTGATCTCGATTTTCAACCTCTTGTATTTAAGACATTTTACCATTATTATTAGTATTAGTATTGTTACTATTATTATTATTATTATTATTATTATTATTGACGCAGGCACAAATACTACTCTGTTATCATGCAGGATTAAAAAGGATGTTTAACAGTAAATTAATGTCCGCAGAAATAATCGGCATCTTTAATCAAAATATCAAAATAAGCGGAACAACTCTTGACTTTGCACATAACACATACATTTTACGCCAGAGATCCGTATAGTACTGCTCCTAAATGAATCATGCATTACGATGAAAAACACAAAAAAGTAATTTACTCACAACTGGAAACGTAATATTTCAATAAATATCCGGCTAGAAAAGGAAAGAGCAGGAAGACATCGCGACATAAAACAAGTGATAAACACTTCCAGTCAGAAGCCAATGGGCGGGAGGGATCTCAAACGCGAACAGACCCGACATCACGGAAGTGGACACACAACAAAGAGCATATTGTCGCGGAGGCAAACAGACGCTAGAGGCGCGCGGCACTCGACGAATATTCGCGCGCGCGGGAAGATCGGCTCGGGGAATCCCCACGAGCGCGGGACCGCGCGTCGGCGCCGCAGCCGACGCCAGTTTGCCCACCTGGACGGCGACGCAGCTGGCGACGGAGACGACGGCGGCGGCGACGGAGGCGGCGGCGTTCGCGGCCACGGCGACGCGCCCGTCAGCGGCGCCGACGGCGTCGACGGCTGACGAGGGAAAGAGACAGAAACGCCCCGGCGTCCGTGGGTCGGTCGGTCGGCGGCGAGTCGTGCGTTCGGCTCGAGCGAGAGAGCGCTCGCTGGCGCGCGCGCGCGCGTCGGGAGCCCGGTCGCGCCAGCCGCCCCGGCTGCTGCAAGCGAGCGGAGCAGCGGCCCGCCGACGCGACGGAGGAGCGCGGCGCGGTCGGGCCTCGGGTAGTTCGCGCGCGCGCCGCCCGCCGCGCGCCCGCGCTCGTGTCGCGCAGCCAGCGCCGCCTCCCCCGCACGGTTCCCTCCCTCCCTCCCTCTCTCTCCCCCCGCGCGTGCTCGCGCGCGCGCGCGCGCCGAGGCTGGCTCGCCCGTCCACCCGCCCACCCGCCTGCCTGCCTGCCCGGGCCTTCCGCGCGCCCGCGCCCGCGCCCGCACCGCGCCGCGCCACCCCGCCCCCGCTCACCCCCGCGCCCGCGGGCGATCGAATCTCTTCCGCCACACGCCGGCCGGCCGCCTGCCCGTCGCGCCCCCCGGCACGCCGACGGGGCCGGACATTGTTGCACTCGCGAGCAATTACTGTTGCAACTGGCGGCGGCGGGGGCGAGAACGGTAATTAAGCCTAGGCGCGATGCGGCAAGGTGACTCGTGTTTACATTCTAACAAGATGCGTTCTCACGCTGGACCACGCATTTAGGGCATCTTAAATTACATGTTTCGCGCAGCACGTTCTCCTCACTGTTTAGCGCACATATACAACAGGTCTTTACCACCCCCGTTCTCTAAGAAAACCAAACCAAACAAAATAATAGTAACTCGTTCATCTAAAGAGATTTCGAGAAGAAACTGATGTGATCACAGCAATCTTGAGTATCAAGTTATACTGAGTCTCGGCGGCGTAAAGGAGAAGGAAAGAAAAGAACGCATTCGGTCGCTTTGTAAGAGTTCATTTTGCTTCTCAAAGACGCCCGATTCCGTAAGTGAGTTGGGCGAGTGGGCCATGAGGCTGGCGGCGCCCCGCGCGCCTTGCCCGGGCACCCGGGCCGATGCCTCCCTCCCTCGGCGCCCCCGCCACCAGAGCCCCAACGACCCCGGGCGCAGCTGCATTCGGGACGACACGAACGGAAATGACTCACCTGCACCTCACTTGTCAACGGCGATGGATCCTTCCATGATAATCCATTGATTCATTCATTAGTGTTTCCAGACGCGTCAACTGCTATGGTCATTCGACGCGTAAGCATGTTTTTCACGGGAGGTGGCGGTGTTCTTCCCCCACTGGATGGTGAGATCCGGCACGACCTACATGCTGGATTACGGCTTTTTCCCATTCAGGTATCTCCTACCAGTGAGGCACCACCTCAGCCGAGATAAGTTCTAAACTCCCCCTTGGTCTCCCGACATGTGTGGTAGTGTTGTGAATGGGTAAGTGTGCGTGTACTTTTGTATATAACTTCCTAAGATCAAAAGTGAAAAAGCTGAGCGGGCAACTGTTGAGGGACTTGAGGGACACCGCATTAATGGTTACAAGCCATAATCTACCGATTGGCCACCTGACGAATGGCAGTGAAGTACACGTACGTGTAAATTTGTGTGTAAATAGAGAGGGTTGTAATAGGATGAGGAAGGAAAGATCATTTTCCATCTGTTAGTTACGGTACTGATTGGCCATTCGCTTAGTATTGATCGGAAAAATCACAGAAAACTACCAATCAGAGCACCTAGCTGCTAGAATTCTCCTCCACAGAGTAGATGAATTTGACGCGTGTCGAGTATCCACCACCGTTCTAAAAAAAATCCTGTTCATCGATGCCGAGGAGGCAACGGTGTTGTCGCATGACTGGTAACAGACATTCATTGATCAATACTTTGATATCTTCAAAGTGCATGACAATAGATACTTTCACAAACTAAACGCCATGCTCGGGTTGAAGTCACCGTATATCAAAGTCGAATTTGATGTTCAGGAGTTTGTATCATAAGAAAAGAGAAAGATATTAGTTTACATTTTCTTATTTCTGACGATGAGGTTTTGATACACACAGTATCTGCATTGGGAATCGTAAACTGATTGATTATTTTGTGTTTCTGAGCGCTTCGACTGGTAGCATGTCCCGTAAGTGTAGTGAATGATTTTTATCGTGACTAGAGACAGTGTTCGTTCCCAGCTCGATGGTGAGATCCGGCGCTGATATATACGACGACTTGCAGGGTTTTCCCCGTCCAGGCATATGGGCACCATCCCAGCCGTGGCAACCTCTAAGCTCCCCAACTGATGTGTGGTAGTGTAGTGCATGTGAGTGTCAATCTGAGTAAAGTTTGAAGATCAGACAAGGAAGAGGAAGGGAATATCGCGCGCTATCCATCTTGCGTTTGCTAGGGTACTGTTCGGGAATTCGTCTGATGTTGATCGGAGAAACTACAGCCAGCCGCTAGAATTTTCGTCCAGCAGCAGCTGAATTCGAATTGACTATGTCGCCTGTCAGTTGTGACATCAGTTGATACCCTGAGTCACCTTATCCAGTGAGAATCTTGTAAATTGCAGAGTACGAAAATAATTATCATTCTTACCTCGTCATACACCCTCTGATGTTGATGGTCACCATCAATTATCATGTGGAAGACAATCACAAATCACCTTTGTGACCACTAGATCAGGAAATGAGATAATACAAATCACCTTCCCGGTCTAAGCTCACAAATCAAGTGTAGCACTCACCATTATCATAACCATCCAAAAGGATAATATAATATGAAATGTATAAACTAAGTCTTATTGAAAATGTATTGCCATTTCCAAGTCCTTTCGTGAATTATTTCATTGCTTCTCAATCATATACATATGTAGACCAGAAAAGCAACTCAGGCAGTCACGTGGAATTTTTCGCATTCAACGCACTAGGCACTATATTTGCTTTTCATAAACGTATCCCTTGTGATTAGTGGAATTCGTGCTAACTGCAACGGAGTTGCAACAGGTGGTAGTACATTAGTCCTGTTTCCTCTGCCATCCGTTCCAGCGCGTTCTCTGATTCATAATACACCATTTTCATCAATCACCATTTCATCATCATCATGTATTATCAACCGCTCTCATCCGCTCCCTCATACGAAGTAAACGTTGTAGTCACGAGAGTTGGGTTATGGATCTACGTTTTTTATACTGTCTCCCTATTTCACCGTCGTAGGTTAACCCAAAAGATATTTATTTTTAAGAATATTAATGTTTTCAAACATTGTTATTCATACCCCATCTTTTCTTTTTATTTACTTTATATTTTCTAATTTCTGCACAAAAAATTAATTCGATCGCATGCAGTACCACACTGGACATGCCAGAACGATTCTTTATACGTAAACCTACGTATATGAATCGATCGACACTATATGGAGGAATTGAGGAGATAACCGATCATGGAGTTTCGATACATTTTCGACAAAAGGAAAGATAAGAAATTAACATACGAGTACTTTTCTAGAGGTAAATTTTGAGCCCAACTTTATTAATTTCATAAAAAGAAAAGAACTGCTCTGGCTGGTGTTTTACGCTTTCTAGTCTTCATGACTTTGATTCCGAACGCGTCAACTGCTAAGGTCATTAGTACCGTAAGTGTAAAGCATGTTTTATCGCTGGATGTGGTGGCGATCTTCCCCTACTGGATGGCGCCGACCTTCCCGTTCACTTGCGGATTTTTCCTCAACCAGATATCTCCCACAAGCGGGGCACCGCCTCAGACGGGACAATCACTAAGCTCCCGACCGATCTCCCGGCATGTGTGTTAGAGAAGTTCATTTAAATGTGTTTGTAAGTAAGGAATGAGGATACGGCAAGAGGACGGAAAGATTTGCGCGTGATTCGTGGCCTGTTTTTTGGGGTACTGCTCCGACGTTCGCCTGGTGTTGATCAAAGAAAACACGGAAAACGCCCGTCCACAGAAGCTGGTCTCTGAAATTCTCCCCAGATAATGGCTGAATTCGACCTACCTCTGTAGCTAGTGTTGAAGATCCACCCATAGGACTCGAACACTAGGGTAAAAAGGAATCCATAGGTGAGAGAAATCAGGGATAATTGATGCCCTGAACCACGTAAGCTAGTGTTTTCGTGTTGAATTCCTCCAAAGCACCTTTAATTTTGCAACTTATTTTCCCTAGATTCTTGATACCCTTGTTTCGAGCCGCTAGGATTACTCGTGGGCAGCTTACTAGTTTCCTGTGGAGTGATCTCGGGTTCGATTCCCGGTCGAGGCAAAAATAGAATTATAGCTTTCCTTTAAAATCGTCTCAGTTCCTGTAGCTATGTGACGAAGAAAAGTTTAGGCAGGCGGATTTTGATAGAGTCCTTGAAAGGAATACTTAATGTTCGACACATGTCTCTCGTGACACCCAACCGAGGGAATTAAGCTAGGCATGGGGAACAAATAGCAAGCAAGGTCGCACAGTTGACTTAAAATGTCAAATACATAGTACTTATCGTTGCTATGAGCGTGTTTCTGCAAATTGATGAGTTCCAGATTTGTATCTTCCCCGAAGCGCCTTAATGAATCAATTGTAAGCGATCGAAATGTTTCCCTACAACCCCAGCAGCCGCACCCTCGACAAACAGCCCTTTGATCTCATTGACGGCAAACCTCATTATCACTTCTCCCCTTCTGCAACACTAACAACTAAACCCCCATAACATCACTTTCAAATCAAAGAGGTATGATCATGTGTAAACAGAGGAATACTACCTTGTAAGCATTAAGAGTTGCTTTCCTGATTGCAAATGAAACAATCATAGCAATTTCAACTAGTGGTGCTACAGACTGGCACAGACTTTCTCGAATTAGTTAGTTTCCTAATTTATTTGGCCGAGCCCAGACTTTCCACGTTGCCAGCTGTCATCTACCGCCACCCAAACAGTTTTTCTCAATTTTTCAGTTTCCTAATGGTAGTTCAGAAATATTACTTCAAGAATATTATATAAGGGTAAAACGATGTCCTAGATATATATTTTTGTAGAGGAATTTGGAGCCGTTTTTGAAAAAATTACGTTTGAGCGTTTCTGAATATGCGGAAATTTGAGCAAATTTTACAAAAAACATTTGAATTTTCGAGAAACTTATCGAATATCATTTGAAGTACTTATTTTCACAAATACAATAATAAATACAAATTGCAGTTAATGTAAATATTAACGGAGAGAGAAAAAGAGAGAAAAGGAGAGAGAGAAAGAGAGAGAAAGACAGAGAAAAAGAGAGTTATCGAAAAATTACAATTGTGTGATTTTTGGAAAATAAAATAAGAGAGCAAAATGGCGTTTATGTCATCTTATAGAGTACATTTAGCACTATTCATACCAAATGTTTAGACACGTTGTTTACATATTTGCGGTACGATATTCTCAAAAGAATACTCAAAACTATTCATATTTTTAAAACAATTTTCGTGTTATCATTTAAAGATCTCATTCAGGGATATTCGAAAATTGAGAAATATATTGAGGAGTAGTTGAGAGAATCTCCACAGTACCTGCAGAAATCTTATCCACGTTTATGTCATCACTAATATACCTAAATCTTGACGTGTATGTGATGTTACAGCTCAAAAGAATCTGAAACATGGCTTTACGACCAAAAGATTCAAAATCATATTGCTGAGGTGATTTTAATACCAATCCTTCCTATACTATAGTGTACTATAGTGTGATCCACGGGTAGCTCACTGGTCAGCGTGTTTGGATTCCATGACGAGTCCGATTCCCGATGGGGAGCAGATTAAAGTGTGCGTCTTCCTTGCAATATTTCAGAATGTGTTGCTATGTGGCGACGAGAAAGCTCACTTCTGAAGTTGAGAAGACTGGAATACCACGTAGGGGTGTCTCTGTGCTAACCACACGTACCCCTTAACCAATGACCGTAGGGCCGGGACGCCGGGGGTTGGCCTTGGCTCCGTCAAAGGCTGTTGTGCCACTACAAAAATTATACAATTGTAACCGCTAGCTTGCGTTTACAAGCCAGAATATTTGCAATTTAACTTCTTGTCGCTGCGAAGCGCTGTACCTATGATAGAGTACTCGTATTGACTACTAGAAGGAGCAGATAATTGTCACCGCTTCAGAAATTGTTCGTTTCAACGCCGACCAATCACACATTTCTTCGACAAGCTCTCACAAATTACGAGGAAGAAAGGAACTCTCGTCCATTCTGCCTGTGACCTGTAAAGAAGAAGATTGTTCTGGAATATTCCGCACTGCGAAGGAAATCGACGGATAACGTGTTCTAAAAAACTCATTAGAGGTAATGAAGCTACATTTTACTAAATGGATATATTTAACGTAAATGAAATATAAGATTTTCTATATTAACGTGTCAAGAATAATCATTAAATTCCACGAGAAGTGTACCATGTAATTTCAAACGAAGAATTACAGTGCACCATTGCATGCACTTGAAACTTTGGTCGAATTCGCGACTAATAAGTAATGTTTTTTTTCCCACAGCTTTTTTTTCCTTTCCTTTGCCCAGTTCTATTTTCTACGCGACACTGATGCAAGAGGACTAACTTTCATTTCGGGAAACGAAAATATACGTTGCGACCACACTGCTACGTAAGGCGACGGAGCGCAAGATAGAATTCGCTGCGGAAACGACACCCCGCCAGGAGACTCAGCTGTCTGACTTTGGTGGCGGCGGACGTCTCTATTTGCAACGACTTCGTGCAGATTGTAAAACGGCCAGTGGTCTCGTTAGTTGTAACGTTCTTCTGTGAACTGAATTTCCGTGTTCCGTTGTTAGCGTATCTGGCGAAATTTAGCTAGAAGCTATATTTGCAAGCGAAGTTAATAGAACTTTAGTTACTTCAGGCGTTCATGATTTAAATCACAAATCAAATAGAAAGTGTAATTCATTCAATGGTCATAACTGAAAACAGATGATTTAACATTTTAATGATATTGTAAATTTCACGCTACAGAAGTCTTAGTAAGTAATGAATTCTTTCGAGGCCAAATAAAGTATTAACTTGATGTTACATTTTATTATTTTCATCAAATAATGCATTCTAGTTACTTATTCACTGACATAATCTTTGTGAGATTTCTATGAAAAAGGTATTAGATTCATGTTGTAA
The DNA here is from genome assembly GCA_011170035.1 of Teleogryllus occipitalis. NCBI lineage: Eukaryota > Metazoa > Arthropoda > Insecta > Orthoptera > Gryllidae > Teleogryllus > Teleogryllus occipitalis. The sequence continues at coordinate 115,822 of BLKR01000983.1, forward strand.
CTGAAACATTTTTTACTTGATTATACAATTTAATGCAATTGTAAATAAGTTGAAGTTTATTTTTAATTCACACAAGAGTTGTTACGTACTGTACGGAAATTATTTGAGAATTATTTCCTGATTTTTTTATGTTGTGAATTTTTGTACATAGGAGTATATGTGTATGGTCATTTTTTTCAGATAGTGTCTTTTCATTGTTATTGTGCTTAGAATATATTCATTGTAAGTGTGTATGTCTCAAGTACTAGTGTGTAATGTAATAATATTTAACGATTGCTGCCATTCTTTTCAATTTTTTGTAATTCAAAGAAAGAATATACTCTCCCTGTCAATTTTTCAAAAGTACCTGATCTTTCATTTTATTGGTATCGAAAGACGAGCCCATACCCTGCATTACAGTAGTAACATTTCAACTGTAATAAAACTGGTGACATCCATTGTCAATACGAATGCAACTCATCGACAAAATATAATCTTCTGCTCGAGTCATTCGTCCAAAAACCTCGCATTAAATGGAGGAGTAAGGAAGGTGACACTATAGTGTGGTAAACCGTAGAGAAGAAAAGTAAGAATCGTGAAAATTGAATCAAGACACAAACGCATGTAAAATTCATTTTCTAAATGTTGCTTCTCCTCTTCTTCATCTACTATTGCATACTCTAACCCACTATTTGAGACTATGCTGCTTCAGCACGGGTAGAGAACGGCTCCGGAAAGAATTGGGATTTTATCGAAACATTTTCAATCATTTTAAGTGGCAAACTCTAAACCGTAGGATCCACTCTTCTGTGCAACAGCTCGCTTCGAACTTGCTGAAGCACAGAAATGCAAAATTCTCATTATATTCACATTCAAATTTTTCATTACTTGCTATAAATCTTTGAGCGGGAGAGAAATGTATCTGAGACTAACTTTTCAAATAACTATGAAAGGTTGTTTATGTGCTTTTGATGTTTCATCAAAGTTTCTTTACCAAAATATCATTAAAAAAACAACTAACTTACGTACTTAAGTAACAGAAATTTATTTCTACAAACAGATCAAAATTTTATCAACTTCATTAATGAAATCACAATCTTCAAATGTGGTAATAAATGATTTCACTAAAAAAGGAAAAAGAAATAAATGATTTCACACAAAAAATGAGGATGAGACCACAAGTTTAAATACAAATTTGTATTCTACGTTAAAAACTGGCCCAAACTTATATGTTAACATTTGAGGTTATTACAAAAAGTTATATTTTGTAGGCCTGTGTAATTTATCTACAATGTATCTGACATTACTAGGTAAAATAATAATATTTTCGAAGTACTTGCTGGCGGAATCGAAGCAAGCGTTAATACTTCGATTCCAGGTTATAACATGCTTCGATAATTAAAGTCAACAAGTACATAGCTTGTAGCTTAGGATGTTACATTGGATTCCATTTAAACTACATTTTTAATTATTTTTCCTATATTTGCAAACAAAACGGTACCCTTGAAAACCCAGTTCACAAGTGTAATTAATTTGTGAAATTTTAATGTGAGAAAGCGAGTTTACAAAATATCAAAATAAACGAAATGAGATTTTTGTCGACGTTAATGGAAGATACATTTTCTAAACATTCTTTTTGTTTGAGCAAACACAGAAGACTTGTTATTACGTGTCGTTCATGTAATGTCGTTGCATTTATAATACTTTGATTCTTTCGAAATGACATTTAATCAGAATTTAAATTGCACATGACGAGATACATAAAAAGACTCATTAAATCGTATTTTCTCCGACCTTCATTTTTTACTATGAATGCCCCAATACTAAATGAAGGAATGGGATAATTGTCCTCCAAAATTATACCGTTATATGAGAATATGCTTTCCAATTTAAACTGATGTTTGATTAAATATTCTCTTTTATAACAAGTGTTCACAGATATTTCAGTATACCCTTCTGCGTTGCTTTGCATTCATTACGAATATAATACAGTGCGTTAGAGAGGTAGTTCATGAAATCGTGCAGGACGCATAAATAAATATTTCGATACAATTGGTATACGTAACACACACTTCAAAGAATTAACGTTTGTTAAATTTATAACTCAATTTCTGGAAGTATTTTTCCCCTTAAAAGTTTGCATGAATTTCTTTAGCATCACAATCCTCACAGTAAAACATTCTAATAAAAATAACAATGTATCTAAAATAAAATGTAGGTATATTCAGGTAAGAAATAGATAATGTCTTCAAGCACCGTTGCAGTTATTGTGTTTCTACATGGAATGTGACCATATGAGATTTCGTTTCCCGCAAACACCACTGCACGTTGAGTTGCCTACCCTACAGGGGATTTTGTTGAATTTGATGTTACTACATTACACATAATTTGCCACTACATTCATTTATTGGCGAAAGTTTTCAACTCCGACCCATCCAACATGTTTGTAACATTTATTTTTAACACCCTGCATATTGCATTTAACTTTACAATTGCATAAAAAACATAAAAATCAATACAAATATTGTAATATTTACGCACCACTTGATGTTATATTTCAGTTTCTCATCATTAAAATGTTGAACTATTAACATATTATATCTACAGAATTTATAAACTATATTTTACACTTTAAACCATATTTTCCTCTGACAGTGATCTCTTTACATCTGTAGTTACAAAATCTTCTCCATTACCTGCACATACTCCGCATACTTGATAACGTTCGATAATGTAACATAATGTAACGAACATAAAAATCCGTACGATGCCTATCAAGGTGTATCATTATAGTAAATAATGAAACTATTGTAAAATGAGGGGGATTATTGCACGAGTGGTATGTTCCAAAAAATGAGCGACAGAAGGAGCGAGTTTCCTTATATAGCACGAGTGCAATTATATTTCTTTATTATAAGAAAAAACGATTCCAGTCAAAAAAGTATATTTAAAGCAGACGTCTTAGCCTCAATTGCGAGACCCTCTTCAGTGTCTGAAAGGTCAACATACCAATCAGTTACAATCTTACATAACATTACTAGTATAAAACAATTAAAAACAAACACAATGAGAAAAAAATTGGATGTGCTTTGAGATGACATTGTCATCACCCTTTTTTCACTAAAACACCAAAAAATCATCCAAATTTCCAAAATTCCATTCCAAATCATCCAAAAAACATCCAAATTTCTGGACTTACTATGGACTGGGAAAATCCCACCATACTTGACCAAGAAACCAATTGGCATAAAAGGCCAATTTCAGAAATGCTTTTTATTAAAAAACAAAATTCCATCCTCAATGACCATAAAGATTCCTCCAACCTTAACCATATTGATGATAAATTAATTAACTCATTATAGGTGATCCTCTCCCCCCTCTATTCCCTGTTCATTTAAACCCTTTTGTAAATTATGTTTCAACACATTGGCTTCAATTTTTCTTTGTTTAGCACAAATTCTCCTCTCTTTGATATTATGTTTACATACAGAGAAACCCATGGCTCCCTTCCCCCTCCACTTTATCTTCTTATTCATTAAGACTTGGATTGTTTTACTGTACCGAAGTTGGCACCACTTACACACACAGTACCTTCAACCGTTGTGTATCGAACATTCTCCGATACCTTAAAGTATTAATTTTCAATTGGAAGATCTTCCAAGATAAACAATTGCATTTCTCTATGCCTCTTTAATATAGTCCTTTAGACCACCATTGGTTTAGATCAGAAGTGCCTGGTTATATATGATATTTCAACTCTATGGTGTAACTTAACCTAAGCAACTTACAGGCACCACGTCTTTTTCTCATTGTGTTTGTTTTTAATTGTTTTATACTAGTAAAATTATGCAAGATTGTAACTGATTGGTGTGTTGACCTTTCAGACACTGAAGAGAGCCTCACAATTGAGGCCGAAACGTCTGCTTTAAATATACTTTATTGACTGGAATCATCTTTTTTTTCTTATAATGTTTGATTTATCCAGTGAATCCTGATTTATTATATTTCTTTATACACATGTTACGTTGAATATTTTTCGTTTCCATTTAAGAATAATTGAAATTTTGAGAAATTCAGGCACATTTTTATAATTTGAGGCATGTTTAAGACGACGTCATATTACTTCTGAAAAATATCTATTTAGTGGGTGTTTTATTGTGTTTGTTTGCAATATATATTTGCATATTGAAGGTACTGAAAATATTGCGGATAAAACATTAGAGGAAGCTGACAAAGTCATGAAAACATTACTTCCCACGAAAAGTAAAGACAGGTATGAGAGAAAATTCAACATGTATACATTTTGGAAAAAAACTAGTCTTCTGACAGTTTCGCTATAGCGTATTTCTTAGAATTTGAAAACACAACTAATTTTGCATTTTTAATTTTTTACATTCGTAATCCTAACACCAAAGGTTTTATCCGTAAAACATTTAATTTATGCACGTTAAATATTTGTCATAATATAAGTCTGTCAGCTTAACATTTACTTCCCAAATTTAGTTATATTCATTCGCCGTTCATAAGCAGTTATTGTAGGTACGTAATACGATATACATTTTTGTTCGTGTTTCATGGTCGACTGCAAATACCTCGGCTACGTCTGTGTTATAGCTTCTTAATTAAAAACTTTGACTCTATTTACTTTCTCATGTACGTAAATACGGAGTAAGATACGTAGTATAGAGAAAATTACGTAATGCTGCGGAAAATCGATTTCGAGATTTTAACGAAAATACAGGTTTTGGGGTCGCCTGATATCGAAAAAGTGTTTGTTTTTTTCAGAACGTCCGTCCGTCCGTCAGTCTGTCCGTCCGTCCGCCTGTCCGTCCGCCTGTCCGTCCGCCTGTCCGTCCGCCTGTCCGTCCGCCTGTCCGTCCGCCTGTCCGTCCGCCTGTCCGTCCGTCAGTCCGCCTCAAAAATATTTTCGAAATTTTCTCAAAAATGACACCAAATTTTTTGATCAAACTTTGTCTTCAAATAGTGTATAAGACGCTTAAGAAAAGTTTGTAGGGGTCATATTCATTAAAATCATATATTTTTTGAAAATTGCAGAAGTGCAAGTTTTTGGAGGGGCGTCTTCACAAAACTGTAATATTGACGATAGTTTTTCTCCTTAATGAAATTCCCCGAATTTTCGAATAGCATTGGTTTAAGGGAGTCAGTGTACCTGTCAGAACTGTTCGTGATGTAAAAAGAATAAAAACCTGGTCGAAAAAGAACTAGTGAAAAAAGATTATCCACTTTAGCCTACTGAATGATCACTGCTTGAAGGTATATGACTCACACATTCATTTTTCGAAAAAAATATGCAGTATTTTGCTAGTCATGAAATAAGAAAGGAGTTTAGTTTCCATTGATTACCGCAACATTTGCAGGAAGCAGATACATCTTGTGTGAAAGTGATAAATTGCATGTTGAAATTGTTTATTTTCAAAAAATTTTGTTTCACAGTTGTGGTAAAGAATCACCTGTTGCGCGACTACTTTGTATGCGGTAGGGAGGGGATATCGGGGTATGCGGTAGGGGGTCTGGTTGATTACTAGCAGCTAGGGTATACAATGTAATCAAAGCACGACCCAGAAATTGCTATACATTTTCCCGCAAGTATGTAGCAACTACCACGATGGGTCCTTCTCAGAAGATGTGTTAACCTTCATCTAGGTGAATGGTTAACCTTCATCCAGGTGAATTTAGCAATTCTTCACCCCCATGTTACCAAATAGACCGCAAGGGACAAAACTGCCATATACATATACGATATCATGGTTTATTTACAAACAGATTTTACTAAAAGGAATCACTAACGTCACAGTGAATGGTCACATTGCAACGGTGTTATTTCTACATTTAGAAACGATAATCTCATTTGAATACCTTACTTTTTATGATTAAGATACATTTTTAAATCAATTGATGTGAATTGCGATGTGTTGTTGACGTTATTATATGTAGAAATAAAGGAGGTCATCTCCGTCAAATTTACTAAGTTGACGGAGATGACCTTTATTTCTTCGTACAATTGATGTGAGTCACATCCTTCTACTTATTTAGTGACTACCTACTGCAATATAATTTACTATAAGAGTATTCATTACGTGAATATGATCGCATGTATACGTATCGCGAAAAGCATACATCCCAATTAACTAAAATATTATATTTGAAGACAAAGTACGCAGTAGAAAAAAATATAGTATACGATCTTCAAAAGTAATAAAACTAACGTAGAATCTGTATTGAAATACGTCAAAAGAAAGGGTAAATTTTCTTGAAACTTCCACTGTTCGTATTTCATGAGACCGGGAGAGATGGGTCAGGGCATCAACTGATGTCACTGCAGTCCCTCTGACCGGGAGGTGCTAGGTTTGAGTCCCGACGGTGGCAGGATTGTTGACACAAGCTTGTCAGCAAGGTCGATTTCAGCCTCTGTCTGGAGGAGAAGCTCTGATCAGTCGGCTGCTCTGATCGGTAGTTTTCCATAGTTTCTCCGATCAACACCAGGCGAATGCAGTGTCCTAACAAACGGACCGCGCGCGTTCTTTCATACCTATTCCTTGTCGTATCCTCATCCCTTACACACACTTAACACTAACATGCACCACACTAGCACACATGCCGGGAGACCGGTCGGGAGCATTGAACTAGTCCCGGCTAGAGCGGTGCCCCATTGATGGGAGATATTTGAATGAGGGAAACCCCACTAGTCGACGGTTGGTCGGCCCCGGATCTCGCCATACTACGGGACATGACCATTGCCACCTCCCAAGCAAAAAATACGCTATACACTTACGGGAGTAATGATCATAGTTGTTGACGCGCCCGAAAACAAACAATCAATCAATCAATAATTTGCAGTAACTATTTATGTCATTAGTACCATAGCGGGAAATTTCTCCCCTGGTAGAACGTGAGATCCGGCACCCACCTACACGTCCACTGGTGGATCCCCTCTCCCAGACCGGGAGCGGTAGCTCAGTGCATCAACTGATGTCACTGCAGCGCCTCTGACCGGGAGGTCCTAGGTTCGAGTCCTCACGGCGGCAGGATTTTCAACTCTAGCTTTTCAGTTTGGTCGAATTCAGTCGCTGTCTGGAGGAGGATTCTAGCGGCCGGCTGCTCTGATCGGTAGTTTTCCGTGGTTTCTCCGATCAACACCAGGCGAATACCGGAGTAGTACCCTATCAAACGGGCCACGGACCGCGCGCGATCTATCCTTCCCATTCCTTGTCCTCTCCTCTCCCATTACACACACACTTACACTAACATGCACTACACTACCACATATTCCGGGAGACCGGTCGGGAGCTGAGAGCTTGTCCCGGCTGGGGCGGTGCCCCGTTGGTGGGAGAGTCCTGGTTAGGGGGAAACCCCACTAGCCAACGGTAGGTCGGTGCCGGATCTCGCCATCCAGCGGGGGAAGATCACCGCCATCTCCCGAGAAAAACATGCACTACACTAACGGGACTAATGACCTGAGTAGTTGACGCGCCCGGAAACGTGAATAAATCAATCAAAAAAACCTCACCCAGTGGGGCACCACCCCAGACAGGATAAACTCTAAAGCACTAGACTAGTCTTCCGATATATGTGTAGGGGGTGTAAGAGAAGGAGAGGAGAACAAGGTAAGATCGCGCGCGGTCGGTGGCCAGTTTGTTAGAATACTGCTCCGGTAGACGTTTTGTGACGATTGTGAAGAATCCAGGAAAAACTTCCGATTAGAGAAGCCCGCCGCTAAAATTCTCTTTCAGACATTCAAGTTAGTTATAAAGCTAGAGCCGAAAACCCGCCATCATCAGAAGAACCTCCCGGATAATGACACTGCAGCGGCAACTGAGCTATCTCAGTAGCTTAGAGCACGACGGTATGCCTTGAAATAATTATAACACGAGCTTCCATAAAAGGTGATGATAAATCGTTATTAACCTTGACTAAGTAATCTTTACTAGTGGTACACTCATTTTCGGTTTAAAACGTTGAGAAAATAAATACCAGGCAGTTTGCGCAAAATCAGAGTATCAAGTATACGAGAGAATAATTAATTACGTGATAACGAAGCGTAACCCCGACGTACAAAGCTGTAGTTAATGTTTCGGTTACGCAAGCGTAATAATGAGATAATTTTCGGATACAAGACATCGTACGTCGTGCAAGAGTATTTATCTTCGTGAATATACTGGTTAATTTGAAGAGAGTGAACAAAGTAGTATGAGTAACTTACTTTTCTTTGCAGCTTCAAGATAACTCCTATTAGTGTTTAATTGAACAGAAAATGTATTGGTGTCAATAAAATAAACTAGTACTGCTAAAGCAGAACATATTTTCTCGTATAAGAGGCAACAGTTACCTACAATTAAAGGCTGCCATTTCTCTTTACTGACACTTCAGTCATGACTTGAAAAACGCCTAACCGAATGAACCGCCGAAGCTTTCAATCTGAAATTCCTTTTGCAGCCAGAACTGTTACCATTTTCCCCTCCATCAAGGAAACAGTCATGGCTAAACCACAACTGTAACAGTATTCGCTGTACAATATTGTAGAATCAAATATGAAAAAATAGTTATTCAAATTATCGTTCTCTATGTCGTGACAGGAAAACTTTTCCTTGCCGAAAGACATGATGAGAGATAAGAACCCAAATTTATTGCTGATTTACCCTTGAAAATATATTTTACTACATAGAAGTGAATACTTTTGTTAACAATCCTTGGGGAAAAAACCCTCATTTTCTTTCTGTATTCAAAATTCAAGTATATGGCTTAGGGTAGAGATCGCGAAATTTTGAAAAAGTGCACAGTATTCACTTCTCCCAATATCACGTCACACCCAATTTTTAACTGTTTTTGTCCTCTATCGCGGTAGCGAGAAAGTAAAATCTTACGCTTAAGTGTGAATATTGTTTGCAAATGTCCCACAACCAAAACGCATAAGCAAGAAATCATATTCTAAAGGCTCAAAAAATTAAAAACAAATCAGAAAAAAACATTATCGAGCTCAAATTTAATCTGGCTTCATTGAAATCCACTTCAACCGCACTGAAGAAATAGATATATATGCATATAAAGTGAAATTCAAATCTGCAGATCATACCAAGTGAACCGACACAGTTGAGGAATTACTGCACACACACACACACACACACACACACACACACACACACACACACACACACACATTTACATACATACACATTATTTCCATTGAATAAATCCCTTTTCCAGCCGATGTACTGAGCTGTTTAAGAAAAGTATGGTATCGTCTGAAAAGTATTTGTTCGGTCAACGGACGACGATGACTGAAATTGTGTTACAGATCACCCATATTTAATAAAAACAGAAAAAATTATTAAGTGAATGGCCTGCGACGCACGAAGCCATTTTAAAGGTGTGAGGAAGCTGTACAACGAGGTCTCCGCATACCTTGGCACAATAACAATCAGTTAAACTGAAGTAAACGGTAGCGTTCGGCGACAAGTATCGTAAGGTTCACAGCTTCGACTCACGATTGGTCAGTTTTTTATGTCATGTTAAGTATAAAGATGCATGGTAAATCATGCGTTACTCGGAAATAAAGTTATTTAATGTAAATCGCGGAGGCCAATGACCCGATCTTCACGGAGACTAAAATGAGCAAGCAAAAAGACAAAACTTAGTACCAAAATTATTTCGTACGATAAACTTAGTTGACATGAAAAAATAGCAGTTTTGAAAAGCTATCGAATGCCACATCTTCATAATGAAAGGATGAAGCAGTATTTTCGTCAAAAATACAATTTAATACCACGGGAAACCAAGCGTGCGAATCTTCTACGATTCAAGACCATTCAGCTCAGCATGTTATTTCAGGCACATACAGTCCACCAAGATACATTGAAATACTAAGTCAAGTAACATTCCACAAATCACCAGACGTTTATGTTGAGTGCACTGTTAAAGCATACTGTAGGCGAAAGATGGTTCATACATGCTTCGCTATGTTTCGCACAAGAAACCATGTTTTGCGCATGGCGCATTAAAAAAGAATCTATGAAATATATCTGGAGAAGGTTATAATGCTAAACATCTTTTCTTTTTTGGATCACGACATATATATGGAACAGGTAGAAAATTATATGAAGTCAATTACTTGAAGTGCAACATCACTTCAGGTGGCGGATAAATGTATTGGTCCACTGATTTAAACAAACTTCCATTGTTATTTGATAGATTGATTTGTTTCAAGATGGATATCAGTTAATTAAGTTAACCCTGAAAATGTCGCGTCTTGCCTACGAACCTAATTGGTCGCTTGGGAGAAAACGGACCCCAGAGAAAGTTTCACTGCACAGATGTCTTCGAACATCATGAACTAACATAATTCATATTTAAGTGACTGATACTTTCTTAACTTAATTAATCGATTAAAATAAATCAAACACTTGCTGAAGTATAATATCATTATTTTTCTTTCATATAATGCAAAGAAGTGCGTAAACATTAATACATGGAAAATATTATTATTAATTTGGGCCCTCATTCCGATTTTTAATGGATTTTATCTCAATAAATGCCACTAAATTGCTAGGCGTAGAATTACTTTTATTAATTTGCAAATGTACTTGTGAAGTTTAGTAATACATTTTATACCGAATCTTTACAATCAATGGATGTGTATGTATTTACATTTTTTCTTGCACTTTTTACAACGACGGAATTCCTTGGAGTCCAAATTTCTTGGACAAATTTAACATTTTGCATTATTAGTTTTCTTTGTAGCATCGTCTCCTTGATTTTCTTCGAAATACAAATAATATTCTATTTTAAGAATCAACTCTCCACATCGCTGTTAGTATCGATCTCAGAATAGACCAATGACGAATACGATACACATTTTCGTCTGCAATTCTTGTTTCTGGCAATTCAAGGAAGTTTAAGGAATGTTTTATGAAAGTTACTCGGGCCCACTTGGATTGTGGCACGAGGTCGGCTCTGCTTGTCAACGGTCGACTCTGCTTGTCAACGCGGGTCTAACGTAGGAGGGGGTGCGGGAGCTCTGCGATCCCAGACCCACCCGCGAGATAAAAATATTTTTTGAGAATTGACAGGCAGCCTGCAATCATGTGACGAGTAATAGATTTTTTCGAATAAATGATTAGGAGAGAGATACTTGAAATCGCAAATGTGTACAATATTCACAAACGAAACTGTACACGAAATAATAGAGCCTGGAGTCCAAATTCTCCCAAGCGACCCTTCCCGGCTAAATGATGAATATTGATATCACTTGTCCTTTGATCACAGACCACTAATATCAGTCTTTCCTTATTAGTCCATTTAAACGACCCATCACTCACTCTAACATCTGTACATAAAATTGCGTTATTAAAATGTCTCTCCGAAATCGCAATAAAAAGTCGAGGTTGGGTAAATTGAGTCACCTGCCAATTTCCGGCGGTCGCCTGCGGTCAGGATGCGAACAGAAATTGCATGAATTATGATGGGACATGCACTACGTTGATCAATAAGCCCCCAGGCGCATGCTGCACCATCGGAACTGCATTTGTCACTCACTAATAGCATTAGACATCCGTTCCAGATATTTCATGTACATGAAAGGGAATCGATAAACGCGATTGGTTAAATATTCTGATAACCTATTCTTGCGCAGTCTTTTTAATATGATGTTCATACATTTGTATTTTTCTCTGAGAAAAAATGCCCATGAAATATTTTAATTATCACAATTAAAAACGTATTATTGCACTTTTACTTTCAATATCACATACTTTGCAAGTTCATCTTCATTAACCCACGGTCTTTCGTAGTCCATTTTCATAACTGGAATGTTGCCCCAACTTGCAAGAATTCCACTAAGAACTAAGAGCTTGCTGTGCTACAACAGCTTATACTTTCTAATGTTATTGATAGCGGATAATAATAATAATAACATAAATGTTTGCCAATTAACAATTCAGCCTTCACTTGACAAAATTGTAATCAAACAAAGCGCGTGAGGTGCAAACTTCTGCAGCTGGAAACAGTTGACATTTCTCACTTTATGCCCAATTATGATGTACAAGATAGGCATGTAGAAGAAGATTCATATATAGTAAATGACTTTTGAATTAAAATCCTATTTTTTATAAATTTGAAATGTTTGTCCATGAAATTTGTTCATGAACATTTAGAAATATTTCTCTTGTAACCTTGACTATTGTATCTGAAGAGGAAAACGCTAAGTTTTACGAAACATTGTTCGTCTAAAAGTAAAAATCAAAATAACATCAAACCTGGTTTAACTGCAATGTGAATTACCGCAATAGAATTTTAATTATTCAGAAAACTAGCATGATAAAATCAAAACTATAACAGTATTCACAGCCTATTATACTGACAGGAAACGATATTTTTACATAAAATTGTCTTGATTACTTCTTCAAAAGCTCACAACTTTGGAATCATTATAGCATAAGCAGCGATAAAACCCTTTAAAGTGAAAGTAATCTATAAATTAAACCTCAAAACTGAAATGATATCAAATATGCCTCACAAATGCATAAAAATTAGATTGCAAACCTATTGTCTTTCTTCATTTAAATGGTATATTTGTAACTCTACAGAAACATTGTTTGTACGAAACTAATTATTTTAAAGCAAATTGTTCAATGAATATCAATTTTTGTGTAACCTTGTGTGCGCTAGCATTGTTCACTGATAGACAACACGAAAAACAAATTGTTCCGTATCTAGAGACACTGGCTCATTAAAAAAATGATCTGACTAAAACTGATTGATTAAAAACTGGGATCTGACTAAATTACTCAAGAAAGTAATTTGCTACACACAGGAGCTAGAAAAATTCACTTTTTCGGTATCAAAGACTCATGAAACAAGTGTTTCTGTAGAAAAATAGGCACTTATCAACATCACTGCATTACAATACTTCTCCATAATACATATGTAGTATATGATGAACTGAAGATATTCCATGGTCCTGAAAATGTATCAGTGGGCCACGGCAAACTTAATAGAATGCATACAGCAAGAAGTTTAAATCACGCCCGCTCTTGGATGAATGTTCCGTGAACACTCATATTGGAAGTTTTCTAAAGAGGCGCAGCAAAAATAAAAGTTATTGACTTCGATTAGAATGATTAACTTAGTTGAATGACGAACGAAGAAACAAGTACAATTAGCGACTAAGAGTGTCTTCATACATAATGTATTTCCGATTATTTCATTTCTCGCAAAAAATAGGATATTCACAGTTTTTTTTATATTTTTTTGAAATTTTATAATACTTAAAAGTTTTGTCACGCGACCCATACAGCGGGTTCAAAATGGAGTTTGCCAAACAATTTTTTTTAAATTTTATTTAACCAGATCAGTGGGATTACCACTTTACAGGTAAGTATTAGTTTTATGTATGTATTATAATTGATAGTGGCTCAAAGTTACGAGTAACTCTAAATTAGCGCGCCATCACACCCTTATTTCTAATCGAGGACATCCCCATTGGATAACTCTATAATGATTGTTGTTAATTTTGTGAAGAAAGCAAGATAGAGAGGGAGAGTAGAGACAAACATGTTTCTAGGTTATGAGGGACGGAACAGATCTTTTGGGAGACGGGATTTAGTTCTTGTAGAAGCAACGCTGGTTTTTCGGAAGATACAGTGGCTGCTACAAGGAGCGGTTTGGAGGTTGGAAAAGAATGTGAACGACAGTAAGGAAAATTAATTAGTAATTGGTTCTATGTCTAGTTCTCTATGAGGTTGTCTAATGGTTACATACCACGGAGCCCTGATAATTGTGCGATGCATTTTATTCTGGAAGGTTTATAAAAGGTTCATAACGGAAGAAGCGGCACCTCCCCAGTTTAGGGCTGCGTAAGTAATTGATGGTCTTAGGATTAATATGTAAATAAATTGAGAATTTTCAATTTTTAGAGATGACTTTTTATTAATAAGGGGATATAATTTGAAGAGGTCTCCATAAGTGTTATTCAGTCTATGAACAATATGTTTCCATGTGAGACGCCTAGGTACTTGACTGATTTATTTGAAGTGGCCCATGTAATCGGGCAATTGTTTACTTTTAAAGGGGGAGGTATATTTGTTCTTTGCAAGGTAAAAATTTTAGTTTTGCATTTTGGGGGGTTTAGCTGCATTCACCATTTTTTGTCCATTCATAAAAAGTATTTAAGTCTTATTGTAGGTCATTTATTGCTTTAGAGATTAAGTCGCTTGACGAGAAGATTGCTGTGTCAGCATAGAGAGCCACCGCAATTTGCTAATTGAAGAATATCTGCCGTGAAGATATTAAAGAGGGTTGGATTGATTGAGATTAAGGGCACTTCAACAGCTAAAATCATTGGCGTCCATGTCAAATTATTTTAAAACACTGTTGATTGTTGTACATGTTGCAGTGTCAAGCTAAAAGAAGAAAATTAAAACTTTAAATGTAAAGCAAAGTAAAACTGAAAAGGAACGTATCCTAATAAAAAGGTTTGGCAGAAAGGAGCCAGATAATTATTTTAAAATCTCGGACTAAAAGTCAATAATTGGCATTATCATCTTCTCTCAGATAAGGCTGTAGAAGTTAGTCTCTCGTAAAAAGCTAAAAAGCTTGCAGAGAGAAGACTCGTCGTTTCTAAGAATCTCCGCTAGGGTGCTAGCAAGGTGATTCCTTCGGCGGCTCTTTCTTATCTTACCACAGTGCACGAGAACATGCTCCACGGTAAGATCTGTTTTGCAGTATTCGCTTATTGGGGGTGGGTTTCCGCGAAAGAGATATCCGTGGGAGAAATGGCAGTGATCGATTCGAAGACCTGTTAAATTGATCTCCTCGCGCCTGCAATCACGAAATGAGGAAGACCAAAGGATTTATGGAATCCTTAATTCTCGTGAGCTTAAAATCTAAGTTCTGCCACTCTCTTTGCAATTCACTGAGGATAAAGCTTAGTGTCTTCCGTGGGGACTGTAAAGATGTCTACCTCTCTTTTCTTCGTGGCGGACTTTGCTGCCTGGACAGCTATTTCATTTCCTCTTATTCCCGCATGGTCAGGGACCCAACAAAAGACTGAGATGTAGCGGCGAACCAGTAGATGGATTTGGTGTTGGATGGTCATGGTCAGAGGGTCACAGGACGAGAAGAAGGAGATGGATTCAAGAGATTTTTTGGAATCACTGCAGATCACTACTTTCCTTAATGTCATCGATTCACCAAACTTAAGTGCCTCCAAGAGCGCATACGTCTCTGCAGTATAAAGGCTGCACGAATAGTCTAATCAAAAACTTCACGTGGCACTACAGTAGTAGAAGGCACATCCGACTTTCTCGTTTTGGGAGGAGCCATCTGTGTAGATGTAGTAATGGCCAGGATACGTATATTTTAGCGCCTGGAATTCCAATAGGAATGTACTAGGGGGAGTGAAGGATTTCGGGAGGTTAGACAAACTAAGGTCTGTAATGGGCCGGTGTAGTTTCCAAGGGGAGACAAGGTTTCGGGGTGGTTTCACAGGGTTGGGCAATTTTATATTGAGCTTCTGTAAAAGCATACGGAGGCTGACTCACAGGGAATGGGATAACGATAGTCTAAATGCATACGAAGTCAAGTGGGTTGGGTGGAGGACTGCTTGGGTGAGGGAGTATCCTAAGTGGATAATTTCGCGCCATAATCAAAATATTCCGCCTTCGATTCAGAGATGGTTCTCCAGCTTCGGTCAAGAGGCATTCGATGCGGCTCGTGCGGTAGGCGCCTGTACTGATCCTTATACCGGGAATGTGTGTGGTATTTAATGGCCGGAGGGTTGATGGAGACGCTGACCTATACACTATGCATCCATAATCCAAGATAGGATAGATGAGGGTTCTATACAAACTCAGGAGAAACACACGGTCTGCGCCCCAAGAGCTACTGGTAAGAGTGCGAATGAGATTTAAAGGTGATACACATCGGCCCTGTAATTTACGGATGTGTTTTCGCCAGGTTAAGCTCTTGTCAAATGTGAGCCCAAGGAAGGTTGCGAATTCAACAAATGGAAGCTGACCTCCACGAAAAAGGTCAGGGTGATTATAAAGGTGATGAATTATTCAAAAGTGCACGCAGTTGGTTTTTTAGGTGTAGAACTTGAATCCTGTTTCATCACTCCATTCCTGCAGTTTGTTGAGCTCAAGTTGTAACTGCGTCTCAATAACTTGCATGCTCTTGGATGAGCAAAAAATGGCCAAGTCGTCAACGAACAGCGATACCTTCACAAGCTCCCGGATTACTGATACAATACTATTGATAGCAATGGCAAACAGTGTCGCTCAGAATCGATCCCTTGGGAACATCGTTTTCTAACTGGTGGCTTGAGGATAACGTGTCACCAAGGCGAACGCGGATAGATCTTGACGAAAGAAAACCTACTAGAAACAAAGAGAGCCGTCCCCTAAGATCCCAAGTGAGCAAGGTGCGAAGAATGCCATACCTCCAGATGGTGTCATCCGCTTTCCCTATATCGAAGAAAATTGCTACCAGGAGTTGACGTAGCACAAAAGAAGTGTAAATCTGTGTGGCAAGGGTGACTAAGTGGTCCATGGTTGACCTGCGCTTTCTGAAGCCACATTGAAGAGGTGTAAATAGATTCTTTTGTTCCAGGAGCCAGACCAGACGTGTATTTACCATTCGCTTTAAAAGCTTGCACACACAGCTTGTGAGCGAGATTGGGCGGTAAGGGTAATCTGTCCTTTCCTTCTTTAGGGATTGGAAGGTGAATGGCTTCAAGCCAAATCCTTGGTACGACATTTTCAGCATAAATCTTGTTGAAAATGCTGAAGATAAGGAACGAGCATTTTCAGGTAGGTGTTTCAACATTTGACTATGTATCTGGTCTGGTCCTGAAGCAGAATCTTTCGCACAAGCGAGGGCAAAGAAAAATTTATCCATGGAGAAAAGGGTATTTTAAACTTTCTCCATGCAAGTTGAGAAATCTAATTTGCATTTTTCCATTATTCTTTCTGTTTTTTGAAAGCCGGGAGGATAGTGTATGGAGCTGGATGTGTGCTCGTAGTGAGAAGCCATTTCTTTAGCAATATCTTCTGGAGAGGTAAGGAGATTGAAATTTACCAGAAGCCCTGAGACAGATGGCGAAGGGAGTCTTGCACCGATCTGTCGAACCTTTCGCGACACTACTTTAGGGGGTGTACTGCAAGAGAGTGATCAAATATAAGCTCACCGGGATGCAGTCTTATTTTTCTCGTCTGGTCAAAGTAGCTCTTGCTCGGGATATTTTATAAATTATTAGATTATCCATGGTTGGGAACCTACTAAGTTTTACCAATGCCCGCTTCCTATCACGCACCGCGGTGGCACAGTTGGCATCCCACCATGGCACAGGGGGGATGTCGTGGGTGACTCAATGACTTGGGGATGGCAATTGAGACCGCATGAAGAACCGCTTCAGTAAAATGGGCAACCATGGCATCGATATCGTTTGGACAGTTTTCCTAAATCCGCATTTCTTTCTTGAATGTTTCACACTGAGCTCAGTGGATTAGCCAGCGAGGAAGGCGGTTAACGTTCAGGTCGGAAATATCGAAGTTGACCAGAATGGGGAAGTGGTCACTGCCATGCAGGTCACCAAGGGGAGTCCACTCTAAGATTGTAGATCGAGAGAGACTACACAGAGCTAGATCTACGGACGAGAAAATGTTTGAAGCTACGGAAAATGTGTGCTTTTGCCAGTATTGAGAAGAATTACGTTCTGGTTATCAATTATATTTTCAAGTATATTGCCTCTAAGGCACGACCTTGTGCCACCCCAGACGGGATTGTGTGCGTTGAAGTCCCCCACAATACGAAAAGTGGCGGGCAACTGATAAAACACGTCTTCCAGTTCTTCCTGTGACACGACTCGTCCAAGTGGGATATAGACGTTGCAAATAGTGATATAAATAGTGCGGAAATTCACACGAACACAAGATATCTGAAGAGTGGTTAGTATTTCTATTTCTTTAGATACCAGAGAGTCTGTAACAAAAGTGGCGACTACGCCAAGAACGCGGAGGCCATCATCAATGTCTTGCGTGCAACAGCAAAAGCCGCAAAGAGAGAGGGAGTGCTCAGGACGGAGATGTGTTTCCTGCAGGCAGATAATCACGGGTCTATGCAGATACATTATCAGCTTTAATTCATCCAAACGAGTGCGAAAGCCATTGAGGTTCCACGAAAGGAGAGCCATCATTTCTGGGTCTTAGGTTTGCTTCTAGGGACGTTATGTATCGGGTTTCTCTTTCTTCTTCTTCCCTCTCCGTTGGAGAGTTATGCACTGGTTCACGTGGGGCTCCTCATTCCCTACAGAGTCGTCTTGACAACTGCTACAGAGAGTCGCATGCGTTGGGAGACTACGCTCTTTTAATATGGACGACCTGGATCTAGAGATAGGTCCTGGTGGCCTCGGTTTCTCAGCTTGAAGTCTTTGTGTGTTTGTCGAGATATTTACACTTTTCGTTTCCTTCTTAGTTTCAGATGGGACAAGATGTCTGGAGTCTGAATCTCCGCCGGTGACTTCAAAGGACAACTGACAGGCAGCATGGCGCACAGAAGTAGCTTTCAGTATCTGGGTTTCGGAATTTAATTTCTTCTGTTGATCAGCAAAACTTTGGTCCATCTCCACTGGGTTTCGCGTCTGATACCGACGTCGTGCCTCAGAAAAGGAAACTTTCTCTGAGACCCTGATCTTCTGGATCTCTTTCTTTCAAGAATATGGGTCACTGGTACGAATACGATGGGTGCTTCCCAGAACAGTTTACGCACCTTGCATCTGCGGGGCAGTTCGGTTCGTTACACTACTCCCACAGTGCACGCAGACTGCGGCGCTCATGCGACGAGGCTGCGTATAGCAAAACCTCTGGCATTAAAAGCAGTACAGAGGATTTGGGACATACTGACTGACACGGAAATTGTAGAAACTACACACTATTTTTTCTGTCAAAGATGGACGGTCAAAGGTCGGTATCAGCGTTTAGAGAGGAGTGAGAACCTCATTCACTCTCCGTTGGATCCTGTAAATGTCTGACACACCATAGGGTTGGAAGAAGGCTTTCAGGTTTTCTTCGGTTTCCGATGCAAAATCTTCGAGATTCACCACACCCTTGCAGAGGTTAAAGATCGGGCCAGCGGGCGGGTGGGCACATGCACCTGGAGTCCGGCTCTTTCCTTTACATCAATGATTTGTTGACCTCGTCAGAGCGGCATTCGAAGAGGATTGTGACGTTTCACTGACGAACCACCGCCTGAAATTTGACAAATTTTTCAATTTTTCTGGTGAGTTTCATTAAACTGACAGTCTTCATTGTTTTGCCATCATTTTTAAATGACATAAGGAAACGGGGCTTAGTCGGTCTACCAGAATCATTACAAAAGAAACTCTCCAGATTAACGGTTTCACCAACAAATCTCCTCGTCCTTAAACAAGAGGGCGAGGGGAAGATTTTTATCCATTTTTTTTATCCATATCGGATTTATTCCCATGGTCCCCACCCACGACGGAGCCCAACAAGGAGACACTCCATCGGAGTCCCAGGGTTGCCGCAGGGATATAGTGGGGGAATAACACAGCACTGCACCGCCGTGGATCCCCCCGCTCTCCCTGGAGTTCAGTACAGGACTTGGGAGATCCGAGCCGATTGTTTGGGAGCGGGTTAGCTTCCGACCGTCCGTATAGAAGAGTCAGTAGCCAAAGCAGGTGTATTGAGACCTATTAGGAATGTTCCCCAAAATACATAACGAAAATGAATCCCTGGAAGCCAAGAAGAAAGTAGCACGAGGAGAGTAGGAAACAGACAAGCCCCTCAACCGCCAGGGCACACATTCCCTCCGACACGGGTCGCCTTGCACGACAAACACATGGGTGGGCGTTCAGCATACAGAGGGGGACCAGTAAAATAGAAGGGGAAGAAGAAGAGAAAAAGAATGTTATAAAAGAACGAGAATGAACAATGGGGAGAAGAAAAATGACTGGTGAAAGAAAGGAATACTTGAGCAGCTCCCTGCATTCCCGTCAGGTCGTGGACCTACCCATCTCGATGGGTAAAGAGGGTTGAAGATTGTGGGGACCTTTCAGAAACACCGGCTAGAATTGGGGTAGGTAAGGACAGGATAATGATCATTTTTACTGCAAAGAATATATTATCCAGAAATCACTTGATTATTTGGAACAGATATTCCGGGAGTCCTAGTTTACGTAACGTGAATAATAATCCATTGAACCATACTTTATCAAATATCTGCGCAAAGCCTAAGAAGGTCGCTAAGCAGAATTTTTTACGCTGATAAACTGGAGCAATTTCTTCAACAATTCTTAATAGTTTGTGGGTTAAAGAGTGACGGGGGCGGAATCCAAATTGATGTGGCGAAATTGCATTTATTTTATCATGGAAGGCCTTTAATCTGATCAAGATAAGCTTTCCGAAAATTTTTGCAAAAGTTGCTAGTATACTAATTGGTCTGTGACTTGATGAAAGTTTTGGGGATTTGTTCGGTTTTAATACGGGAATTACTAATGATTTTTTCCAGCATGAGAGAAAGAATATGAGTCTTAGACAGCAGTTAGATAAGGAAGGGCACTTGGTGGAAGGTATTATAGAGCAAGATTGAATATGGTGTCTATTGCGGGGTAATAGTTGGTTTTGATTTTCTTCATTAAATGTTTTACGTTGGCTGAAGAAATGTAATCTATAGGTAACGGTGCAGTGATACAGGGTCATTTAGGAATTTTTCTACAGATGTGTTCTCAGTAGGGAGTGAATCTTGTGAGTAAACATATATGAAGTGGGTAGTGAGTTCGTCTAGATTTTCCGGGGTCGTATGAGCAAATTTTGCTTCATTTCTACGCCAGAAGATTTTATGGCTTGGACGGGTGAAATGTCGGCAAATTTTTCCAAAGGTTGTTCGAATTTTTATCTACGTTAGAGGTGAAGAGTTGAAATTTTTGCCTATGATACCGATTGAGAGCGTTGTGGACGGCTTCAGTAGCTTAATTAAGTTTCGCTTTTAAGAAAAAGAGGAGGTGTATCTGCCAATGGCGTCTGATTTTGCATGTAAGGGATATGAGGATCAGTGTATCACGAGGGATTGAATTACTGAAATGACGAATTGAATTTTTATACTTCGGTGATACTTCTCAAGTATGGCCGTTATAATAAATGATATTGCTTGTTCTATTTCATTGGTAGACTTTGGGAAAGGAGGTTGAGAAATTAAATTGTTTAGTTCATCTTCAAATACTTGCCAATTTATTTTTTAAAGAAAGGATTCAACTAAGACAGTGTTATCGGTGTGTTTTCATTTGTAGATATTAGTATAGGACAATTATCTGAGTTGGAATCTGTTAGAACAAATTGTGACATAGGTTTATTAAAATCTTTGGGCACTACAATATCTAGAATATCAGTTGGAATTCTAAGATTATGTGGGTAATGGGTAGGGTCGATAGGCGCAAAGACAGATTTTGTTTTATGATATAGTTGAATAGGATTTTTCCGTTGAGTGAAGTGGTTCTACAGCCCCAGCTCTCGTGTTTGGAATTGAAGGCACCGAATGTTGGGCTGGGGAGGAGAATATTGTGTAAAGACGGGCTTATTTCAGGGGTACGTTAGGGGGTTTATAAACTGTTACAAGTGAGAGTGGGGGCCCTGCCGGTTGATGAAGGGCTATAGCTACATTTTGGAGACCTGGCGTAATCTGTGGAGGGAGTAAGTTATGACGTAGGTATTTTTTAATTATTAAAGCTACTCCACCTGTAGCTGTGCGGGATGACCTATCCGCTCTGTGAACTGTGAAACTTGGGAATTTAATTTGGTCTTTAGATGTTAGATGGGTTTCTGTTATGACAGCTATATCTATGCAATAATTCATTAATATGTACTTTAAATAACTGTTTCTTTCTGGATTATTCCATTCGGATTCCTGCTTTGGAAGGTGAGAGAGATATTATTATTTATTATATTGGGCGTTATTAAATTAAAATAAATATGGATAGGACGTTAGGACAATTTGAATTTGATTATTTATTAGATTGAGAGTTTTACTTGATTAATTCTTTCTGATATTATACCTGGGTGAAGGGAAGTACTTTGAGGAGGAGAATTAGTAATTGGGTATTGAGAATGTTTTTGAATAAAGGCTTGATGGGAAGGAGGGTAGAGATTTCTAGATTGAAAGTTATTGTCTCTGGGGAATAATGATGGAAAAGAAGGAGGACGAGGATTCTTAGCTGCTTGTGAATATATTTTGAAGAACTTCTTTGAATGAAGGCTTCGTGTTTTTTTTTAATTATGCACAAGTACGTGAAGACGCTAAGTGAGCTTCTTTACAATTAGCAACAATTGGGTTATGTTGAGGGTTAAATTTACAGTTACTCGATTCATATGAGCTACCACATCTTACAGATTTTGGAGTTTTTGTGCACTAATTTTTCGTATGTCCGTAATCTTGACATATTTTGCATCTCACTATAAACAAATTGTGGCTTCTAAGTTCAACTGTCACAACGAAACTAAAAAGTCTGGCGATTTTAAATAGTTTTCAAAGGATGTCCTGTCTTGCAGCAAGATTGCACACAATCTATATATTTAAAAAAATAAGGTATTTTGCCATGGCTTCGTTTAGAGCTTCTACTGAACCGATTGTTGTTTTTTTCTTTTAAATGAAAGAATATGATCCCTAGATGTGTTATCAGATATTGTTTGTGTTGATTCACCAACATTTACGGTGTAAATTAATTAATTAAATCATTCTTTAATAGTACGCTTATCAATGGTCAATTGTTTTCTTTCAAAGGGTGGCAGATTCAAAATCGATATACATGAGAGATGTGAGTCCACGCTGCTTGATGTTTTGTTTTGATTGTTGAGATTTGTTTACAATTCGTCAATGTTTTGTTTCAGTGTAATAATTGCATTGTGGTGTTGACAGTTTGCATGTATTTTCTTCTGTGGTGTATTTTGTAGAGAACATTCGCACAGTGGGTTTTGCTCGGCTGTAATACTTTAGTGAAGTTGTTTACAGGTTATGTCGAATTCCGAATCTATGTCCACGCGCCCCAAAAGACGCAAACGTACATGAACTGAACGCAGGGAAAGAGAAAGTCAGCGTAGGTGTCGTGATAGTGAGGTCATTTCGTTTTCTATTGGGTCATTGTCTATGAAATGTCAGTTTTGTTCTGCTTTGTACTTTCCATGTGAGAGAAATTCTGCAAACGATTTACTCTGTGTTGCTTAAATGGGAAAATAAGTATACCTTCGAACAATATGCCAGAAGAAATCAAACAGTTGTTTATAGGAGATGATGACACATCAAAAAACTTTAGAAATAATATCCTTCAGTATAATAGTGCTATATCTTTTGTGCCGATATTGCATTGCCATCTCGTCATGGGCCATACGTGTTCAAAATTTGGGGAACTCATCACAGAATATCTTCGTTATACCCTCAAGATCCAAACAATGCAATATATTGGGAACATTAGTATGGGTACAGTATTTAACATTTATCTCAGATCTCACCGTCAAATTTTGACGAGTTCTCACTAGTAGCATTTGAAATTTATTAAGACGTTGAAGGCGAGTTACTTTGATAAACGAAACTGAATGCAAAGAAGCTAAATTTTTCCATCAAAGTTATAAAATTGAAAAGAAATGTAAGCAATACTTCAAAAATCATCTGGAACACCAATTTGTAAATTTATATTTTGAGAAAATAAAGAGAACATGGCCGCGAAGGACGCAATGGATTTCACTAGTGTAAAAGTTAATATAATTCGTAATTTACAAATACACCTGCGAATCATCATCAAATTTTCAAAGGAAGCACATGTATATGGAATGTTTACAACTATGTGATTTTAGAAAACTGCTTCTTTGTAACCCAGGTAACTGTATTTTGAGGTTCCAAGCGCCTCAGCTACTTAGGTCATTAGACCCGTATGTGTAATGCTTATTAGGAATAAACTCGGAAGGTAGAGGCCTTCCTTTCTCTCTGAGACGTAAGGTACTGTCGAATTGAAGAGTTTCTTCCTATGGATACCTCCGTCTGGAGAGCATTCCCTTGCCCATACAAGCTCAAACTCCAGACTGGTTTTCCGACAATTGTGGTAGTGTAATCAATAGTAGTATGTGTGAGGGGAGACGAAACGAAAAGGGCGAGTAAGGAAAGATCGCGCACGATCCGTGGCCCGTTTACGAAGATACTCCTCCTTCATTGGCCTGGTATTGATCAGAGAAATCTCGGAAATCTATTGATTAGAGCCGTTTACTAGAATTGCCAGTCAGTGGCTGAATTTGACGAAGGTATCTACTCGCAGCTAGTGTCGAAAATAAGCAACTGCATCGGCGTGACTCGAACCGCAGGATCTCCCAGTCACGAACGCTGCTGTGACAACAGTTTTTACCCTAAGACATCTCCCGTGGGTGGTTTAACCCGGGAGTGCCCGCAATGTGTCTCTCAGAAATAGCAGCAAATTTTCGTAAATGCAAATGATCGGAAGGTTCATTTAATGACATACACATCTTATGCAGTGTGTACATATCCCCCAATGCAATTGTTAATGAATCTTACACTGCAAAATTCTTGTTTGAATAGTTTTGACAAGGTACAAATTGACAAAGTACACCCAAAAATCATTAAAAATCATATAATCTATTAAACAATATTAAACACTATTTCCTCAAATTATTTTGGCATGTTCTAAACATGTATATGTTGTACTTTTTTTAGAAAAATATTTAGAAAATAGTATTTTTCTATTGTGCCAGGTTCCCATTTTTTCTTCACTTTACTACAGACGTCTCCTACACATCTTCTTTCTATTTGGGAAGAAATTGTGACAGTCGATTGTAGATAAGGCAAATTATTACATTTGCTTAATAGGCACTTGTCATAGACACGGCTGAAAACAACGCCTTGATATGTATTGCTCAGAGGAGGAGCTCACAATGCACTGGCGCCATTGCACTCAACGTATGACAGATATCGTGAAGCGCAGCGATCAAGTTTGGACATGCTCACGAGATATGATTCAGCGGAAGGATAAAAATGAAAGGCCAGGCGATCTCAGAAAAGTAAATTAGCGAATACATGAAATATCAGACGACTGATGCATCGCAATAATTCAAGGACCCGCCGTGACTTTGATCTCACAGATCTATTGCGAGCACTCCCGGGTTAAGCCAGATGATAACGGGAACTTCCCTACAAAACTATGGCGCCGCTACTTGACAGAGAGGAAACACAAGGCAGCACACAAATCCTCCCACAAGCTCCTGCTTACTCCGTTAATCGGGCACTCGCCACATCGCCGCGCCGCTGTCTTCTTCCCGGAAAAGCCAGCTCGAAAGTCTCAAAGCCCGTCTGTTCGTCGTTATAGCGTGCGCGCAGGTCAGCTGGAGGCGACCGCACGGAAACACCGTGAACGCCAAGACGCTTCGCAGCAAATCCTCAACGGTGGAACGGCAAAATCTCGGGAGGACCCGTCAGATGCAATAAAGACTTATTCGGAATTTAAAAAATATTGACGATGTTGTAAACATGATCGTCCGCGGATGAGTTTTGGCAATCTCACTTCGCGGGTTCCAAACCCACCTCAGACCGGAATTGTAATTGTTTTGTGGAATCGTGGGGCTCTCACAGTCACCGTCTACCAGCTAAATAACACCCTTCCTTCCATTCTCGCGGCCTGTGGAATTTGAAACCGATATTTTAATTTTTGTGGGTACATTGCATGAAGCCCATCGGACATTTTCAAAATTTTAAAAAAGTGTCACCAAATTGTTTGATTAAATTTTGGTGCCGGATAGTGAAATGGCTTAAGAGAATGGTGCACGTCTCATTTTCGTTGAAATTCCTGATCTTTCGAAACTTGCAAAAATTATTTTTTCGGTATCTTCTTACAACTAAAATATTGTAGATATTTTTTTCGTTAATGATATTTGTTATTTAAACACAGAATCGAGAAAAAACTCAGTACCATAATTTTGTAGGAAATTTTATAACGTTAATTTTATATTACCACCGTACGCTGCATTGGGCAACAGTCCAGCGATAGATATTTGAAAAGTTCATTGTTGAACGCTAACATTGTGGGAAAGGCGGCGAAAGGACGGGAAAGATAAGGCGGATTTATTAACTAACGTATCGATAAAATTAGATACGTTAAAAAAAGAAGATAAAGATGGATTGGTCATGAAACCTACCAAATACAAATTAAGCAGTCTCATCGATGAAAGTACAGCATATCTTTACAGAAAAAGACTTGAAGTTAAACTATTGGTAAAGCACAGTCCAATAGAAAAATAATATGAACATATAAAAGAATGCATTCACCAAGCCGCAGAGGAACCTTTAGGTACTTGTAAATTAACACCGAAACACTACTGGTGGGACACAAGTCTAGAAGAAAAGCTTAAAAGGAAAAGAGAGCTGTATTTAAAATGGCTTAGGAACAAGAAAAATAAAACTAGTTTACAGTACAAAACAATAAGTAGAGAAGTCAAACAAGACGTGTTATCAAGGAAGAATAAACTGTGGCTGGATAAATGCGATTATATAGAACAATTCATAGGAGGAGCACAGAATTCAGAAGCCTGGAAATTAATTAAATCTATTAAAACAAATGAAAAAAACAATATTGCATTATCAAACATCAATACATGGAAAGAGTACTTTGGAAGACTGCTGCTAGAAAACAGAAACTTTCAGTCAAACAAGGAAGTGAAATTTGAGCAAAGGGTAGATCTGACAATTGAAGATTTAGAAAAAGCGCTTAAGATCATGAAATCTAATAAGTTATCTGGACCAGGAGATATTCCGGCAGAACTACTGAAATACGGTCCCTATAAACTGCACCAAATACTCAAACACATGTTTTCAAGGTGCATGAATGGAAAAGATCCTCCTCAGGAGTGGCGAACATCTTACCTAACACCTATCTAAAAGAAAGGATCTAGAGACAATGAAACGAATTACAGAGGAATAGCAGTTATTGGATCTATAGGTAGACTGTATAGTAAAATAATCCGAAATACAATAGAAGAAGAGATAAAAGGTAAAATCGGAGAGGAACAATGTGGTTTTACTACCGGTAGATCGGTTATAGACAATGTATTTACATTAAAACAGCTTATAGAAAATAGAACAAGGAGAGGTAGGGAAGTTCTTCTGGGTATCATTGATCTTCAGAAGGTGTATGACAATGTACCAGTTGCTAGAGTATGGGAAGAAATGAAGGGACTTAAAATCAATGAGAATTTAATTGGAGCCACACAAAATCTAT
The DNA here is from genome assembly GCA_011170035.1 of Teleogryllus occipitalis. Taxonomy (NCBI): domain Eukaryota; kingdom Metazoa; phylum Arthropoda; class Insecta; order Orthoptera; family Gryllidae; genus Teleogryllus; species Teleogryllus occipitalis. The sequence continues at coordinate 143,096 of BLKR01000983.1, forward strand.
ATAAGAACAACACCTCTCAGATTAAGATCTACAGTAGGCTCTCGGATCCATTCCCGGTCAGTAAAGGTCTTCGTCAGGGCTGCTGTCTTTCCCCAACACTGTTTAAAATCTATCTGCATCAAATTTTACAGCAGTGGGAGAAACAATGCAGAATAATGGGAATGACAATCGGGGAGGATAAATTATATACATTATATTTTGCCGATGACTAGGTAGTAATTGCAGAAGATGCGGACGATTTGAGTTTCATGATCCGTAAACTCAATGAACATTTTTTAAAAGCAGGACTTACTATCAACATGAACAAATCTGAATACCTGGCAGTTGGTAACAATGAGATTGAAGATCTTCTGGAAAACGGGGAAAAAATGAAAGGAGTAAACAAATATAAATATTTGGGTGTACTCTTTAACAAAAAGGGTAATAGTCAAGAAGAAATTGAGAGACGAATAAGCTTGGGGAGAAACGTGACACGAAGTATAAACTCTGTGTTATGGAACAAAACCATCACTAACACTACTAAAAGACGTCTTTTCTCCACACTAGTCAAGAGTGTTACAACGTACGGTTCAGAAGTTTGGGAAGTTGATAAAAGAACAAGAAAGAAGCTGTTGGCCCTTGAAATGGACTACTGGCGTCGAAGTTGCTGTTACAGTAGACGTGACAAAATCAGGAACGAAGAAATAAGAAAGAAAATGGATGTAAAGAAATCTATCCTTGATGAAATAGAGAAAAAACAAATCGTTTGGTATGGTCACGTTATGCGAATGACAGACGAAAGATGGCCAAAACGAGTCCTGCAATGGGTACCGACAGAAAGACAGAAGAGAGGAAGACCCAGACTTGCATGGCAGCAGGGAGTGCGAGAGGCTATGGTGGCAAGAGAAATGAAGGAAGATCTATGGTCAAATAGAGAGGCATGGAGACTGAGAGCGGAGACACGGCGACAGCTGTAGAGCAACTCCGTATTATATATATATATATATATATATATATATATATATATATATATATATATATTGTAACACACCCACCTACTACCTTCCAGCCGGTGGCGATAAAGCGTGAAACAATGAATGCTCGTGAAGCGAGCTTTGAATTCTCAGGAAGCAGGATCTTTCGGGTATGAGAAAGGTCTGAACCCTTGACACAATGAATTAGGTAAAATTCTGGTAAAATGAGCATATATTCAGTGAGTAAACAAATTACACAGTGACACAAATATACAATAAAGTATGCACTTTGCGTAGATGGTCACTGCAAAGAAAACAGAAACAACAAGAAAAGAAAAGAACACAACCACAAAAAAAATGTATAGGTGTCACCTCGACTGCCTTAATACTTCAATAAGTACTATTTACAATTCTTGTGCTTCTACCTCTTTCTGAATTATTTCGTGTACCTCATTTAACTTTTGTTATTCTTAAGTTTTCTCCGTGCACGGCCCTTTAAGTGATTCTCTACAATTATTCTATCATAGACTGTTCACAGGTGTCAGCCTTAAGCTGCACATTTATTACAATGCTGTGAACTCAAACACCAGAATAAACGTGACACACACGTTACTTAAATCGTACCCTTTACAAATTATAGCAACTAATTATCCCTGATATAATACAATAAAAGCGTGACTTTCAAACAAGATCACTTTTACACTACATGAAATATCATATTCACTCTAGAAAAGTTGTACAAAGTATGGCATTCAAACGAATTTACTAGTGCGTACAGCGAATGAAATCTAAACTGCCGCTCATACGTTCGGAATATTTCTCCCAGTAATTATTTGGAACTTTCACCTATTTTAGGACGCTTCGCCTGGTATTTAAAGCTACACGATTTCCCAACAAACTGCCGCATAGAAGTTGCTAGTTCTTTACCTCGACATCTCCTTCCCGCTTGCCATCAGTTAACCTTGGGGTTTTCGGTCGCTCGCAGTCCTCGCCGCGCAACTTGACTGGTTCGATGTTCCACGGTTACACCACTTCCTTCGATCTCAGGATTCCGCTACTCGTCCAAATTCCAGACCTTTCTCTCGATCTCTCCGGATTCCACCATCCACGTAATTGGTCCAAGTCCTTCTCGCCTACGCTTGAGTCTTCACTGGAGGCGTCCTTCTGCGTGCCGCGTACCCGTCGTTCGCGCTTCCAGCTTCGAATAACTAGCGTTATTGAATTGAATGCTTCTAGCACTCGGCCGACATACCACACTTTGAGCGTGCGTGATCGTGGCGTACAAAATTAAATGCTGGATTTCGTTTAGAGTCCTTCTGCGCGAATTTATTTCAATTATGAAACTATTTCAGATTTAAAGCAATCACATCGCTTGCTTTCTTGCGTAATGTTAGTGCTAACACTGTACATGCACTTCACTTCTGAATTCTATCACTCTTACTACCGCGTTTCTCAAATCAGCTTTAACTAAGCAAGTAAAAATATACTCCTGCACTAACCAATTACTATCGCCGAAGAATTAGCTTGAGTCGTCGCCGCTGTCGAAATTGAAAGAGAGCTCTCCCGAAGCGCGTCGCGGTATTTATGTGACTCCGCCTGGGGAAATTTCTGGAGGGGTGAATTTTCTCCTCCTTCGCGCCCTCTCAAGAAAAACATGATCCGTAACTTCGGATATCGGAGTGCGAAAACCTGCGGGTAGATGTCGCTTTCTCGGACCATCGCTCCGCCGCGTACTTTATTTCTCTGTGTTCTGGTCTTTTCTCGTGGCTTATGGTGGCGTTACGGGTTTGTATAATCCCGTGACGTCACAATATATATCGATAAAATTATGAAATTACGAAATTCTTGAGATATTTCATGAAAAGTTGGTATACAAACAGAAAACAGCAATTACAAAGCTCATACAAAATTTTATTTAATTACTTTGACCAAATTTGATTTATAATTTTTTATTAAAAACTTCTTTGAACATACCTGTGTACATTAAAAGTTCTCCTGGTAACACAAAACTGCAAATTTTGATCTGAATTTTTGTTTATAAATTTAATAAACTTAAATTCACAACAGATTCCAACACTAAGGTATTTCAATATATCTTTTTATTTCATTGGAGAAAAAAATTAATAATGGCAAGTATAATGCGCTAAGAAATAATGTCATACCAGAATCACTGTATATGAAACATTGTTACAAAGTATTTGACTTAAAATAACTCTCTTCAGTTTTCAAAGCATTTTATTTTGAGTAACGTGTAAAAATTTCAACAAATGTAGATGAAAGCCACTTCACGTAAAGGAATTTCATTACTATAATTTTTTTTTTAAATCATGTACTTCAGAAAAATCAATTTAAAAATTTAATACTTGAAAAATAAAACTTTAAAGATAAATATAGCACTATAATTGTGCAGAACCATTTACACTAATATAACGAACTATAATTTCATTATGGTACAACTGTTATAAAAATAACTACAGTACAACGTAAATATCGTCGAAACTGAATATTAAGCAAAAGAAAACCAAAAACACGTAATCAAATAGCCTACACTCCGTAGAAGAGCATACAACATCTAAATAAAGTATTGTTAAAGCGAGTGCTGGCTGCTCTGTATACAACGCTCACTTGTTCTGATTGTATAGCTTTGGTTACAGATTACTTTTTCCACCAAGAAACGGCAGGACAACGATTTTTTTTCCTGTTTACAACTGCCCAAAGAAATGATCAGGGAAAAGGAAGCTTTTGCGCGCTGGGGTCTTTAAACACTCGTTGAGACCATTTAAATCGCCGTATCCAAAAACGGAAAGAAGTATATAATCTAGGATGTCTTCTTTATTTATCTGGCGAAAAAAACAAATTTCGATATTTTTTCGTATTTTGGGCAAAATTCGCCACTGCGTTACCTTAACGTTAATATTACAATGTTCTCTAAGTTCAATAAAATGGTATATTCAACTTTGTTAGTCGGGAAGAAAATATATACAGATATGCATAAGGTAATGATATCGTTTCTAATGCATTCATAATGCGATATATTGTATGATATTTAGTTATGGACCGGGAGGAGTAGTTCAGTGCATCAACTGATGTCACTGCAGCGCCTCTGACCGGGTTCGATTCCTGACAGTGGCAGGATTTTCGACACTAGGTTTTCAGCTAGGTCGAGTTCAGTCGCTGTCTGGAGGAGAATTCTAGCGGCCGGCTGCTCTTATCGGTAGTTTTCCGTGGTTTCTACGATCAACACCAGGCGAATGCCGGAGCAGTACCCTACCGAACGGGCCACGGACCGCGCGCGATTTGTCCTTCCTCTTCCTTGTCCTTTCCTCTCCCTTTACACACACACTTACACTGACACTAACATGCAATACACTACCACATATTCCGGGAGATCGGTCGGGAGCTTAGAGCTTGTCCCGGCTGGGGCGATGCTCCGCTGGTGGGAGAGTCCTGGTTAGGGGGAAACCCCACTAGCCGACGGTAGGTTAGCGCCGGATCACGCCATCCAGCGGGGGAAGATCACCGCCATCTCCCGAGAAAAATATGCACTATACTAACGGGACTAATGACAAGAGCAGTTGACGCGCCCGGAAAAACGAAAAAAATCAATCAATTTAGTTCTGGATGTTCAATTTATATGTGAAATTATCCTTGCTTGCCTGTATGATGTGCTGTAAATAATGCGAGCAGTTACAAATAACGCGACAAAGTATGTATTGTTGTAGCATCTTTCGTTTATTAAATAGTACCACGCCAGCTCGTATTTATTTTATCACCAGCCTTCTGCTCGCTTCCCACATATGATTTGATCCTCTCGATTGCCGTGTATTTAACAGGGCCGCCCAGCGATCTGCTCCGGGGAGAAGCAGCGGCACACTCCCTGCTCTTTCTAGCAGCTCCGGCGGCAGACGGCACAGTGAGTCGCGTCTTGTTTTAAGGGGGTAATTTTCCATTTCTCGAACTGAAAATGTCTCACTACTCTGGGAAAGGATATTCCGATAGAAAAACAAAGAAATATATTTGTAACATTTATTGGAACATTTACTAGTTACACACATATTTTTGTGATTTGAAAATAAATAAAATTGCATTGCAGCATGGAAAGAAAAATTTATTTTTGGAGATTGCGCCAGATATGTCAAATTTTTAGTTTCAAAAGAGCGCTCAAGTACATTAAGAACTTTTTTCGTTTAGTTAACTAAATATGCTCATTAATTCCATGACAAATCGTTGATTTGTTAATAGCATGCGTGCCATTAAAATTAAAACGACACACCTACCAATCAGAATTCAGAAAAGGAGCCAAATCGTGTAATTAATAAAATGTAACCAAGGTATTTGCAGTCGGCCACGAAACATGAACAAAAATCTTCATCATATATTACGTACCTAGATCAACAACAGACACAACGAATGAATAAAACTAAATTGGGAAGTAAACGTTCAGCTTATGCGACATCATAAAATATTGAACGTGAATAAATTAAATGTTTTACATGTAAAACATTTGGCCTTAGGATTACGAATGTAAAATATGTATACGTCAGTTCTGAAATGTTCAGTTTACTAGTTCTGAAATGAATGCTGAAGCAAAACTGTGTCAGAGGTGACTTGTTTTTTTGTTTGTTTTTTTTTTTTTCAAATACATGTTGTACAATATACATGTTGTGCACATGCACAGAATAATGCACAAGCACAGAATACATGTTGTATTCTCCCTCATACCTGTCTTTCCTTTGCGTGGGAAGTAATATTTTCTTCCCTTGATCACCTTCTAATATTTTATTCACAATATGTCCAGTACCTCCCATTTGCAAATATTTCATGGAAACATAAACAATGCAAGGCCCACTAAAATAGATCTTTTTTAGAGGCAACACTACGTCATGAGGCAACACTACGGCAAACTCGCTCCTATTGTCGCTCGTTATCTTGAACATACCATTCATGCAATATACAACTTTATATACACTCGTTTTGTTAAATACTATAATTGCTGCGACATTACAGTTTATCACGCTGCTGATTATGAAAAAGTATTCTAAAGATTACCGAAAGAAGTGTTACTAAATAAACTAATAACCGAAATACTGACAATATATCAGATAAAAATTTAAAAAATCAAGCTAAATACAAATCAATTACTTTTCTTCTTGCATTTCACATTGTGATCTGTAATGGTTCTTTTCATTCGAGATTTACAAATTTTTAAAGAAAAAATACCGCTCATATTTCTTCGTTGAACCAAACATACATAACCATCGAGCAGCATTCCGATGCAGTTTCGGAAAACGTTTGTGAGTGACGTTCTCATAAAATCTAATGAATGGTCCTTTTGTTTGAATTGTTTCTCTTAATTCAGTGTCACACTGCAAATCAGTTATTTCTAATTAAAAAATCACAAGGGAAATATCCTATATCAAGAGACAAAGGTGTAACAAATATATTAAATTCTAATTGTAAAACAAACAAATCCTTAAATGGGAATTCAAATTCTGAACGCTATGTTCTGAATACATCTACATATTCTCCAAAATATGATGTTTCGTGAATGATTGACACTGAAGCTGATTTTGAGAAGAATGGGAGGTTCTTCTTTCCCAAAGAGACAGTTAAAATAATTAAAATTAACCTCTTTTATATTGTGTTATTTTACTGTTAAACAATATAGGAACATCCAAATTTATTCAAAATGTACTTCTTGAAATGCATTGTTTCTCATAGCACTGCAAATTTCCTTACGTTCTCCTTTAGAGTACTTGTCATATTCAGCAGCATGATTAACCGTTTAATGTCGTTGAAAATTAAACTTAATGTGTTTAAGCACGTTTTGCAAACCAAACATTTGGCATAGTTGTCGCCATCTTCGAGAAGATACTTCTTTTCCACGCTGCATTGAAAATTGTCGGTGGAGGCTTCGGTTTGCGAGGTGGGCTGGCGTCGACTTCCACGTTGCCGCGACCGGAGTTATTGGGCCACTGTGACAGAGGTAATCGCAAGCCGCGCAACGCGGCGCTTCCGGTGACTTGCTCTCGGTAGCCATCATGGCTTCGCGCTCCCGATTCACTCTGCTTGAGCAGCCCTGGTTTAAATTTCTAAATAATCACCCGGCCGATCCTTTTTCATTTCCTCGTACGAAGTGATTCTCCAACCTTTTAAGTAGTTTTTCTTGGCTACATCGTCGAGCTACAGAGGCCAATGTGTGTATGTAGCCAGCAGTAAGTCCACGCTGACTGGGTTGTCGCCGGGCGTGTCGCCGAGCGAGAGGTGGGTACGTCCAGGCAAGTTTTGCATTCGCACGCGCTCACACGTCATGTGCACACACATATTACACTATATACTGTTCATTGAACACTTCTCTTTTCTACACAATCCCCCGCGCCAATATGAAACTGGTAACTTCACACATACCCAAATCAAGCACTCAAACGAGTGAGCTTCTTGCTGTTCTCAGCGTTTTGATAGCTAGTTCCACAGGAATATCCATGGAAATGCAAGCCCCTAATCTGGAGCTTATAAAACAGATTTTGAAATCCTATCTGTGTGGATGCTCGACTACGCATATAATATTGAAGCTGTGGATGCCCTATTTAAACCGCCCATATGGGCACCTTCCACATGAATGTGACTGCACATAATTCGTAACGTTAATCTTTCTAGGTGAATTCAATGAATATTTATGTAATGTATAATCAATACACAAAACAATCCCAAATCACTTTTTGGAAAAGAAAACAACTAGTCCCATTAGCGTCTGTAGGTTAGGGTAAACAGATCCTCATCGATGAAAAGGACAAGAGCTTTAAAAAAGGACATTTGGTGGAAAAATGGGAGAGTCCATATTTTACTTTCTCGTATACAAATGTATATACGGAGTAATATACGTAGTTTAGAGAAAGTTACGTAATGCTGCGGAAAATTCATTTCGAGATTTCAACGGAAATACATGCTTTGGGGTCCCTAATACCGAAAAAATGGTTTCTTTCAAAACACCACAATATTTCCGTAATTGGGATTAATGTTGTTACCAAGAAATTTTGAAATAATTCCACAGAAAGATATCTATGCTGCTTTCTCTTTTTCACCCACAGTTTTTTTAAATGCTGCATCGGACATTAATTTTTTTTATATCAGGATCATTAAATATACCTCCTTTTAATTTTGCTTCAGATAGTATTGGGAATTTCTCACATGTGTACGTGAAGCAGTTTCCGTCCTTATTTAAAGCCTTTAAGAATTGTATTTCAATCCAAGCTTAATGTGGAGAGGTGGCCGCAAATCTTAAGACAGACTCACAAGGTTTTGGCGCACAACACTCTTACACCGACTTCCAAACGTTCTCGAGGTGGCCAGTCTTCCTTATTCCAGTCATCAACTAGTGCTCTGCTATCCCACAAGCAAAGAAAGCACGAAAATTTGGTAAAACCAGATTGTTGACCCAACAGCATTGTAAGAACTTTCAAATCACCATAAATCTGCCAGTTTTGTTCACTGTTGTTCACTCGCAATAACATTAGTGGCAAATTTGCGTATGATTCTAGCAGGGTCAGTGAATAGGAAACAGGCACTAAACCAAAAACGTTTCCATTATGAAAGAGAACACACTTTAAACTTAGTTTGGAAGCATCAATCTCCACAATCTTGGATCGTAGTTTGCAAGTCCAAGTTTTAGAATACTCATCAGGTCATCCCAGGTACATCAGGCCCATGGGCGATTGATTGATTGATTTTTCGTGTTTCCGGGCGCTGTTTCCATGTTTCCGTCAAGTGCTTTGGTCATTAGTCCCGTAAGTGTAGTACATGTTTCTTTCTCGGGAGATGGCAGTGATCTTCCCCCGCTGGATGGCGAGATCCGGCGCCGACCTACCGTCGGCTAGTGGAGTTTCCTCCTAACCAGGACTCTCCCACCAGCGGAGCATCGCCCCAGCCGGGACAAGCTCTAAGCTCCCGACCGGTCTCCCGGAATATGTAGTAGTGTAGTGCATGTTAGTGTAAGTGTGTGTGTAAGGGGAGAGGATAGGAAGGACAAGGAAGAGGAGGAAGGACAGATCGCGCGCGGTCCGTGGCCCGTTTGTTAGCGTACTGCTCCAGCATTCGCCTGGTGTTGATCGTAGAAACCATGGAAAACTACCGATCAGAGCAGCCGGCCACTAGAATTTTCCTCCAGACAGCGACTGAATTCGACCTCCCATGGGCGACAGTTAAAATGACTGACCGAACTACTGGATACACAATTTGCTGTTTATTTGTCGAATTGTACCCCCTTCACATCACACCAGAACATCACAATCACATCACATCACACCAAAACGTCACACACGTCACAACAGAAGTCGTAGTCATTACTATGGTTTGACTGCTCTCTCTCCAAACCATAGGTATTCCAAAAGATAGCGATAGTCTTTTGCCGGAGACCCAATGACGAAGATCTTCAATGCATACTCTACATTGTGGGTTTCCTAATGTTTACTTTGGTTTCCAAGTTTGATTCCAAAATATGCAAGATATGCTATTTTTTTACAAAATCTGGAACATTACGCCGTGACGTGGTAAATATACTTTCGTACCGAACTACAACTTCACAACATTATACTCCACAATAGAGCTTGATACTGATTTATTTTCCAAATTTTTTGTAGTATTGTAACTGTTCTAGTTTTGTAGCATTGTAACTGTTCTAGTATTGTCATATTGCAAATGCTATAGTTTTGTAGTATTCAGAATGTTCTGGTTTTGTATTTTACTGTACCAGTTACGATGTATTTTTTGTAAGTCCATAATTTTTTTGTCAATACAAGTGTGCTAAAATTGTATTATAAATTATTTTTGAATTTATTTAAATATTGCAGGCATTAAAAGTTCCAATATTATTTATTTCTGTGCTTAAAATGAGATGGAATATAAATAAAATTATAAAAATAGTGTTAATAAATTGTCGCCTTAAGAGTCCTGAGGTACCACATATGATACCACCTGTAACAACAATGTAATTGTTTTTTAATAATACGAGTAATTTTCACTTACTTGATCCCAAAACAACCCATTTATCATGAAAACAATTAATTTTGATATTACTTCTCAGGTCAGAACTGAAGAGGTTAAAAGAATTCTAAAAACATTTGGTTTTTAAATCCTTTCATTATAAAACTACACATGGTAAACTATTACCGTTTATTTAATTACTCTTTGGACGTACGAAAATAACACTATAAAGAAAAAATAAATTAAAAAAATAATGGTACGTGATAGGAACTTTTTGGCTTTGGATTTGATTTCAGCATGCCAAAAATACATGAAAAATATTAAAACTTCCCAGACAGCAATTTCATTGCAGATCAGTGTAATTTTTTCCGGACAATATTATACCAGGGAAATCGTGGCCAACATGTTATTTTAAAATTCAGTCGCGATCATTGCATCTAAGGAGCACTCTGCGACTGTTATGTGTTGGTGTCTCATTCAATGTAGATTTAGTTTTAAATAGCTTCAAAATAATATGATTACTGCTTGACACAACGTATCTTCATTGTAGAAATGAAGTCGCTATTAAATTTATATATTTTTTAAATATTTCGAGTTAAATTTAAAAGTTGAAATTTTTATCTTAGTTTGGTATCACAGCTTTCTAGGATGAGTACTATTTTCAGATTTTCATCTGATCCCCCAACAAAGATATTACAGTTGAAACTTTAAAAGAAAAAACCAACCAAATTCCAATTTTTAAGATGATATAGCTTTTAAGTGGTACGTTATTTACCAATTATATTTTACAAAAAGTAATTATATTGTTATGTGTAAAAGGAGAGAAAAAATAAGGTTGTGATTCTATTCCTTCTTTGCGAAAGTACTCACTGAAAATCGAATTTCGTTCATTCGCGTTCAATAGATTTGTTTGCAAATATTTCCAAAAAAAACATATAAGGTAGGTAAATAATATTTCGATTTGTAGGCTAGAGTATACTTAATCCAATGCCTTTTATTCTAGAATGCTAGAACAACCCAGAGCCGAGTCATTTAGAAAAAAGAAAATGTCAACAAACGAGAAAAAGGACAAGCAAAATTTTTACTGTAAACAAGGTACAATAAAAAAAATTAAAGATTTTTTAGAACAGCCGAAACATATGGAAATTCAGATAGAAAGTATGACTTTTTTAGAGATGGTCGAGCAAAGCAAACAACCGACTGCCCGTCCGTCTGCCCGTCCGTCTGCCCGTCCGTCTGCCCGTCCGTCTGTCCGTCCGTCTGCCCGTCCGTCTGCCCGTCCGTCTGCCCGTTCGTCTGCCCGTCCGTCTGCCCGTCCGTCTGCCCGTCCGTCAGCCCGTCCGTCAGCCCGTCCGTCAGCCCGTCCGTCTGCCCGTCCGTCTGCCAGTGCATCCGTCTCTGAACATCACTAGCATCTAAAGCATACGGAGTTTATAAAGGTGGCAGAGGTCTAATTTTCACTGAACTCTAATTTTTCGAAAAATCCAATTTTTTTTTAATTTTTTCGCAGTCTTCATATAACTACAAAAGTGAAGATTAAAGATTTTCCTTCAAATGATATTTGTTGTTTATAATCAGTCCTTTCAGGAAGGTCCTGTACACTTTTTTTTAACTTTTAGTAGTTTTTGCCCAATATTGTGTGCAATATTTGCAATTTTAAAAAATTACAAAAACAATATTTTCTCAAAAACTGCTGTAATTTTTTTTAAGTTTGTGATAGTGGTAAATGCACTATTTAAGATGACATAAACGCCATATTCTTGTTTTTCAAAATAATAAAAATGTATTTATTGACTTGTCTGTCAGGTCGTTAATATTTACATTGGAGACATTTTGATCACATAATTGTATTTATGAGTGCATGTGCTTTCAATAATGTCAGATAACGTTTCTCGAAAACTTAACAGTTTTTTGTTAAAATGAACTCAAAATTCCGCAATTCGATTTCGAGATTTCAACGGATATTCACGTTTTGAGGCCCCCTACACCAAAAGAAGTATCTTTTTTAAAATCTGTTAGGCTGTCAGGATGTGAACACTACTAGCGCCTAAACCATGCGTACGATTTTTTCCATATTGAAGAAACCCCTGTCCATCTGGCTCTGGTTGAAGTTTTGAAATTTTGAAAAAAAATCTTTAAAATTTGGGGGTACTTTACATGAAGCCCCTGGGACATTTTCAAAATTTTCTTAAAAACGGCTCCATTTTTTTCTTTAAGATTCTTGTAAGAATAAAGTAAAATGCATATATAAAGGTGGTATAGGTTCGATTTTCAGGGTTTACTCTAAATATTCGAAAATTGCAAAAATTGGAATGTTTTCGGCACCTTCCTACAACTAAAATTGAATATAGTTTTTTTCTTAAAATGAAATTTGTTTAAATAATTAGTTCTTTCATTAAGAGCATGTACTTTTTTTGAAAATTTTAGTCGTTTACGTGCAGTAGTATGTGCAATATTTGCAATTTTTCAAAATACACAAACAAGATTTTCTCAAAAACAACTCCAATTTTTTCTTTAAACTTTTGGTAGGAATAGTGATACATGCACTCTGAGATGACATGAACAGCATATTGCTCTATTCTTTTGGTATTTCAAAATTTACAAAAATATATTTTTTTTATTCTCCAAGCAATTTTGTCCTCATTATTGTATTTATGAGTACATGTGCTTTAAATAAAGATAAATAAAGTTTATATAAAGTGTCTCTAAAACTCAACTTTTTTTTTTTTTTTTTTGTAAAAATGAGCAGAAAATTTCGCGTTTTCAGAAAAACTTACATGTATTTTCTCAAAAACAGCTCCAATTTTTTTTCAAACTCTTCCAACGGATAGTGCTAACTGCACTCTTTAAAATGACGTAATGTTCATTTTGGCGCTTTCTTTTGTTTTTTTAACTTACACAAATGTATGTTTTTAGATATCTCTTACACCGTTAATAAGCACGTTTAAAAATTTGTAAACAGTATTGCATTTACGAGTTAAAGTGCTTCAAATGACTTGAAATGAAGGTTTTCGAAAACTCATAAATGTTTTGTGAAAAAGAGCTTCAAATTTTGCAATTACAGTAACGCTTAAACTCCATTTTCATAAAAACGGCTGGAAATTGTTCAATGAAAATTGCTTTTTAGGACGAGGTTTTAATCTTCTTTAATATTCTTGAAGTAATTTTTTGACTCTACTATTAGGAAACCGAAAAAGTTGACAAAATTTCAAAAAAATGTACTATGGGCGGCGATAGATGGCAACCGCAAGAGGATGGGGCGAGACCGTAAAATCCATCATCAAGGAAATTAGAAAAGTTTGCTCCAAGAAAGTCTGTGTCATTCTGTAGCACCGCTAGTTAATAATAAGACGTTTTGTGTGTACATGTTACATTGTATATTTATTGAAGAATTCTGATAGACGTAAAGTACTGATATATGCAAAACAAAGAAACCAGTTTACCCTGTTACTGATTATTTTCAAAAGACGCAATTTTCGGCATCAACTTGGGTTTGCTCAGTAGGCATTTATAAAATGTCAGACAATAAAATTCCTTAACATTTTATTGAACCTTCCTTAAATATTCTATATTTCTCGTTATTGAATATTCTTTAAAATTATCTGGAAGGCTATAGCACCACCTTTAGCAAGGAGTCTCTGAGCTACACTCAAGTTGCCTGCTGCTATTGAAATAAAGTATTCTAGCTGTTGCATTGTTTCCTTGAAGACATTTCTTGTGTTTCTGAGTGCTCCAAATCTTGGCTACCTGACAAAGTTAAGAAAAAACTTGTATATACTTTATTCGTTTTAATAAACGTCTAGTACTTTCTAGTTTAGTTACAGAGAAAAGCAAATTTATCTCAAAACAATTTTATTTACCTTTATTTGATGTAGACGTAGGTTCCAACTACATAAACTTTTGTATTCAGATTTGTTCCTTCCCGTTTTGAATGTAGAATATTTGCTGAATAGGGTGTCGCCAAACTTACATTGCCGCTTTGCCATTTTAAACTATTACAATATATCTTTAGCAAAAAAAATGTGTGCGTTTTCTTCCTCAACAGATATACCAACAGTTCACAAACCTACTTACAACGGACCTTTCAACAGGTTCAGGTCGAAATTTGGCCTCGAATTTTTCTATAGATAAATATTCACTATTTCTATTTTCTGTGAAAAAAAAAATAGCTGCCGTCTCTCACTGAAGGTTACTGTAAATAGTGACTACCTTTCAATAGAATAAAAAAGATTTCGACCTGAACCTGTTAAAAGGTCCCTTGCAATAACAAGTAACGACGGAATGAATGAACCTCTCGACTTGCAAAGAGAAGAGAGAATATTCCGGTAATAATGCAGTCACCTACAGGCATATTAGAATAAACAGGAGACAAAAGAAATATTTTTAAAATATCGTGCTCTCAGATGCGCAAGTTACAAAAAGGAGGACATTTCGTGAGATTTAAATATCCGCCCGGACACAGGACAAATGTATAAAAAGGAGGACATGTCCGGATAAAATAGGACGTCTGATCATCCTATTCTAGGTACAGACGAATTCATTTTTTGAGTTCAATTTGGATTTACATACTTCCAATATTCCTACTACTACTTGTTCAAAATAAAGTTATGTCTATATTTGCTGAGGACTAGCTCTTTGGTACGAATATTTGTGGTTTTGAATATTGTGAATGTATGAGTAGTACAACAAAAAATGCGGGCCAGTCTGTCAACTTCACATATTATGTTTTAATTAACCACTATCCTGCTTGAATCACTAATACTCAATAAAAGTTAATTACACTCATTTTATGAAATTCTTTACAAGAGAGTTCATTATTGTTTCATTTTCTAAGCAGCAAAAATAAACCACTTTTGAAAGCGCAATAAACAAATTTACTAATATCCAATATTTATTATTTAAAATTAATAAATATTGAATGGAATAGCCATTTTTAATAAATAATTATATATTCTATGAAGTTTTAGAAGCCCTTCATCTTTTTAGGTCATTGAGTTCCACGAGTGATCTAATTAACAGATGAGAGTGATAATAACGATTCAGTGAATGAGTATGGAGAAAAGGTGTGAGGCAAGAGAGGTAGAGGACCAAGAAAAACTCCAGACAGCTTGCTTCGTTCACCTCAAATTCCACATGGATTGACCGAGGATCGAACCGGATCTCAGCGGTGGAAGGCATATTCGCTAGACATTACAATACGAGCCCTCTCCATGAAATAGCGCATGAGTGATCGAGATCGCTGTGTGATGAGAGAGAACACACACGCTCCGCAACTGTGCGAGATCATCGTTTTGCATCGATAGGGGCCATGTCAATGGTAACAATGTTCATCGCTCTAGGAGCATTCCCAGCATTTCTCGTCTCGTCGGCGCGAGAGGTTGGGTTCAACTGCGAGCCATTCAGACTGAATGAAGTAATTATGAACGAAGATCTTGCTAATGCACTGATAACCGGTTGATGGCCACTTTATTTAAATGCAGGGTACATGTGTATATGAAAGTTCGAAAAGCGGCCGAATTAAGTTCTCAGCACTAAGAGATAAATCTTTTGATTGTAAATCGGGTTTTCGATTTCCTTAGGCATGAAGACAAGAGATTAAGAAATATACACTCGCATACGAAGTAGAAAAGACCTCGAGTGAGCGTTTGGTCTCTTCAGGCGAAGGATAAAACAGTTCCTCTCACCGGTTCTCCAGGTGGCCCAAGATAGTTTGGACAGGCAATGAGCAAAAAAAAAGTGCGGATAGACACAAAGTTAGAAAACTATTTAACAGTATTAAATATGTTCTTTGAATATAAGATCGAAACATTATCTATGTATAAAGTAATAACCTGTTGTAAAGATTTTTTATTTATTTTTGCGAAAATAATACTAATATTTTAAATATTTACGAGAGGAAATTGTTTCAAAATTATGACTTGCATGTTTAGGTAGGTAGGGTGTCGGAAAGACTGGTTCAATTTTATAACTTCTTTAGTGTTGTGTCTGTATTTCGTTATTTGTGTCTGTATAGGTTATTTCACAAAAACGACTTATTTTAGGCATGAATCAATTAGATATGGCGATAAGTCCAAAATGACCACAAACGAGAGCTATATTATAAAAACTAAAAAAATGACACCCCTGGAGAGAGCAGCGGCGATATTTGTTTTCCAGGTAAAAGGTGTGTTTCATCTTCCTAATAACAAGAAAGCGCGTGCTCCCCAAAGGCACATTTACGGAATAATTACACTCAGAAAATGGGCGAGCAAACGTTAACATAGCTAGATGGGTAAATCATTTTTATATTGCACGGTACGCTGATTACAAAGTAATCACCCCCTCGGGTGCTTGCTGCCTGGTATGCCATATCTCTTCCTTCTTCTACACCGGTTGTAATTGGTCTGTAAATTTCTTTCCAAGTGTGTGTACTACCAAATTCTAAAATTCTGAAAATCAAATAGCGTTCTGGAGAAAAACAGTAATTGCTTATTAAGCTACGTTTCTCACTTTTCGTCATCGCTGTCATTATTGTCGCTTCTGTCAATTATCAGACAGTCTAGACAATACACAAATGCGAAGAAAATACTGTTTCCAAAACGCTAAAAGGGTGGAATAAGCACTTGCAAGCATTTGACGTTGTTGTATAAGGGCGACAGAAATGTATAGTTGCTGTGGGAAGGAACACAGCGGTTACATACCAAATGTCTACAAAGAAGACAGCTCTCCGATCATTGATGCGTACTTCTTGGATGTCTAGCAGGAGGAATATTTATAAGATCAAAAAATAATTTAAAACAAATTCATATGAGTATATTTTTACTTTCTTGTATTTAATTCATAAGAAAAGTAAGAATTGTAATCGTGCGCCGAAAAATGGCGAATTTTCGGCAGAAAAACTATTGCCGTGTCCTGGTAACGAAAAAGTGGATAAATATTGTTCCTATATATAGTAAATTACTTCCAACACGTTGTGTAGTCAGAATCCATGTTTTGTGCAACCTTGAAGGCGAAAAATCGATTGAGGAGAAATGTCTACCTCTCTGTCCGTCCGTTCGTCCGCCCGTTCGACCGTCTGTTTGACCTCCGTTTGACCGTCCGTTCGACCGTCCGTTCGACCGTCCGTTCGACCGTCCGTTCGACCGTCCGTTCGATCATTCGTTCGACCGTCCGTCCGTTCGACCGTCCGTTCGACCGCCGTTCGACCGTCCGTTCGACCGTCCGTTCGGCCGTCCGTTCGACCGTCCGTTCGACCGTCCGTTCGACCGTCCGTTCGACCGTCCGTTCGACCATCCGTTCCACCGTCCGTTCGACCGTCCGTGCGTCCGCCCGTCCATCTCTCCGTCCATTCGTCACGATAAAGACAATGGTGCAGGTCTTATTTCCGTTTAAATCTCATATTTTTCGAATATTGCAAAGTTCAATTCTTTTTCGTCTTCCTACATCTACAATATAGCAGCACTCGGCTGCACTTTATAGATATTTTTCTTCTTATTGAAAGCTGTTCTTTAAAGTCAAATCTTAAATGAAGGTCAAGTATAATTTTTCGAAAATATGCGAAGTTATCGCGTGATTTGGCGTGAAATATGAGCAATTTTTAAAATTTTCTTTTCTCAAAAAGCTTCATTTTTTCCTTATATTTTTTCCTCGTGTGTATCGAAGAACGGTAAAAAATTGTACTATTTTCATTTCAGGAAAACCTTCTGTATTTTCAAAAATTGCAAAATGTTAATATTTAAAGATTACAAAATTGAAATTAGAGATTTTTGCTTAAACAGAGTCAGTTCTAAATAATTAGCTCTTTAAGAAGGACATGTACAATTTTTTGGAAAAAAGGAGTAGTTTTTGCTGAATTTTGCTGGAAATAAGACAATTTATAAAAAAAAAACTAAAAACAGCTCCAATTTTTTTTCTTTAATTTATTTCCACGGATAGAACAAGAAACGCTTAAATTGCGAAAGTCTCTTTTGCTGAACTCTCTAAATTTTTGAAAAAAATTAAAAATAATGCGAGAAAGTATACGCTGTTGTAGAACCACTAGTGTTTCGGCGTCTTCCTACAACTACAATATTGAAGACTGATTTTTTTCTTCACATTTTTTTCTCCGCAATACGTGATTTTATTAACCCCTGTGCACACCCTTTTAAATATGTTATTCCCACTTTCTCTGATCTAGTTCTATTTTCCTTCATTTGTAAGATAATTTCGGGATAAGTTTTGCTAAAAAAATACTTTAGGGTGTATTGGCTACTCTGTAAAGATGTTCTGCTCTACTTTTTGCGTTCTTGTATATTTGTTTCTTTTTAAATTTCTGGTTATGCGAGTTGTGTGGGGGATTTTTCGCGTTTTGTTGCTAAGACAGTTCTTTTCCCGTCAAAATAGGTAGAATAATGAAATTTGGCACACAAAAGATTGATGGCAATCGTTTTGCAAAGAAGACATGTCAAAATAAAGTTGATGATTTCACGGAAACAATTTGTAACTCCTGGTGCAAAATCCATGCCATCGACCTCAGGAAAAAAAATTATTTCATCGAGCAGAAGTGTCATTTTTTGTGTAAATAGCAGACATAGTGGTTCAATGATTGATAATATTAGTGTAGTGCCTAAGTTCTTAACATTTTTTGTTAAGTGTAAATGATTATATACCAGAAATGTTTTGACATTGTATGTGGCGAGTGGTATGCGTAGCCAAAACTTTAACACGCTTTTTCTCAAAAGTGTTTTTCTTTTTCACATTCAAGTCCAAGTTTCTCAAAACGTATGTATCCTACAAACATGAAACTTGTAGTCTAATTAAATGTCACTATTTTGTTCCTGTGAACTATAAATTAAAGTGGCATGCAAAAAAATTCAGTCTTGCTATTTTGCATATGCAAAAGTTTGAAAAAAATCTTTCGTCGCATTCGCCATTTTTTCTTTCATTAATTGTGCTTAACAGAGTGTACAAAAATAGTTCAGTATATCACAAATTTTATATTTAATTACATTTAAAAACATGAACTTTGAAACCGATTCTAAGGAAAATGCACGAGAGTTAAGTACTACGTCTTCCCTTCTCTCTCCGCATGTATAAATAAAATAATTATTCACATTCATACACATATTCAAAAACATTCATACGCGCAACTTTGGTTCGTCCTAAGAAAAAGTCTACAATTACTGAAAAAATTGCTTTTTATTTTTTCTCTTCAATTCAGAGATATAAAATTTTATATTATTGGAAAATTTGAAGCTAAAACCAAGTAAAATGTACCATCTACCCTTAAACGCTTTCCGATCGATCCTTTAATGGTTTAGTCTCGATAGTTGTTTAATGAATCGCATAGTTGGTAGAATCACCCACCGTTTTTGGTGGCAAGATGTCGAAATTCATTTTGGTTATTTCTGAAGTTAAATATTATCGCTTTTTCTACAAAAAAAAGTTTAATAGTAACTAGATTTTTTCTTTCTTTTCTTTCTTTCTTCGGTCAACTGAGATTTATGTTTTTGAATATGACTTTTACTATTTTCCTTTGAATCTCAAATAAGGGTTTGAGTGTAATATGGTATGTCCCTCCCCAAGTTATTATACCAAAAGTTGCAATAGACCAAAATAATGTGTAATACATAGGAGTTGCTTTTCAGTTAATATGTTCTTTAATTTATAAAAGACGTAAATTAGATACCTGACTCATTTGACTATAAACGAAATTTACGATTTCCCTTTGAGATATGGGTCCATATATTGTGATGTACCAAAAATGACGGACATTTTATTTAGGTAAATAAAGGTCAAAATGTTGTAGATACTGCAAAAGACGGGTTTCTATGGTGCAGATACGCAGATGACACCGTAGCAACACGAAACAACGAGTGCGTTTGGAAGCAGACGCAGGGCACACCGTAGCACCGCGAAAAAACAATAGAGAGAAAAACACAGCCAGCTTCGAAGGATGGACCAGATTGGGAATTAGGGCATTCCGACTCGTGTCGTGGTGGTGAGCGGATCGCTTGCGCGTTTTTTCTTGAGGTTAATTATCAAATTGGGACTTGCGATATTTCGTGAGAGTGAACATTGAACTTGAACTTCGAATATTTCCGCGTTAGGTGTGCAACGGGAACTTGTAAAATTTACGTGTTGTACCATTGCAAACTCGGACTTGTAATATTTTCATGAGTGAACTGGAAAGTTCAAATATGATTTCGTTGCTTTCGACAATGTTTCTTATCAAATAGATAACATTCAAATAATTTCAAAGTTAATTCTCTAAATCTCAACTTATATAATTTATCTAATAATATATTATGATTGACTGAGTCAAAGCTTTGGCAAGCAAATTAACAGATATACAAGGTTCAATCAAATGCCAATTGCATCACAAATGACGTCAATCACAAACCTCATGGCAGCTTCCGTACCCTTTCCTTCTTGAAAACCAAATTGTAAGGGATTCAGAATTTTCTATTTGTCAATATATTTTATCATTCTATTTTTAATCACTTTCTCAAAAACTTTAACAAGATTGGATAGTAAAAATATGGATCTGAAGTTTGTAGCTTTATCTCAGTCGCCCAATTTAAAGATTGGGAAAATTGCACCTTTTTGAGTGATTTGGAACAATTGCATATTCAATACATTTGTTAAATAAGATGGTTAGGGGTTGTACAATGTATTCAGCAATGTGTTTTATTATTTCGACTGAAATTTTATCTACTCCTGACTTTTTGCTATTCATATTCTGAATGATTTTGAATATTTTATCAGGATTTGCAAGTTTTAGTATATAGGTATTTAGTATTTGTAGGTTTTACTAGTAGGAATTTGTATCTAATGTAGTACGTTGATCATTATTATCATTATGGATCATCATCATCATCATCATCATTATTATTATTATTATTATTATTATTATTATTATTATTATTATTATTATTATTATTATTATTATTATTATTGCTGGTTTCAATTATCATATTTCTGGTTCTCAGGAAGACCTAGTTCTCAAATAACAATGGGCTTTTTTGCCAAGTTTGTTACTATTAATTTAATTATCTGATTGAAGAAAGTTTCGGGCAATGCGGCAAGTATTCACAATAACAGACTTATCCATCAATTTCAAATGTCTTCACGGGATATTAATTGTCTAAAGATTTTCTCTTGGGTGTTTTTATATGAGATCGGCTCTGGAGATAATGGTTGAAAGGATCCTGCTACTAATGTACTTTAATTTGATACACTAGTTCGCTGTCCTTCCTTACTTTTTCAGTGAATGCCCTGTTGAAAGGGACAGCAATATCAAGAAGAAATAGAATTGTTTGACCCTTTAGCGAGTGTACGACATTAGATGTTATGGATGACCTAAGAAAGATGAAAGTTGTCGGGTGGTGGGAGACGGTTGAGAGAAGAGAGGGATGGAGGCAGATCGTGAAGGCAGCCGACACACATCGCGCTGTAGTGCTTTCGAAGAAGAAAGTAATTTCCCCATTTTTTTGAGTGAATTCATCGATATTAAATCGTAATGTAGTTTCTTTCCAGAAATTTACAATGAAAATTCTGCACAATTTCAAATTTTTCTATTCATACCGTACTTAATGAGGTAACATCTATAAAATGTACGGGCATTTCACAGTTTTCGATAGACCCTACATTTCTGCACTACTTCTTAAGTTTGTTCACGATTACATTAATCATGAACGCTACAATCGCACCAAAATAAGACGAGCCGAGTAGGTATTGGTCAATGCGCCTACTACTCGTTGATGCTTAGCGCCGCAATATTGGGGAAAACACTGCCAATACAAGTGAAACCGTCCTTCATAAAATCGCAGCAAAGTTCCATTAGAAGATCCAACCAAAAGAAAGAAGATTCAACCAAGTGAAAGAAACTTGAGCTGCTTTCCAGGGTGTCTTCTAATGTTTACAAACAAAGCGTTATCCTCCAGTAATTATTTTAATTACAAGTTACATTAACATCAAGATCTTCATTGTTAGAACAGTCTTACATACCTGTGCTTGGGTAACAAATGACTACGAACACATTTGTCTTAATAACATTTATTTTATATTTCATGAAACTTGACAAATATAATTCTATTCTTGCTAAGTTATTGCCTCGAGATAAAAAAATTGAAATATCCAGTGTCACATATTTTAAATTGCTTTATCTGAATAGCAACGAAGCTTTTATTCTCATGTCTTCAAATTAGTACGTACTAGGGCTGGTAACATGACACGGAATGTTCCCCAGTTTTAATGAAAATACAAGCTTCAGTAATAAGATGTGTATTGGTGGAAGACGGCGTTACAAACACATCATAGCTCGCGCCTGAAGATGAAACAGTTGCTGGCGCTATCACGAAACTAGCGGCGACCCATTCTGCGACTGCTTTCATGCTATTTTTCCATTCAGTCTCAAGTGCATGCACCACTAGATTGCGCGATAAATGGCACGCTCTATATAATTTCAATCATAAATAAATCTACCTAAAGCGAAGGAGTTGTTAAAACTAGTTAAACTACACCAGCGGTACATTCTTACAATATTTGTAACGGTTTCGTATAATCGCTTACTTAAACCCGCGAAAACAATGTCTGCCCCAGCTGGATTCGAACTCTGGTACTTACGTTTAGCAAGAAAATTCGGAAGTAATCAAATATACCTTTTAAATTAAAAGGAATTCTCTGAAGAGAAGCAAGTTCAGTAAGGTCGCCACAGGCGATCATGCGGACTTTTCCGAGATTTGGAGGTTGCGGACAGGCGCGATTTCCGACACAGAGCATGCCCTCTAACAAACTCTATTAATCGCCGCTGGCGAAAAATTTATTGTTTTCGCGTGGGCGACATGCATAACCGACAAATGCCTGTGCTTAGGCTATCGGTGCACTGCCACGTCGAGCTGTCGACACTGCCCACCAAATAACTGACGATGACTGTTAAAATTATTTGGTTTCATAATGGTTCTTCGAAAGCACGAACTTTAGATTATACCCTGTATTCTGATGTAAAACTCATAAATCGGTGCTGTGAGTGTTGCGCGTCAGTATTGAACAAAATCATTAATTCAGCAATTAATTCGCAAATGTTAACCGTGTGACAAAATCTAGCGAGGTTGAGAGCTCTGCATGCGAATGAATAGGATACAGGGCGCAAGATAAACTGTTTCTCAAATAGAACCGATTATATCGGACTCGACAACCTAATCATTTATACATCACAAGATGTACCCAAGTTTATTAGAGCAAACATCTGGAAAGGAGCGTGGGGCAATTTCAACCAAGTTATATACAAATACATTCAAGAAATCAAAAAAGAAAAGTAAACACAAATAAAAGAACAGAGATTCAATGTCAAAAATGTTATCCCGAAATGTAAGTTTGTGTATTGTGACATACCAGATGGTCAGCAATATGAAATTCAGCGAATTTCATTAAAAATAACACGTTATTAGCAAATAGACGCTGGCTGTCATGGTACCGAAGTGCGAGATATAAACAATGTCCATTAGTTCAAAAGCGGACAATAAGTAGATCGCATAATTTTGTTTTAAACAAGAGAGTAAAAGATTAAAAAAGTTAACATGTTGAATTAGGGTAGAAGAAGATTCATTCGAGTTCTCGAAACGATAGCGATCGGTGCTAGATATATGGCAGTTTATTTGAACATGGAAAATTTACACGAGTTCGGACGTGGTGATTTGTCTTTGTTGGTATTTAAAAGATGGAACTTAGAAATTGTTTTGTACGAGGTGAACGGTGAATGCCAAAAGTGGGACTTATAAGTTTTATTAAGCGGACAATAATAATCGAACTTAGTATCTGATGATAACTTGGTGAACTTAATGCTAATATTTTGGCAGCACTTAAGATTTTGCTTAGGTAATGAGCAATGGGGAGTATTGGAACTTGTAGCAATTCAAGTAGGTGAATGGGGATGGAAAGCCAATGGATAAACAATGTACATAGTGGTTTGTAGAAGAAAAGGCAATGATATGCTTGTTACTAAAATTTATAAATAAATTCGTTATTTTGTAATTGGTGAAAGCTGATTATCATTTGCCGTCACGTGCAATCCAATAGGATATTTAAATTTTGCATTTCAGATTCCACGCTTCTACGTATGGGGGGCGAATTAAGTAATCGTAAGCATTCACTATTATTTCGGTACAGAACCCGCCGACTGAGTCAGCAACAGAATTATAAGTAAATATAATTTGGAAGCTCATTCTCGTAACCATTTCCTGGATCAGCACTAGCGCAAAGCACCGCTACGAAAAGCTCTCTCTTTTGCTGCCAAATTATAGCGTTACCGAATTGCAAGAGATCGCGCCAGCAGTAAATGGTATCCCTTGCGAGAATTTATTAAAGTTTCTGAACGCACTCGCGTAGAATGGAACGACAACCAATCAAAAATCACCCTTGAAAATATCAGCACTAGCGCAAAGCACCGCTACGAAAAGTTCTCTCTTTTGCTGCCAACCGCCGATCTGGACGCACCGAAATTGTTCGTGTTGGACGGAGAGGAGAATTCGCCGTATTTCGGCGATAAGAAGCTTGAAAAAGGTAATTCGTCTCATCATGTTAAAATAATGATACCACATATGAGAGAATTGAGAATTTTAAATCATGAATATTCTGATAAATTCACGTGAACGCATTACCTAGAAATATACTATTTTTCTATCAACGAGGAAATAATATATTTCAACGTTCAAGAACGTACACTGAAGTAGAAAGCATGTGCTATAGGAAATGTTTCTTTCTATTTCTAGCTTTTTTGTCTTTCGTCTTGGCTTACCACGTAAGAAATTCATTACGCGGAGATATTGCAGTCATATTGTATAAAATTCGAAGGACTGTGGTAGCGATTCACCAGAGAACGTGTTCGCCGAAGCAAGGGGTTGCCACGACCTTAAAAGGACCTGGGTCGCCGTCGCCGCTCCAAGCTGTGAAAATATTTCTTCAAGACGACGTGTCGTGAGTCAGAAAACTTCACTAGAAATTCTCAAAAAAAACTGTTTAAAGAAGCGAGAATTATTCTACAGAGATAGAATTCACCTCACTTACAGACATAGATAGTCGAGTAATTATATTAAAATCATTTAAACGTAATCTTTTACAATATTGCCGTCTTAAAAGGAAGCCAGGTAACTAATTCCTGTAAAGAATTGTAAAAACCTATTTTTTTCATTTTTCTATTAATGATAATATTTGTTCTTTTAGTGTGTATTTTCAATTTATTGTTTAATCGTTTCCAAATTGTTCAAAACCAATAATTAGTAAGAGTTATTTTTGATTGTACGTTCATTGCATAACAATATATTTTTTGCTAGCTAAATTGTATAAAGTAATAATCTTCGTGAAAGTGAAACGTCTTGTATATATTTCACCCACTATTCAAGTGACAATTTCTTTGAAAGTGTATGTAAAGGGTATTTTGGTATGTGATTCTTTTTCAGTATTTTGTGTTTCCATGTATTATTGTCTTGTGTACAGTTATTTTATTGTGTTTTTTTGTGAAGTGAAGGGTAATATAATTTTATGTAAAGTGTTAATGCAAGTGTTAAAACGCAACTGCAGTTGTTAGGTAATCACGTAATTGCTAAAGGTACAGCAAGTGATAGAATTGTTTAATGCAATGTGTAAATGCTCGATAAAATTGTATTCATTTAACAGAATATATCTAGAACTCTGTTCATAGTTAAAAAATTAACTTGCCTATGTTTCTTTTATTACAAAAGCAGGTTAAAAGACGAACCCACTCCTGTAGGGCAGTTAGGACATATAAAACCATTCCTAATTTTTGGTGTGATATTGTCATAACAAGTCACAGGTCAAGTAATACTACTAGGTTACTTGAGTGACCCGCTGTAGACTTTTTAGTGAATATAGTGAAAAGATAGAGCGGTCACTATATATATATATATATATATATATATATATATATATATATATATATATATATATATATTAGGTGGCCCTTATTATTTTAAGCACACACCCTTACTTTTTTCCTTTTACCAATTCACATACACACCAGTCCGGATAGCCGATATCGATAAGGCAGTAGTGTTGTGGCGATCTCGGACGGAAGGATCGCGGGTTCGAGTCCCACCTCGGGCATGGGCGTGTTTGCGTATGTCTGTGTGTGCCGTCCATTCATCCATTATCATTATCATTACATCTTCCATCCCCCCAACCCTGAGGTACACAAATCGGATTCACCCTAATATATATATATATATATATATATATATATATATATATATATATATATATATATATATATATATATATTAGGTGGCCCTTATTATGTTAAGCTCACACCCTTACTTTTTTCCTTTTACCAATATTTTAAAGTATACCAAATATTTCTCCACGAGTTATATAAAGTTTAACATGTGCCTCATCGAGCTTGAGTGGAGATAAGAATGCTAATAATTAAGCATTTCAAAATACGTATTTCCTGAATAAATTAAATTATAATTTTGACAAAGTTATCAAATACAATTATAAAATGGCATTATTAAACAAGTGTGAGAAAAAAATCGTTTTAATATATTTTCAAGTATATTTTCTTTTAAGAGTAGCTCTCTTGCTGTAAGGATATTGTTTTCTGTGGTCTTCCACACACTAAAGTATAAATTGATTTTGCTCTTCATCCACTGGTAAGAGTCCGTTAAAATCCTGCATCAATTTCACCCCTCTTTCTGCTACATAATTAACAACATGGAGATTCCGGAACGTTTCTTGTGCTTTTAAATAAGAATCATCCATATCCCAGAGATCTGGGCCATGATTCAGAAAGCCAATATCAACACGCAATTTCGTTAATAAATTTTAACTTCTATGGGAAATGAAATCCTCTATTGTTTTTTCTGGAAACAAATACAACAAAATATTTTAATATTATATTATATTATATTACATTTAATATTATATCAAAATTTCGAATGACTTAATTTGCAAATATTTATTAGAACACAATATTAAATATTTTATAAATTATAAATTTGCCGGTCTTATGAAATAAAACAAAAATGTTTAATAAAAGTATTGTAACTAAATAAAAATAATGTCATTACTATTAAAATCTTAACTAAGAGGAGGGAGCTTCATTAGGATGAATGACACATCTCCTTTCAGTGAAGACTTTCCCGTTTCGAATTTTATATGATGCAGTTTGTGGATGCAATACATTTTTATCAAAAATTGCTAAAATACTTGACTCTGCATTTAAATACCTTAAATGATTGCAAAATTTCTTTATTTATTTTTTCATATTTTTTTAAAAACGTTAAATCATTAATGGAGCTCTCACTGCTGATGAACTTTCCATCCAAGCTTTAACATGCACTGTCAGAAGAAACAAATATTTTTCAGACTATTCTCTTTACCCACTTTTAAATTCAATTGCTCTCTAAACAAAGGCATTTTAAAGCAATAATTTGCTTTTGCTGTCCTTAGAGCATGGTGCAATGAATGCCCCTGGTAGCCTAATTTTGATTGTTATGTCCGAGATTCTTCCAATAAAAACTATACATTCAATAAGCTCTCGATAATCGTGCTTCAGTTTTTCATTTTTTAGAGCATTAGAAAGATAATTCACATTACTCAGAATTTCGCTTTCACCACAAATTTCGTTCAAGTATTTACATTCATCTACATAATTTTCTTTTTCAAAATTATCCCATTTTCTCTGAATTTATTTAAAGAAAACAACATCTGGACCACTATTTACTTGAGGTAAACTCATGTTCAAAAACACTTCGTAGCAGTAATTCATATAGGTAGTGGCGACATGGAAAATATATCATCTCTCGTTCTGCAAACTACTCTAGAAATGTTATCGCACCGTTGAAACGACCAGTGTTGGAACTGGTTGTGTTAGAACAAAGAATTTGAACCTTATCTTCTAATCCCCAATCTTTTCGAATATTCCAGGCTGCCATACCTTGCCCCTTTTCAGAAGAATTTTATAATTTAGGCACTCCAAGCAGCTTTTCTTGACCAGAATTCGAAACAATGATAGGTAGCCTTTCAGTTTTTGAATATCTCACATTTCAAGCAGATAGCAATTTACCATCCCAATGAACAGACACATAACTAGGTTCATTTTCTTTAAATAATTATTTAATCTTAGTAGTCTTCTTACGAAAATCTTCCCGATATCTTCGGATCGTATTTCGATTGATTGCTAGTTCATCTACGTTATGTCCTAAAGATCAGCTGCGGCTTCGAGAATAAAAACAGCATTTCTCTGGCTAATGTGGCATCGATCGAGCACTGCCATCAATTTTTCAGTTAAAATACATTTCCTGTCACGTTTTTTCAAAGCATCAACATTTCTCATTCCTAAACGCATCTGTCCATTTAGGTTTCCTTCAAGAGAAGTCTGGTTAATGTCTGATAAAGGCCTAGATTGAACAGAAATATCTTCAACATCTGACGAATCTGCGGAAGAATTTACACAAATAACAGTAACATCAGAAGTACACTGAGCCTTAGCCCGTCTGTTCTCATTTCCACTGTCTCAATAATGCCCTTTCTTCACGTTTTGCTAGCTTCATATCGACACCCCCAAGACATCCCCTTCGCCCCGGCTCTCAGTGTCTGTAAGAATGTTATCTTCTTTAATTTTTAAATTTCTAAAGCATTTGCGTGGGCAACATCAAATAAATTATTTTTAAGTCTGAAATAAACTTACGTTAATGTTCTTTCTGCGTGTCGGGCGAACGATTGGAATTTTTTGAAGATTGCGCCAGTAAGAGTACATCTTTATACTTTTTGCAACACAATGAGGAGTTGTTCTTGTAGGAAACCTGGCCTCTCCCAAAAAATGAGGCATTCTCTCACTACTAAATTTGCACTTTCACGCAGGGGCAGTTTTACCTCACGTAAATTATAAAATAGCACGGACAGTACTTGCCAGTTTGATGGTAGTTTACTTCCTGAAATTTGGTGACACTCTCTGACAAATAAATGCTTCGATCGCCACGTCTCTAATTAGAAGCCATAATTACGCTCGCAGTGCAATCGGACAGCGTTTAGACCTGATCGTGGCCCTCGCAAGGTGAATGAACAAGTTATTGCATGCACTGGAGTTTCTTCCTAATTCAGCGGTGATGAAGCACGGGTCACCAATCTCTGATTTAAACAAATGAGGTCTTAAAATCTTCCTTGTAATAAAAGGAAAGAAAGTGGAGGGTGTGCAAACTGAAATTAAAACATAAAGAAAAGGGTCACTCTAATATGTCTATTCGTCCGTGTGTGTGTGTGTGTGTGTGTGTGTGTGTGTGTGTGTGTGTGTGTGTGTGTGCGTGTGTGTGTGTGTGTATATGCAACCTGCAAATCATTTACGCATTGCGGAGCAGCTGTCCGGGGCTGCGCAATTAGAGGCACAATGGGAGGAACGGGCAACGGGTGTCGAGGCGAAGCAATGGGCGAGGGGGGAGCTTCCTAGGTACAGCGGGCGAGCGAGGGTAAATAAAATTACTTCAATTTTAACCAAGAGATGGAAACTATTCATTTTCCTGCCCAATAGGTGATTGTGATCGATTGCAAACTCGCAATAAAATAATGAACAAATAACGGCAGGTAATATTCAATTATTTTCTTCGATTTTATTAAAATATGTTATTACTGCAAAACCGATTTTACTTTTCTAACAGTATGTTATTTTTTACAGTTCTTCTATTTGTGCCATATATTCGCAGTGTTGTTAGGTCATGTTAATCTACGGTTAGATTTACATTCTTGCCTTACCGTACGCAATAAGAAAATTTTGTAATTCTGCGGCGAAAATCAGCGTATTTTCGACAGAGAAACCAGTATTGATGGGCCCTGGAAACCAAAGAGTGGATAAATCTTGTTCCTACATGCAGTTAATTTACTTCCTCTAATACGCTGTGTAATCACAATTCACGTTTGTGGGTCTTGGATACCAAAAACTTTGAAGTTAATCCTGTCAGCAAAACAGAATGTCCGTCGGGAATGTCACTAGCGCCTAAACCTTTCAGACGATTTCCTCCAAAACTGTTATTCCATGATGAATCAAAACGAAATTGAGTAAACGGATATTTTGCTTTTGGGGGATACTTTACATAAAGCCTCATTTTCAAAATTTTCTCAAGTCTCTCCAATTTTTCCTCGGAGAGCTTAATGAACGCTTAAAAACAGCGGAAATCTCATTTTCGTTGAACTCTCGGAATTTCAAAAAATTGCAAAAATTATAATGTGAGAATGTATGTGCAATTGTTTTTTTCTTTTTCGAAAATATTAATAGTTCTTGCGGAATTGTGCGAGAAAAGGTCATTTTTAAACAATTATTTTCTCGAAAACGTCTCCAGTTTTTTCTTTACATATTTTCCTCGTAAATGGAAGAAGATAGTACTTGTCCCCTTTTCTAAGATTTTCGAAAGTTGAAAAAAAATAACCTCGCAAAAGTTGAATATTGATGAAAGATAAATGTTCTCAGGAACGTGATCTTTAAATAAGGTCATGTACTTTTTTTTAAGGGTAGTTTTCGCGTGATTTCTGGTTAAAGTGAATGCAATTTATTTATTTATTTAAATTATTCCATGGATAGTGAAAAGTACGTTTAAAATATGGTGCAGGTCTCATTTTCGTTTATCACACTGAATTTTTGAAAATTACAAAAGTTAGAAATAATGTGAGAACGTAGTGTGCTGGTGTAGCACCCCTAATTTTTTACGTATCTAATTAATAATAATAAATTAATATTTTATTTATCGACAAAACAGTAGAAACTCTAAGTGGCGTATGCGGGAGATCTACGATCTGCGCGCGTTTCTTTCAACTCCAAAATCTCTTCCCCATCCATTTACTGTATATATTAGAATGATGAACTACTGATTACTAAATAAATAGGTAAGGCAATGGTAAGATTCTAGGTACAATGAAGAGAGGCTTGCATGAATCTCGTGGGTATATAATATTGCTTTTTTCTTCTTTTTTTTTTTTTTTTTTGTATTTTTTCCTGCAATCTGAAAGTGTGGGTCCTATAGAATGTGCTTCCCCAGAATATTATGCCACATCTCAGGCGGAAATGCACAATCGCAATATACGCAACGAGCTATATGAAGGCTGACCGAATTTGAAAGAATTTTGAACGCGTGACATAATGAACTTTATTTAGTGTTCTGAATTTCATTTTTCTTCCCTTTTGTAAAAAGTAGCTTAAGTTTTACACTTTTGTAAATATTCCTCTTCGTAAAGCACTGAAAATGGGAGGTAACGAGTGTCAAGGAAACACAAAGTTTTTTATAAAAGATACCCGGAAATTTATCTAAACCAGCCAAATGTTTATTTCTGTTTATCGACTATTCTGAGGATTTCACTACAAGAAGTTTCGGAAACAAATTTCGTCCCGACTTTTTGGAGGGAGGGGGAAATATAATGTTGAGTTTTGTGGTTTTGTCCCTTTGTGAGATTGACTCTATTCTCATTAGTTGAAGAGACAACTTTTACCAGATCGCTCACCTCTTGGTCATTATCCTTTGAAATAATATTCTCTGCGAAGTTTCGTGTTTTCTATAATATTCCACATTGCTTTAGTTTTGAGTTAGAAACATCCTTTTCATTAATTTTGCCTATGGTATTACTTTCCTTACAATGCCCTTGTATGTTCTTCGGAAGTAGACATTGAAGCCGCATGATACATCATAATGTTCAGAAATTAAAGAAACGAGTAAGTTTGTCTCTATACAATGTTCTAATTTCTAGTTCCTTCTTTATTTTCGAGAAATGTTTAATCTCTTTTTAAGAGGAAATCACGCGATAAAGTGATATGAAAGCTTTGAGAAAAATAAATTACATTTGTCGCGTATATCAACAGCATAAACCGCGTCTCATAATTCCTGCAACAAGTAATGGGTATAAAATTCTATTTCATAATTAGAAAATCTACTTACGTAAATTAGAATGAATTAAATTGAGAAACAGCTCTTTTTCGCGATAATCACCCCAAAAATCAATGCTGAAATCTCCACATACAAGAACGAATTCAAAAAAGTGATTACTAATTGGGTTCAATTATTTCTAAATTTCCTGTAGAAATTAACTATATCTCGTTTTGTTGGTCAGTAGATGCAAAGTAAGAAAATGTTGAGCGTACAAAGATTAACTATACTTTTAAAAAAATTCAACAATTAAGTATTGATTGGTTGGTTTCTAACAAGGCAGAATCGATATCATTTCTCACGTCAATACACGAACATCCATACGCAGGGCTATCATTAGATTCCTTCGTTCTACAACAGGATTCTGCATGATAAAAACCAGAAATTTGAAGTGTGTTTAGTTCATGAGATAATCAATGTCCAGGAAAGCCAAAGAAGTTCGACATAGATCGCACTGTAATGCCGCGTCAATAAATCATTTTGTTGTTGTTGAACGATATTTAATTTTAAGGCGGCTCCGCACATTCGGCAATCGCTGAGTAGCGAGCTACTGCTCGCCTAATCCGGAGCAGCTGACGGCGAATGTTCGTTTCCTTTGGTGTCTCCAAATAACCGGCACGAGGTGGGTAGGGCGAGCACCGAGTGTTCGTCGCAAATAGCAAGCAACCAATCCACACAACTTCCGATCTGGCGAGCGGTCGCTCGCTGCTCATCGAATACCGAATGTATGGAATAGTTTTTATGATGTATTGAACGAATCTTTTGCATGTGCCTACACGACCATTTTTCTCCTGTTAATAATTGATGATTGAATTATTCATAAAGTTTGAAAGTGTCCAAACAATTTCAAAATAAATATTGAATATTTTACATAATTTTATCGCCAGTCAATAGTTGTGCTGTTCGTAAGTTCCTTCTTTACAGATTTATTCGAATAAGCCATACCTGAATTCCACACCTTTTCTCTGCCTCAACAATCAACAAACCCCGAAGCAGCAAGTAAAATGAAAGTCTTATTGCAATCCTACAGCTTGTATGCGACAACTCGATAACGAACACAAATTTAATACAACTTAGATGTATATCCCCCCAAAAATATCTATCTTGGGTGAGGTTTCAAGTTGTGTCGGAATTCAACAGGGCACTGTCAACTGCATTAACACTTCCTTGATGCGGGTTTTTATAAAGACAAAATACACTTTTGTATTCGCAGTCCGAAGGGCGTCCACGTTGTGCCCAATGCGTGCGATGCTTGGCAAGCTAAGGAATAAAACGTTTATCATCCCAGCAATTGCTTTTGCTTTCTTATGTTTCAAAATTATCCCTAATCTTGAAATGCTAACGCCGTCGCGCACGAATATTCCATCAATTAATTATTCAGACGATCAACAGGTGGCGAGACGTTTGACGATACTATAGCCAAACTTGTCGTCCCCACTACTACGCGAACTCAAAAAGCGCTTCTTCTCCACATGGCACTCAACTAACGCACATTGTACTCACCTGCCGCCTAAGACTTCACCACCGTCTTCAGCAATACGCGCACATGCAATTAACGCTCACAACGCACCCCGCCATGCGGACCGTCCACGACTGACAGGTTACCTGCCACCCGCGTCGAGTTTCCCGCCGCCACCGCCATGCAGCGCCCCCACCGATCGCAGCGCGCACTGTGGCGTCACCTTTCACCGCCAAGGCACAACCGCGCCCGGCTGTATTTAAATACCCTGCCGCGAACTTGTGATATCATCGAAATCTAGGGCATCGGTCATTCAAAACAATATTTTTCGCCGAGGATAAAAAACTTTCATAAGGCAAGTGAACGTGAACTGTCACAGTTCTCGCCAGTGCTCCCGGCGGTCTTACAAAACTCGTACAAAAATTAAAACTCCAACGCGCAAATCTCTCCATGTGAATGCGTGACGAGCCTGAAGACGCGGAGTCAATATTCTCTGTGCGATAACTGCTATGACACTCTCTCCCCACTACGAGACATTTTATCTTTGCCTCCTAAAACTTTCGCGAGTTGAAAAAATAAAAGCTGCGGTGGGTCCCTTGTGGTGGCGCAAAGGACTTGAAAGCCGCGGCGGCTCGAGAAACTATTTTGGGTAAATTTATTTTCTGATCAAAAAGGACGCATTCGACGCTCGTCCAACGAGCGACGGTGCGGGCGCCGGGCAGGGCGCAGGCACAAGAAAGGAGACTGGAAAAAAAGGTATGGGGGTAGGACAGCTCTGCGGGCCGTTAGTCCGACAGTTAACTGTTAATTTCGACGGGCAATAAAATGCACGGAACTGATATGAATTAAAAGTTTATTTGTGTTAAAATAAAAAGGGCCCCCTGGGAGGGGGGCCTGAGGTAGTATGTATTTCAAGTAAAGCTGGCAGTGACAAAAAAAATTCTGCATGCAGCAATAATACATTCAATGCTTTCAATTAGCAACAAATTTAGTTTATTAGTAATCTGTGAATTCTTTCAATCTGAAATTTTTCAAACACTCATGTTTCTGTTTTACAGTAATTTATTACACGTGTGCAATTACGTACCACCAAATATAAGACTTGTAAGGCATGATCACCGTGAGCATAACTCAACACAGCTACCTGTACCAAACATGAAAAACCACATTGTAACAAGAAAATACTCTAAAACAGTTTATGCTCACAATATTTTTTGAATTTTTTCTTATAGAATATTAATATCAATTGAAAAGTGTTTATTCATTTTTAAAATTTGTACCAATATCCAATACATCACAAAGTGATAAATCAAAAAGATCAAAAAAACACTGACCACTAATAACAAGAAACAATATATCCTTACCACAAAAACAAACACAATTACTAATGGTTGTATCCACATTACACTCAGCAATACTCTCATTAGAAGTGTATGCATTCGTCGTAAGTACTACTCATGCCTGGGCCCACAAACTTCAATTAACAGCAACGTGCTGCAATTCAGCATTCCTGGAATGGACTTGCACAATCGCACTATCATCATACTGGTGGCTACACTAGCAAACAGTATAATGAATGGGCCACACCAAACTATCAACATGAAACCATTCAACACATAACAAAGGGAAACATATTCCAACATATACAAGGTAGTCAATAAACATCAATTTGTGGTAAATTTTAAAAGTGTGGAGACAAAGTCAAAAGCAAGGAATGCACTCACACAGCACACAATATCCACTCAAGATTGGCGGAGCGTGACGAGGTCACAGTAGCTTACTGTGACTCTTCCAGGAATGGAGTGACCCTAAAATGTACTGTGCTATATTTGTTAACACTACCCACTATGCTACACAAGGGAACTTAAAAGTAGTTACACAGGACTGATAATGAGTACTGTAAACTGCTTGTATAAAACTGCTAACAGAAGCTAGTCATATCAAGTTTGCCTGGATTAAAAAAGTAAACAAATACGCCCACAATAGATGTGGGGGAACTGTTAATAAAAATCTACCCGCATTGAGTTACAAAGATCCAAATGACCTGCCAGTATATACCCAGTAACACACTGACAAGGCTTCATTTGGATTAAAACTATGCCAGGAAACCTGGCTTCGTGTACCCTGAGTTTGCAAGAATTACGTTCGACTGCTGTACGTATTTGACTACTAAGACTAAGCACTGAACTACTACTGAATACTATAATACAACATAAATGAAAACATTACATACATGGACGTTATTTTACTCTTGTTCCATCTGAGCTGTTTGCGCGCAGTGGACAGTATGAGCAGGGGGCCAATCCAGAACTTGACCAATACCCATGAATTTAGGGCAGGGAACCAATGAACTTATGAGAAGCCAGCCACATAAGAGCAGGGCCTGTACATTGCAGCATGCAAATCAAACTGGCAAGGAAATTAAACAATTTAAAAACAAAAAGAGAATGGATTCAAAAGTATGAATTTCATTATGTAATTATCATTTATCATTTAGATAAATAATTTTCATAAAAATACTAAGTAATAAAAATTCCTGAGACAAATAAAAATGTATATATTTAACATAAATATCTTCTAAGTGAGTAAATTATTATTTCAAAAATTATATGATTATAAACTTGTCTGGGGATAAAAGGAAGAAAGAAAACTAGAAAATTATAGAAAAGAAAGAAGGGGGGAAAGAAAAAAAAATAAGGAAAAAAGAAAGAAAACCAACTAGGAAACAAGTGCATATACAACACCCAAAACACTTATGTGAAGCAAAAATACAAGTAAAAAAATAGAAAACACCCCGGGGGAAGGAAGAGGAGGAGTTAAAACACTTTACACTAATGAAAAGAATAAATGGCTCCCATGGATCACTTGCAGCACGTAAAACACACACCACAAGACACCACACTGCTAGGGGGTCTGGCCACTGCCTGGAGGTGGAAGGCCAGCACAGGCAGAGGGCCCACCAAGCTCCAGCGCAAGCATTGAGTAGATGTTGGGTGAACGTCCACAAAACAAAAACGCTCACTGAACCACTGGGCAGCCAGCCTCGCACACATCACTGCCGTCATCTGAAACTTAATCATCCTCTAGCGCAGGTCCTGCCCACCCGTATTGTGTCATACCAATTAAGGAGGGCACGACAGAAAACAAATACTGAAAACAATGTAAAATTTTTATCATATACCTACACCAAATAGTATTTAATACTTGGTATCTGTCAAACAATACCATCCCACAAATATTGCACTTTGCTAAAATACTTCAATAATTCAATTTGGTTATTGAAATTGGCTCAAATCTGAATCTGCTACTAGCCACAGCACTCCAAGCATTCCTGATGAATTTGCAAAGTATCCAATTTCCAACAACAATTTTGAACATATATTTGAAGTATAAACACGTAAGTTTCATTTACAAAAAGAAAAGAAGAAAAAAATGCACGAAAGGTTTTCATAAACCACCCAAAAACAAGGATTCCATAAAATGACCCAAAAATAAATAAATAAAAACAAAATTTAATAAAGTATTGCATTACAGTAATAAATCTGCTTATGATTGACAACATAATTATTTAGATTTGAGGTAGATTTCATCATGTCAGCAAGACAAACAGGCAGTAGCCTGTACAGTATAGGCAAGACCTGTGCATGGCTCAACTAATGTTGAAATAAACCATTCATATGGTACTGAAAAATACTGACAAAGCTGGTGAGCCCTGGTTGAGCAATACACAAGTTCACTCCAACTGCACAGTGCCAACGACCCAACACGGTGAATGGAAGCAATGCCAAGAAGAAACCACGCATAACAGACCAGACCAAACATGAACCGAAAGTTGAGCTGTTGCACCATTTCATGGCCAAAATTTTATCACATTTGTTACAAAGTAATACACTTATTATTTGATAACCATAGAGATCAACAACATTTAACAATACCAAAAACTAAATGTTACCAGTAAAGGGAACACCAGTTTAGAAACAGCTTGGTAATGGTGCAACTGACTCATCACACCATGTACACTTCATATCAATATGTTTGGTATACCAAAAAAATGCTAAGAGTAAATACCATGCACATGTTTGTTTTTGTGTTACATTTGACATATATAATTGTAATACACAACCATCTGTAAGTCCACCTGACCTGCAACCGTAACGGGCTAGGGCCGAGGCTGAAGCAACCAACAGCTACACATTATACCATGTTTGCACTGGTACAACTCCAGCCCCTGCCAGCCCAACCCTGAGAGAGATGGTGTGTATTACACATAAACACTAGTAATGCGGTGATCATCCCATAACATGCTGCAGGAAATTGTCACAGAGGCAAGATGCCCAATATCGTAATTGAATATGCTCTCCTAGCTTCGTTTAGACATATCCAAAACTGGAGTCAATTTCCTTTTTCCCATTCATTCACTGGTTTTGCTCTTATATCCTAAATCTTTGTGGTGACTTCATAATTTGCTTCTCAATTTACTTTAGAAGTACAGAAGTAAGAACATCAATTTTTGTTTACTTGATAAAAATTTGATTTGAACACTGTGCAAATATATATACATTCAAAATAACAGACCAATTGAACATGCTTATGTGCAAATACATTATAATGCAAGTTTATACACAATAACACAGCAGTGCCATTGCACTAATTAAGGCGCAGACACCCAGGTTCCTCTAGGAGAAAAAAAAAGAGAAACAAGAACATGAGGGTTGCCCTCGGCTCCATCTGATGAAGCAATTCATGTTTCCAATAATACTCTACCTACACCGTGCAAAAAAGCTATTTCCTTAAAACGTTCACAATATAAACTTGCATTACATGACTTGGGAATTTTCTAGCAGGTATGTTTGGTGTAGTGGCATAACAGCAGAGCTCTCAGTGGGCAACAAAAGTCAGAGGTATTTCAAGCAAGTGCTGCCTCGCAAAACTACAGCAGGCTACTACGCAAATTTCACAACTACAGATTTCAAAACAAACATCCACTTACTTGTTATTACAAGTAGAAACATACAGTAAATACTGCCCAAGCACATTTATGTTTCAATAAAACACAAAACATCTAAAGTGTTCCAATATTACAATATAAAATGAAGTTTCAAAATTTCTTATGCAATACGCATATAAGAATTACATGTCAAAAGATGAATTTCCACTCCACATAGATCAAGAACAACAGTTACTACACATTGCTGGGCAGACCTTGCTTGACCCTCAAAAGACTATCTTTCCTGCCCACAGCCACATCACACAATAAACAATACGAATGCCAAACAATGACTTGGGACACTGTCTGGAGACCAGACACGCAAAACAGCCCGAGCACAGACCCACAAAACATCTCAACAACTAAAGCTTTTGCTTCATTTCATGACATCAAACAAACAAAAAAAGTCAGAACAATGGGCAAATAACATTTGTTATACAGAAACTGGCCCACTATTGCTGACACATGTAAAAGCAGTATGCCTTATTCCATAGATCATAACATTTTTTTGAACACAGGCCTGACCGAGACTAATGTGTTCATACGCAATACTGCTCAATGGTTTGTGAATCATATCCCTCCTACCATTCCAATGTGGTAGGCTCACAAGATGTCAGAAACATTTCTAACTACAGAATTCATTTTCTAACCGCTTTTAGAAGTAAAATTTTGATGATTTTTTTTTAATTCAGTTGATCTTAAAGAGTATTAAATACTATTTCTACGAAACCAAATGTTATTTCCATTTACAACAGCCTGTGAGCCTTCTGTATGATTCACAATCCATTCACAGAAGAACAATTAATTTTGCGTAAATATACATTAACGTTTTTTTTGTATTTTTCTACAGTAATTTATGCACAGCATCAATAATTATAACTGTACAACAGATATTACCCATAAACATAAAATTCAATTAAAACAATTACATATATTACAATCTGCAACTAAATTATACCGGTATAAAAATCACTGAAGATACATAGACAATTATGACTGGGCTTCACTTCCCATATGAAATGTTTTACCATATATCTCTTACTTTTATTTTTATTATATTTAAAAAAGGATTAGCTTGATTTGTAAAAATCGACCGAACTGTTCACTTGCACACGCACAAACTCTCTCACATTCACACGCGTTTATTGGCAGTGGAGGCAGCAACTGCTGAAGCACACCCTATGCACTGTCCCACTGCCCTTGAGCGACTTAAAAAATTATTCCCTTGGGGAAGAGATGGGTCAGGTGAATACCGGGCTTATTTACATGGCTAAGACACTCGGTTCTGCGCCTCATCCTGGCGTCAGTATGTCTGTGAAGCATCCCCAACTCCTAGCAGCAGCTGATAACTGCAACTAGTTATTATAACACTGAATCAATATGCTTCTCAGTATTAACTGCACCTCCGAGCATGGTCACTCCTTGACCAAATAGTTACTCAGAAATGCCACTATATATCGAATAGTTCTTGCATGTCCAGTACTTCTAACTAGACACACTCAGACATTGCATAATAAAGAAACTATCAGTTTACAAACGGCTATCAGCAAAAAACTAAACACACATACTCGCACACCCACACACAACCACACTGTATCTACCATTAATGTTTGCGTAATTTGTACAGCAATATCTTGTACTTGTGCACAGACACTTACGGATATCTGTGTTAATTTTCCAAGTGAGTTTTTTTAATTTCACTTCCACATATTCCACCTGTTATCTGCAATAAATTAACAACTTTCCTTCACACTGCTAAAAAGATACGGGGATGAAATGGGAAGCAAGCAATAATGCATGAAAATGCAGAACCAGCAACAACCTGAGTGCTTCAGATGCAGACCCTCGCCCTGTTGGAGTAGCACCAATGCAATT
This sequence comes from Teleogryllus occipitalis, assembly GCA_011170035.1. NCBI lineage: Eukaryota > Metazoa > Arthropoda > Insecta > Orthoptera > Gryllidae > Teleogryllus > Teleogryllus occipitalis. The sequence continues at coordinate 183,227 of BLKR01000983.1, forward strand.
CAAGGTGAGTTGTGATGAGTGTAGGGAGGATGCCTCTCTCCGCAGGGAAATTATCCACTTAAGGAAGTTACTATTATTAATAGTAGCATTATTATATAATTATTAATATTATTTGTACCTAGGAACTACTACACAACGTTCCCAATAAAAAATTTTCTCCAATCCCTGATTCAGGCAAGGTTGGAAAAGGGGCATCCTACAAGAGAGTGATATTACACAGTGCTTGCCTTTGGACCCGGGGGCTCGCAGGCGAGGCGTAGTGGCTACCCCTGTTGGGGAAGCCGTGAGGTAATCTGTAATACTATATGTGTAAATATAAATATATATATTTGTAATATATGAAAATGTATATATCCTGTATTGAGGTAGCACAACAGTACAATATGCAACTTTTTTTGAGTGCGTGCAATCGTTGCACAACTCGTAAAGGCTCCTGAGTTGGTTGCATGTGTTAATACAAAAAGGAAACATACAATTAGTTAACTATGTCAACAACAGGTCCTACATGCACAAACCATGGATCAAGTATTGAATGCAGGCAATCTTTCAGAACATTAAAATTCTGAGGTGTATACTTTCAGTTCTTGACAAACAACAGCCAGTGTCTTATCACTCTGTGCATTTCACACCCAACACTGGCTTGGGCAGAGGTGATCCACATACCAGGCGAGAACAGTCTGTGAGGTAGGTGGCTCGACCTGATTCAGTGGCCTCACCTCAGCAGCAGGCCAGAAAGCAAAAATGAGGTAAAATATCGAGACAGGCAAGCATCTGTGGAACAGCCCTCTCTGAAGAGGCACAAGGGGACAGGAGTAATATGCTGTTAAAAAGTAAGTATAAATCACAAGGATTGGAACTGCTACTCCATATCTGTGAACACCTGCTGTCCGCAGAGCAGCTACCCAACTCACCAACTTTTTGCTTTAAACTTATCATGGTCCTGTTTGCACAAAGCAGCACTAGAGAGAATTTTGTACTATGTATGGCATCACGTGATCACGCTGCTGCCGATACCTTCCACCAAGGACAAAGTGGAAGGGAAACTAGATTAATACATGAGTAACAAGGTACAATTCAAAAATAGAAACATATTCCCTGAACAGAATTCCTGAGATTGTTTTATACATTGCCTTTATATAGTGCACGATCACACGACAAAGGTAAAACTGAGTGGAGTGTGAAGTTCTGTGCAAAAAATTGCACTCTCCCTGCCAATAAACCTGAGAAAAATATTTAAAACTGCTTAATATATATTTATATATATTTAGGAAGATCTTAACTTCCTTCCTACGTACAGCAAATCCTAGCCTTCACATACGTCAACCCACAATTAAAATAACATACACCTAATCAATCCACCAGGACAATGCAAGGGTTAGACACTTGCTTAATGCCCTTGGGGAGCTGCTTGGCATGTCCAGGCACCCAATAGGGCAGCAGTTCCTATACAAGGAAGGAACAGTGGCTTCACTTGGATAGGAAAAATGTAAGTAGCCTAGCACCCCTTATCCATCCTCTATCTCTATTCCCAAATCTCTCATCACAACTCAACCAATCTGTGATCCTTACGGATGGAGACATTTCAGTTCTATTACAAACTTGGAGTTTTCAATCATGTAGCGCAGTTGACTTGAGTGGTAAGAAGAGTCAATGTACCTTATTTACCCGTTTAGTATTCAAGCACTAAGTGCATCAAATATGAATATACAAAATAAATTTCTCAGTATAATAGAGGCATAAAAACAAATTTTATGGGTAAAAGTTAGTAAATAAATTAATAGTCCAATCAGGTGCTTATAACACTGACCTTAAGAGCTACTTTTGTTACTTAACCAATAACCGATCGCCCAAAATTATAAAGAAGCACCAATACAACAACATAAAATCTAAAAGATTGTGTCAAAATATTTCAAACAAAGAACATCTGTTACACTAAACAAGTGTGAAAAGAACCCTTTAACCGACTTCCATCCCCTGCATGCAATAAACAATACATCAACATACGGCAACTCCGATCAACAGAGCCCAACACAAACATAACAACTGCCCTGACCCCATGCCACCTTCACCAAGGCAACACTAGGGCTATACCAAGGTCGTCACAGTGCTTCCAGAACTCAAAGCTTTTGCACCTTACAACTATGATAACAAAAATTTACTGAAACCAACAAAACTCCTTTATGAAATAAAGCAATATTAAATTTTTAAAGAACTCAAAGACGATACATTTATGCAAAATAAAACAATTCACTTTTAAAAAGTTGCTCTAATTCTAAGATTTTCGCGACACTGTACACCGTCCGGCTACCTGAGATTGCATAGGGGAAACCTATTATGAATGCGAACGTGACTGTGAACTAAGTAATGGCTTGTCCTTTTCCACAATAGGAAAATCATGATATTGGACACATTGGTAAAAAGTATTTCCTAGAAAATGCAGTATTTCAAAATGGCTGTATATAAAACAAGAATTACTATAATAATTATATTAATAATAATAATCCGCGTTGCATTCTTGTGATGCTTTCTGTCCTGAGTTGAATTAAAACTATGTGTCATGTAAACATACAACAAGGTACCGCCTCAGATCTCGCCTCACTGCCTGGGTTAAAAACAACAATCGATAAATACTGGAATCTAAAAAAAAAGTGTACAAATAATGCACTACAACTGAATTACTGTCAAATATCTATACACTAAGAGGGATACACTGACTAGGAGCAGATAGCAATATTATGAATATAAATATTTTCTTTCACATATGTAGATAGAAAACTACAAGAGCACAACAGAAGAGAAAACAGAAGACAGAAATCGAATGAAGAATGCAACTGTAATAAGGGGCATCCAATGCCCGCAAGTTTTGCTATGAGATATTAAATAAAATACTTGACACACTGTGCAGAGCTGTGATTTGGCACTAGGATGCTTTATATTTTTACCAGTTCCCCAGGTTTGTAACAACTGTCCCTGATTTTCCCCTCATGACATTTGGGGGCCAGATGATAAACAAAAATATTATTATTTACTACTGATTCCTGAGTTGTAAAGAGATGAAAAATCTGTTGCACCTTGAATGACTAGTTTTCTAACAGGAGAGATAATTGGATTCTGACAATGACAAATATTCCCTTCAAAATAAGAGCATATTTTAACAAAAATAGTGTGTACTGTTCTTTGAGTTACTTATGCACACTCTAAATGTCCCCTCAATAGCTGAGCATGTAGTGGACATACAGGCAACAATTTTGGTAGGCGCAAGAGTATCTCGAGTAACTACCACATTTTGTCAAGACATTTAAAGTAGTGCTCAATAACCATCTCTAGTTTATCACTTAGCCAAAAAACACTCAACATACAACTGGTGATAAAGCCCTGTGAAGCACCAAGTAGTTATGTTGACTACTTACAATGTGTATTTTTAAAACACACTTCATAATTCTAAGAATGTGCCTCATTTCTCTGAGAGCAAAATAAATTTATACCCGTTTCCAAAACATTTACTGCTTTTGTGTGGTACACAGAATCATTTATCACCCGTTGTTCTCTTTGAACAATTTGTGTACTTTGTAGCTTAGTAAGTGAGGCACCATCATAAGATAAATTACTGCCCTTAAAGGACACAAGAAAGAAACGGACAAGACTGTGAAGTACATATAGCCCTTCATTTGACTGTAATGGAATGAGTTTTACTCATTCTCCCAAAAACAAATCACTTTTGACCCCTCCCCCATCCCAAAAATTTTGAACAAAACTTTTCCTAGTCAACCGAGAGAGCTACGTATATGAACTCGCACAGACATCCAGAAAAAAGTGCTCGGAAAGAAAACAAATACAAACAAAACAAAACAAACAAAAAAAAAAGATACACATAATTCCAATATTTGTTAAAAGGACACTAACTCGTACCTGTCCCTTAACAATGTCATATAGATATCTTGTATATATATATAATATTTATCAAGTATAATTCTCTATATATTCTATGTATAAGATCGTTTGAGGTATTTGTGTTACTGTAGTGTTATCCTGATGCAGCAGCGGCAGGTCTGAGAGGCGGTGGTGGCAGCGGCATAGGGCAGCTACTGGTTGCTGAGGTTGTGCACCTCAGTCGGCGGCGGATGGTATACCTTAAGTGCATATTCCGCCTTATGTTCACGGGCAATATGCCGCCGCACCGTATTGTTGCGGGTAAAGGTGCGGTTGCAGTATGGGCAGGGCACACGGATACCCTGGTGGCGCTGGCGGATGTGTGCACGGAGGTTCGTCTCGTAGCCGTACAGGCGCTCGCAGAAAGGGCACTGCAGCTTCTTGCCTGTGCATACATACACCTCAACATAATCTTACTAATTCTTGCCAAAGCACTAGTGTGAATATTCTAAGGAAATTACTGACATTTATTTTATGTAACTAATTAAGACAATATAGCAACAATGGAGAGAAATAAATATTAAATGAAATGAACAGACAAGTTTAACAAAATATTCACTAGAATCTGCTATATTCCTATTTTTAATACTATTATAACTATGTTACTCCTTAATACATACATTATTTTTAAGTGCACGTCACACAGTGGTGTGTATTGGTAAGCATCAAATACTTTAAAACAAATTAAACTCATTTCTTATTTGCAGAAAAAAAGTACACAATTTCCTTGAACTCTCTTTTAATTTAGAAAATGGATGTTAAAAATATTCAATCTCCCCACCCCCAACCCTGTTTTATTTATTTTCCAATCACTAACTTAATGAAATACCAACGATCAGTATCATTGTTGCAAATCTCTGGTACTTTCATCACTGAAACACACAAGTGCGAATGCTTACATCATTTTGCTTTAATACAGTGCACATACATGCAAACAACAACAGAAGCACACACCAACACATGGGCACTCACCCACTCTCAGTCTTGTGGATTAAAATTACTTGAAAAAAAATTGAAGTGGAATACTTGTGAATTAGAAATCTATTTGCTCATTTAATCAATTTTTTTTTTCAATTTTAAAAACATTTGTGTTGCAATTCTTGATTAATTAAAAAAATTAGTTCATCTATTTTATTACATTACTGATACACAATAGGCTCCATTACCAAATATGTGTGTAATTATAATATATTTTAAACATAAATTAAATATTTTTCAAATATAAGAAACGACTTGCTTGTATCACCGCTGTAAAATAATACTGCAATTGTAAACAACTCTACATAACATTCTGCTGGAAGGCATTGCCTTGTTTTTTTCTGACAAAAGAAACTTTCTTTCCTCAAAAGCTTGTTCAGTTCAAAATTCAAAACTACTTTGAATGAACCCCTGCAAGAGCAAGTGGGAAGATATTAGAGATCTGCAACGCGTGCCATTTGCTCGCTCGTAATCGCTCGAGCATCCTATGCTCGCACGCGGCGGCAGCGATGATTTCCACGTATTGGAGTCTCGGCCTATGTACAAGGAGGTTCAAATATGACCGGGACTGATTTTTTTTTCGAATATCCCGCCATGCGCAGTAGCTGCGCCGCCTGGCGAGAATCTATCCACACCTCCCTCCTTTGCAAGTTAGAACCTGTTCAGTCGAGTTTGGGTCTTGCTAGAACGATGAGTGAACAAAAAATGCCGCGGAGCGTGGAACAACGCATTATCATCAAATTTCTCGTTGGAGAAAACGTTCACCGTCGGAAATTTTGTAGACTCAAAAAACAGTACAGGGAAGAGTGCCTCTCACGGACCCGTCTGTTTGAATGGTGTGTTTTAGAGAGGGACGAGAGCGCGTTGAGAATGAACCTCATAATCGTCGGCCGCGAACATCCATAACCCCAACAAACATTGATCGTGTTAATGCGGTTATTTGTGAGAATACAGGGTCTGTATAAAAAGTAACCGAACTTTGCCTGCGCCGCCACGCTGAAGCGTGCACGAACCTGTCTGTGGCGCTTTAGCGGTGGTGAGGGGTCTCACGAAAGGCAGCGAGCATGAGTCTGTTGCCTCCAGACCCTTGGAGCGAGCGGAGCGCCCGTGAACGAGGTGCATGTTGTGAGAGCTCGTCGGAGTGAAAAAATGGAGCGTTCGATCGAGCAACGTGTGCGCGTGAAATTTTGAGTAAAACTTAAAAAAAGCCTTTGGAAACTCTTAAAATGATTAGTGAAGCTTATGGTGAGGATGCTTTATCGAAAACTCAAGTTTTCGAGTGGCACAAGAGGTTCCGGGAGGGCCGCGAAGACGTCCACGACGACCAGCGCGCCGGGCGCCCATCAACCAGTCACACGGACACCAATGTGCAAAAAGTGCGTGATGTGCTGAACTCCGACCGTCGTCTTAGCATCCGGGCAATCGCTGAAGAGGTACAAATGGATAAAATTACCGTTCACAAAATCGTCACGGAAGATTTGAGCATGCGGAAGGTGTGTGCCAAGCTTGTGCCCAAACACTTGACGGCCGAGCAAAAGGAGCGTCGTCTCGATATCGCTACGCTAACGAGATGCTTGATCGCCTTCAAACCGATCCAAATCTTTTGAAGCGAGTCATTACTGGAGACGAGACCTGGGTGTTCCAATATGACCCGGAGACAAAACGTCAAAGTTCCGAGTGGCACACAAAAGCCTCGCCGAGACCGAAAAAAGCGCGCATGAGCAAATCGAAGGTCAAGTCGATGCTCATTGCCTTTTTTGACGCGAAAGGCATCATTCACAAAGAGTTCATGCCGCCCGGGCAAACTTTAAACGGAGTGTTTTACATAGAAGTTATCCGCCGACTGACCGCCAGGGTCCGCCGAGTCCGTCCGGAGATAGCTGATTCGTGGATCCTCCATCACGACAACGCGCCGTCCCACACCTGCCTGATTGTCAGCGAGGAATTAGCCAAACACATGAGAGCGACTCTGCCACAGCCTCCCTACAGCCCGGATATATCCCCAGCAGACTTCTTCCTGTTCCCCAGAATGAAGAAAGAATTGAAAGGGACTCGATTCGGGACGGTTCAGGCCGTTGAAGACGCTACGACGAGGATTTTGAACAGCATCCCGGTTGCCGCCTTCAAGGGGGCGTACGAGGATTGGAAGATTCGCTTCCAGCGGGTCATCGACTCCCAGGGATACTACTTCGAAGTTCTAGGCGAAAATGTACAACTTGGACCAATAAATGTGTTATCCAAGCCGAGTTCGGTTACTTTTTATACAGACCACTCCCAGACCCTGTAGGCGCATCACTATCAAAGAAGTTGCATCAGTAATTGGCATCAGTGTGGGTAGTGTAGAAGACATGATAAAAAACCACCTAAAATATAGAAAAGTGAATGCTAGGTGGGTTCCATGCACTTTGACGGACGAGAACAAATCGATGCGCATGCAAGTTGCCAGTGTTCTTCTAATGCGATTTGAAAATGAAGGAGATGCATTTTTGAAGTCCATTGTAACCACTGATGAAACGTGGGTTCACTATTTTATTCCTGAGTCCCAGCAGGCGTCACGTGAATGGCGACACGCCTCTTCTCCAAAACCCAAGAGAGCGCGGAAGATCTGTTCGGCGGGAAAAGTCATGGCAACTTTTTTGGGGGACTGGAAGGGTGGTATCCATGTAGACTTTCTTACAGAAGCTAAAACTATCAATGCGGCTTATTATTCAGCGCTTTTGGAAACGGAAATCAAAGAAAAGATCTGATCCAAACGGAAGAGAGGTGGGAAACGGATAGCGTTCCTTCAAGAGCACGGCCTCAAACTGCTAAAACAACCATGGCAACCATCAGCAAATTGAAGTGGGACCTTCTACCACATCCGCCGTACAGTCCAGATTTGGCCCCAAGTGATTTTTACCTGTTTGGACAGCTTAAATCACATTTGCAAGGCATGCGATTTGCAGATAATGACGCAGTCATTCACAGTGTTCGGGAGTGGATATGCCGACAACCAAAATACTTTTATAAAAAGGGCATTAAGATGCTCCCAGAACGTTGGAAAAAATGTATAGAATCTGGAGGGGAGCACTTTGAAGAATGACATGTACAAATAATTTTTTGCTAATGAAGTATTTAGTAAAAAAAATCAGTCCCGGTCGTATTTGAATACCCTTGTAAGGCGTTGATAGAGGGTTCGGGAGTGCAATGTTATCAGTCGCCTTTACAGTGTACCATGGCTTCACAAGTAAATTAAAAGGATTATGAAAGCTTGCATTCACCTGGAGGTGGCGCTCTAACACAGAAGAAATCTAAGAAGATTAAGGATAAGAGAAAGAGGCTTCACACATTGTTAGTGAAATCCCAGACTTTCTTGGGATTTGAGAAATTTGTATGTAAACGAACATCTTCATTTTTGCGGGAAAACAAGAAAAATATTACATTTTCAGATTTTTTGCAAACTTCATTTCTTTTATCGGCGACACGTTTTTGTTTTTAAAACATTGGAAACCGATGGAAACGGTGAAAAGAGTGGAATTAGAAAAAAGTGATAGTAATATTAATATAATGTATCTCTGCAAATAAAGTTAATACCGTTTGCAATCGGTAACGGAATTTTAGGGTACGCACTGCAAACTTGCAAAAAAAATTCTTGAATAATATATTATTTTAATTTAATTTAGAAACGTTTCTAATAATCAAGTGGTCCCAGAAATATATTTTTACTCTTTCATTTGAACAAGTAGCACGTCATTATGGTACTTTATCCAGAATGATAAAATAAAAAGAACATCAGAAATAGTTCATTATTCCTATTTAAATGTTTCAATCACACAATCATTTATTATTTTTATGTGAAGAGTAATATTTCCAAGCATTATCATAAACTGACCCGTTTTACCATGCCCACATCATCTTATTTTAGCTCATACAGCCATCATCCGTATTTTAGTTCTTTTATACACATCGCCTCATTGTGATCCACTACCCGTGAGACGCCATTGCCGTCCTACTAGCCCGTGTCATTCCCCCTCGCACCCCGCACCGGATGCACGGGTTTGAAGATCGAGCATATTTCGCTCGGTGGGTTGCGGCCGAGCAAAACCCTGTCCTACTGGCATGACACCCAGCGGATTTTCTGCTAACTGCCGCGGTGCTTGAGGAAAATCGTCTCGTGCAGGTACACAGAGCGTCACGTAACTTTAGCACCTCCTGTAATTTTTGAACGGTTGAAGTTATTGCAATGTCGTTTTCACGGAAGTGCATGAGGGAATGGGGGTAACCGATGCACGTATTCGTTTCTATTTCATCACTTGTATTTTAAGAGATATTGAGATAACTTTGTGTCAAATGGAACTATACATATTTTTTGTCTATCATGACGAGCATAAAGAGATTAATCCAATGCTATACTTATTGTCATGTTAGATAAACTGTTTTTAGTAATTTTGATTTTTTTAAAATTTGTTTTAAACATAACAGTACACAAAGCAAGGTCGCGCAGCGCTCTCACTGCTAGCATGTGCTCGGAGCGGTACAATATCCGTTAAATACGACTCACAAACAACTGGGAGACAAAATCAGTTTGAATGCGGAGAAGGATATCTGAACGATGTGACAGGTATATATTTTAGAAGTCCAACACTAGCAACACTGAAACCTGGGAATTTATTTCTACTTAAAATTTCGGTGCCCTTGGTGTATTGTCAATGGACCATGTTCTCAGATCATGGCTGGTATTTATGAAATAGGGAAATGCAGAAAAATCAGTTGGTATACTTTCAGGAATTCTCTCGTAATTTAAAATACCAAAGCGTGAATTGAAGATTTCGTAATGAATGGTCACGTTCGACCATAGCCGATTTTCCGATATCTTAGCATCTATATATATAAAAGAAAGTCGTGTTAGTTACACTATTTATAACTCAAGAACGGCTGTACCGATTTGGCTGAAAATTGGTAAGCAGGAAGCTTAGAGCCAGGAGACGGACATAGGATACTATTTATCCCGTTCGACAGCGTTGCTGTGTGAGAACGCACGTTTTCGCGTGATTTCGCATGTTTTCGCGTGAAGGTACTTAACTGAAGAGTGCAACCTATGCACCAAAATACAGGAACAATAATTAATGATTAATCTACTTAATTTTTTTATTTGTATTTTCTAATAAACAATTTAACTTAATAAATTCCAAAATCTGCTTATATATTGCCTTTAACAGCCGGTCCCTATGATTACAGCTTTGTATTTCTCTCTTAAACAAAAATCAATTCCAAAAAAAAAAAAAACGCTCTGCTACGTAATAGATTTTTTAATTATCTATTTAATATCAGAGCGTTTTTTTAAATTTCTTCTTTGTTTGAGAGAAAAACACAAATCTGCAATTGCTTTAGTATCACGAGTGCAAGAAGGATAGTACAGTTTCTCACAGAGAGTGCGAAGCGAGAAAAAGATGGGACCGGCTGTTAAGGCGGAACAGAGTTCGCCGGGTCAGCTAGTTGTGTATAAAAATAATAAATAAAAAGGCATAAAGTCCTAAAAAAAAAGGTATGTATGCAAAAAACGGTATTTATGCTAAAATAAGCATTATAAAACTTCGTCATATGTAATCATTTGTCATGATTCGTGCACATATATTATCAGCCTTTAAATAAGTTTCCTAGAATAAAATAGGCATTTCCCTAAACATCCGATGTCTAATTATTAGAAATACATACACTAAAAACAGGGTGACCAGCGATATGGGTTTTTGGAATTTAAGGCTTTTTCCCGGTTTTCCAGGTCTAAGTATATAAATTTTCCAGGTTCTGTTACGCACATTACAAAACTTTACTTGCTTAAGGGCGGGAATATATTTTCAGAAAATGCCGAAGTCTATTACTATAACACTCGACGTAGAAATCATAATTATCAGGTGACAGTATCAACAGCTCATTACAAAAAATTCACATACAATACATGTACATTATTTTACAACACTTTGCCAGATGACATTAAACAATTAAATTCAATAGAAAAGTTTAAATTCCAAGTGAAATCGTTTCTGCTGCATAACTGTTTCTATATAATTAGAGACTATACTGAGCATCACAAGAAAAGTAACATTAATTTTAACAATGATACATAATGCATTAATTACCATTTGGACTGTATAAATGAGTATAAACAACCTGTAACAACTATTGTAACAGCTTCCGGGTCAATGACCCCCATCTCGATCAGGTTTTCGTCCAGTTTCCCTGATCCATTGAGCAAATGCTGAGATGGCCCCTTGTTTTGCTTCTGGACATAAATGTAACTTCATTTTCTGTGCACGTCTTCTAGAATTCAGTGGGAAATACAATTATTCAAATTATCGTTTCCATGTTGTCGCGGCAGGAAGTAATAAGAGCCAAAACTTATTGCTTATTTATCCTTGAAAATAAATTTTATTACATGGGAGTTTTTTTTGTTTGTTTTTTTTCTCCCTTTCAAAATTCAAAATTTATTGCTTATTTATCCTTGAAAATAGATTTTATTACATGGGAATTTTTTTGTTGTTTTTTTTTCTCCCTTTCAAAATTCAAAATTTAAGTAGTATATGACTTAGTGTAGGGATCACAGAATTTTGAAAATGTGCACACAATTCACTTTTCCCCATAGCACGTCATACGCAGTTTTTAACTGTTTTTTTTACGTAAAATAAATAAATAAATAAAACATTTTTTCTGAGCATTTCTCAGCTGAATTACGTTGTTCACGAATTATGTTGTCTCGCAATGCAGTACTAGAGTGTAAAATTTTGTATAAAAGCGAGTATTAAAGAAATCTCTGATTTTTTTTTCTATGAAGCACGTTATAATTCAGAGCCCTTCAGAGTAGTGTTTAAGAAATCATTTTTTTCAGCCGGAAAGTCGACTGATGCCAATGCAGGGTTTCAAGTATCTATTCCTTACATAGTTCACCGTGAATAATTTTCAACAAGAAAGAAGGAAGGAATATTTTTTCAAGATAGTTGCTGTTGACAGTACTAAACAGACCTCGCGAATTTAGAAAAAAAAAAACTGTAATTACCTGACGTCCAAATTCCATTTTCAAGATTATTTTAAAAAAATACTGATTTTCTATCGATTAATTACATGGAAATTGAGGAAAAATACGCTTAATAAAATTGGAAGATTTCCGTAATAATTCTTTGGAATTTTCAGAATTAATAATCTTCATATTCGCTTGAATCATCCCAGATATCTTATAGCGTTTTCCATTCGTTGCACTGAAACCCTCCCTAGTGCAGGGCAGAAACGTCATCGCTCCGCAACAGTGCTGCCCCACACGCGTGAAGGGCAGCTACGAATGAAACGGATTCCGGAACTGAGTCAGGGTTTATGCGCTAGGCAGTGAAATTACGGACACAGCTGTTCTTGGACAGTCACACTGATGGAACTCGAAAAATAATAATTTTGAATTATGATCGTTGTTATAATTTTTATGAAGTATTTTGGTAATTCTTACTTCTTAATTCATAAATTATTAACGTGTGATTTCTTTATTTAAAAACTACGAAAACTTCAAATGCGTATGAATCGTAATTTCATTTTTCGAGATTTGCCAGTGATCGATTTAGTACACAAAATTTTGACCCGAAAGGCTTCTGTAGAATTGTTTGATTACTGAAAACAATAAAAAATATTAACATAAACATTTCCGCTGGTATATGTACGGGCGTGCGAGAAACATTTCTTGGCATATATACATGTATTTGAATGATTTTGTAAGGGTCACTATTTTTATTTTCACTTTATTAGCGTTTCGAAATTGAGACATACCTAAAACTTTAGTTTCTAAATAGCACTGGATTTGTTAATATGAAGTTATTCACGGTTAAATTTTCGGAAAACATAATCTGATTTTCCGAACTCTTAAATCACAAACATTATTTTAAGACATTTCTTGCACAACATTTTATTAACTCTTTGACTTCCCCTGACTGCGCACTCATTTCCTCTTAAAATATAGACAGGTGTACATGTGCAAGCCGAAGCGACGCGAAGAACTGAATAGTAGCTTTTCACGAAAATATGTTGACCAGATTTGTCCTATCAAATAACCGAGGACTTTTATGTTTATTTTCCCCATTATTTATAACTACGAAGCGCGTTCATAAAGTAAGGGCCGTTTGCTTATATATAAATATTGGCGCTTCGAAGCACAGTCTGCAGCGCCATCTACTGACTCATTGCGGAGCTACAGTGTCATTTGTTTTGATTCTGAAGACGTATTGTTGTCCGTGAATGCAAAGAACAATGGCCGCGAAAATCGTTGATCCCGCCAACTGTCAAGTGCGTTCTGTGATTCGTTTCTTAGGTGCAAAAGGATCGTCGGCTGCTGAAATTCATCGGGAGTTATGCCTGGTTTACGGACCTACAGTTATGAGTGAAGGAAAGGTTAGACAATGGTGCCGTGATTTTAAAAATGGCCGAACAAATATCCATGACGAAGAGCGGAGTGGCAGGCCCAGTATCCAGACCGATGAAATCGTTTCACAAGTGGGCCAAACACTGCGATCTGATCGTCGATTGACGATTAGTGGTCTGGCTGATAAATTTCCTCAACTTGGATGCACTACTGTTTACAATATTGTCACAGAAAACCTCGCATACCGCAAATTGTGTGCAAGGTGGGTACCAAAAATGCTCAGACCACTACAAAGAGCAAAGAATGCCTAGTGGACGAAAGTTTTTGGCCCGTTATCAACAAGATGGAGATTTTTTTTTCTCACATTGTTACTGGTGACGAGACGTGGGTATCCTACGCCAACCCAGAAACAAAACTGCAATCGATGCGGCGACACTCATCTTCACCAAAACCGAGAAAGTTTAAGCAAACTCAGCACACAAGTCGAAAATTGATGGCTACAGTTCTCTGAGACAAAGACTGTGTTCTTTTGGTTGAGTTCTTGGAACGTGGGACAATTACAGCTGACGTGTACTGCGAAACGCTCAAAAAATTGAGACGTGCGATCCAAAACAAACGCCGTGGTAAACTGTCATCTGGCATAATCCTCCTCCATGATAACGCGCGTCCTCACACTGCTGCCAAAACCAATTAGAAAATTCAAGATTTTCGTTGGGAACTTTTTGACCACCCACCGTAGTCCCGACCTTGCACCTAGCGACTACTTCTTCTTGCATTTTAAACAGTGGCTCGGTGGACAACGTTTTGAAACCGAAGAGGGACTCAAAAACGCCGTTGTCAACTGGTTCAACTCTCAGGCGGCAAGCTTCTATGCAGAGGGGTTAAAGAAGCTGGTGCAGCGGTACGAAAAATGCTTAAAAGTGAACGGCGATTATGTAGAGAAGTAAAGTAAGATTGTACCTAACTAAATATGACAAAATTTGTTTCTTACGAGTACATTTTTTCTGTGACCAAACGGCCCTTACTTTATGAACGCGCCTCGTACTTGATGCTTATTTTTTACTAAATTTTCCCTTATATAAACATCTTTGCTAAGTGACAAAAATACTTACAAAGGGAGTATTCTTTCCTTATTTTCGTTTTGTGATGTGTTATCAAATCATTCAATTATTTATTGTATTTAGCAATAATGTGCAATAACTTAACAAGTCTCTATAATTTAAAAATTATCACTTACAGACGAACAGCCCTTTTAACAGATAAGACTATTTGTCATTTAAACCTTCTAATTTGAACGTAGAAAGTTCATGCTTTTATATTACTCTTAAGCAAACAGGATTAAAAAATCACGATACTGTTAATTCATTTTTTTATTTTACTCTCAATTGAAAATTTGAAATCAGACTGATGTATTATTTCATTTTAATTGATTTTTCTTCGCTTTAAAAAGAAAAATCGGAATTAATGTAGCTAAATTTGGGACAATGACTGTCAACTGACTTCTCGTCAAGACATGTTCCAGATATTCAGTTACGTACCGCTACCCTTTTTCCGTACCCTTTCTTTTAAATCTCGCGCTAATTTCTCGGGAAACAATGCCCACGAGCTCTGGTAAGCTTGTTACCTTGCCCGCGACCTTGACATGCCTGGTTTAAGGTGTTTCTCTTTTTGTTAATAGTAAGCATGATTTAGTAAAATGTGACAACAATAAACAGATATAATCTTCATTTATTTTTCACATACAAAACGCTCCTTAAAACGACTTGTATTTACGTTTAACCAAGGTCGTTTTGTTTAACGAGCATCAAAATATTCGTCAACATTTCACCGACCATTACATCCTGCCATCGACGATCTAGACGACTCGAACTCCTGTTGTGATATTAGGATGCATCAAACGCGTGCATTGCATTTCGTTGACTTATTTTACTCTTTTGCTGTTAAAGTGGCGCATGTGTGATAACATGGGTGACAATTTTAATGCTTAACTACTGAATACGGAGTTTTAAGAAACCATGAATCTAGAACACGTAATTTATCCAAAAAAATCATTTGCAGAACTTTCGGACGATACTCGTAACCAGTTGCAGAATGTTGAAAGCAGTGTTCCTGAAGATTTTAGAAGAAACAGAACCATATCTGGAATACCCCTCAAATCGAAGATCATTAGAACACCAGTTAACGCCCATGTAACGTACATGATTTTATATTTACCTAATTTGAATTATTCATATTTACTTATTTACTAATTAATAGTTGTTAACTTGACTCGACCTGTCCTTTCATAATTCTCTCCGTAAGAGAACATGCACCATGCATCACTTGTTGGCACCTCTATGATTTTTAGCTACAGGACATTTTCACCTCGAGGACGGCGATTGCAATGGAATTTTTTAATCCACATGATACAGGCTCTGTAAATAAAAAGATCTTTTCTTCTGCAATCGCCTAAATACTGCTCGAGTATGTGGTATTTTCACGTGGTGCTGAAGCTTCAGCAGTAGGGCAGGAATGTTTTTAGGGATCTTTCCAGAAGGGAAAACGAACTTTCCTTCCCCCGTTATAGAAATAATAGACGGTACACAAAATAGTTATTGACGCACCAAGGGTCTTTGGCCCGAGAGCTTTCTGTCGCCAAAGATCATTAAACCACTAGTTAACGCCGTGGTACATGCATGATTTTATATTTATCTAATTTGAATTATTCATATTTACTTATTTACTAAATAGTTGTTAACTTGACTCGGCCTATCATTTCATATTTCCCTTCCGTAATTCCCTTTCATAATTCTCTCCGTAAGAGAACATGTAGCAACATTCAACGTAACCACGATCCTCTCAATCCAGTTAAGTTATGCAGTCTCCATTCACGAGTTATGCAGTAAATATCGAGCTCCGAATCGATGGCAATAAACAAGCAATAAATTAGTAAAAATAAATATATTTCTCCTTCAATGTGCAGTGCCAACCCTTTTGAAATATAGTAGGTTGTGCGTCATCTGTACTCAGCAGCCAATACAGAACCGCATTGTGACATTGTAGGTGACTGCTGTATGAGGAAGCTAAATCAAAGTAAGTTCCTTGACAAATCGTCAAAGCCACCGGAGCTTAAATTCTACCCCAAAAAAGCCGGTGAAACGTAAGGAATCGTCGAATACTAGATATTCATGAAAATGAAGATCGTCAAGACCGCTTTGACGAAGATAGGGGGAAGCGGCGGTAACACTGGAATTCATCAGACTGATTTGCCAATCTCACAAAGACACAGTGAGCCAATGTCTTTCAATGGGTGTCACTACCTCCCAAATCGGAGTATGAGAATAGGGTGTACTCGAATTTCCTGGCATGCAACCTCGTCATATCTCCACTTCATTTTCTTCGTGCCTCCTATCAATTCGGACACCTAACACTCAATTTCCGGATACACGGGATTTCCGGGTCGCTCTTCTATCAAATAAGGACAAATTTCCAGAATATCATGGACGTGGTAACGTGGTGGTTACAATCGTAAAAATAGCAGTGGTACAGCCGATGTCATCAAATAACAGGCGCGACACTAACAGATACTCAGAAATCGAGTTCCCGATGTTTCTTTCGCGAATCTCTCTTCCGTACCGTGCTACTCATAGACAACCATGCAGGTGGTATGTGGAGATGCCTACTCTACCCATGTTGCACCTACACACGCGACAGTGATTGAAGTGTGACGCGCGAGTCAAGGACTTCACATTCCTCAAGCGTACTTGAGGCATATTTCATACCTATTTCGATTTTACTGATCGCCATTATCATAAACCGAGTTGAATCATGCATTTGACTGAATAGGATGCCGTAAATTAATTTGTGCTAAAAGTTGGGGATAAATCAGAAAATAACGATATATCCCGGTTTTTCCAGGCTCTTTCAAATTCCCGTTGTTTTTTTGTTTGTTTGTTTTTCCTGGTTTTCAAGGATTCCAGGTTAGCTGGCCACCCTGTAAAACATTCTATTCTGCTGGGACTTGGGAGTAGATTAGGAATAGATTCTTTATTTCATTAATACACAGATGACATGGGCACATTCTTGTGGACATACCCATATCTATATAGAAAGCAATAGGAAGTGTATGTTACAGCTTAAGTATGAAATATGGCTAATGTTATGAATAGCATGTTGTTTGACATGTTCCGCAGACTGAAGATTAATGTGTATAAATGTCGATGAATGGATTATTTTGGGCCGTCACCCTGCAGGGCACTGGCCAAAGTAAGGTGATTAATTGTGTCTGTGTT
Organism: Teleogryllus occipitalis; assembly: GCA_011170035.1. Lineage (NCBI taxonomy): Eukaryota > Metazoa > Arthropoda > Insecta > Orthoptera > Gryllidae > Teleogryllus > Teleogryllus occipitalis. The sequence goes on from BLKR01000983.1 coordinate 200,777, forward strand.
CGCAAGAAATATTTTGACAAAAAATGTATAGAAATTATGCTATGTTGGATATGTTGGTTAATGTTATTGTGTTGGATATTCCTATCCCTTTATTCACCTATTTTCAATTATAAGAACATTAACTCTGAATATGGGAATTTTCAGGCCAGGTTCAGAGTTTAGCCACAATTAGGCACTGGATTTATATGCACTATTAATCTATGAAATACATATGCACTTCAACAAACATCAAAAATACGCACTGAAATAAGGGATTTATAAATCCCTTATTTTTATGCACATTACATTCATCCGCCACTTTAGTCATCCTAGGCTGCTCCATGAATTTCAAGTAGTAGTATAGTAAGTAATATCAGTTTCCTCAATGAATTGTGTGCAGCTAATTACATTTTACAATTAGCATTAGTTTTTAAGTTTACACAAGAACTCAAGAATTAAAATACTGTGAAGAGTGGGAAGAAAGTTTTTAGCAGTAAAAACCAACAGTGGCTTGGATGTGGTTAAGTATATCCGATGATATGAAAATTAAATGGAATTTGTCCACAATGATCGATTTTATTAATATAGAGATATATTACATGCAAAACAGCACAAGCTGAAAGTTTCAATATCCAAGTGAGGTGGAGATGGGGTGGGGAATGGCCCTTTTCTCAGAGGTGGCAGTCGTACGCTTCCTGTAGTCTACGCCTATGCTTGAAACTGAAGCTAGCAGTTGTAGCCCACATAGGATATGGCCTTTTTTCCCCCGCAATGGCACATGGTCATCAGTAATGTCCCCATTCCAGGACCACTACCTCCACCTTAGGGAAGAATTTTTCGATTGTTATCTTAGGCCGACAATATTCTTTCCAAGCTGCTTAGTGTTGGAATTTCTGGCGAAATATTTTTCCAGGACGGAATTAATTTCCAGGATGTTGTACAGTCTGCTCCGGTTATAGTGAACTCTTGATTACAGTGAACATAAGTCACTGGTCCTGTTTTCCTTACATTACAAATAAGCACAAGAAGATCTGGTTATAGTGAACTCGGAACCTCGGCTAGTCAACGTAGAAAATACAATGTTCTGGAAATTAATTCCCTCTTGGAAAAAATACATTGCCTCACTACCACAAATTCCAACACTAGACAGCTTGGAAAAAATATCATTGGTCAAAGGGCATAATCGAAAAAGTCTCCCCTGAGATGAAGGTAAGAACCAGGAATTGGGACCTTATTGATGGCCTTGTGCCACTTCACTTCGCCATTTCACTTCGGAAGCAAAGGCCCAGTCCTGCATGGGCTATAACGAGCAGTGGCGAAAAAAGATTGCTTGGTTCAGTTTTAAGCTTAATGTTACTAGAGATTCCATATCACAAAGCATGTAGTGATCTATGCACACAACAGGATGCGTGTGACTGCTACAGCCACACAGTCTGCCGCCACTTGCCACGCCACATGAAAAAGCAACGAGTTTCATTAACCACTTGCGCCATAGCATTATCAAAAGGATCTCTTATGTAATTAGGAGAGTTCAGTATAGTCAGAATTCACTATAGCCGGAGTTGGCTGCATCTCCTAGGTTCACTATAGCCGAGGTTAGAGTTCACTACAACCAAATCTTTTGTTGCTTAATTGTAATACAAGTGAAATGGGATCAGTGGCTTGGTTCACTATAACCAAAAGTTCACTATATCAGAGTTCACTATAACGGAAGTCGATACAGTTATCACTTCATAGAGAAGTTAGACAAGAAATACAGATCACAAAAGACAAGAAGATAGATACAAACTTGAATGCTGATGATCAAACTATCATAGTGGATTCTGAAAATTATTTTCAAAGAACAGTTTTTGAATTGACAAAAGTAACCCAAGAATATTTCATGAAGATAGCAATTCAAAAAACAAAAGTTAAGGCAATACATTGCAACACAGGAGAGCCAAAAGAATACAGGGTGACCAGCAATCTGGCTTTTTGGAATTCAAGGTTTTTTCCCCGGTTTTCCAGGTCTGAGAATACAAATTTTCCAGGTTCTTTTTTGCACATTACAACATACTTTTACCTTCTACCACTTAAGCAGTAGAGAGAATGTTATGCAATTCAGTGAGGAAAAACTGCGAATTTTCAGCAGAAAAACTCTTATTGACAGGCCCTGGTAAGGAAAAAGTGGATCAATCAAGTTGCAAAATTTAGAAAAGAAATCCTCTAACACGTGGTGTAGCCAGAATCCGTTTTGTTGGTCCTTGATACCAAAAACTTTGTTGTCGGCAAAATGCCCGTCCGTCAGTGAACCTAAATCGTTCAGCCAATTTTCTTGAAAATTTATATTCATAAATCGATCTGGCGATGTCGCAGCCACATTAATTTTAAATCGATATTTTAATGGGGGGGGCAGAGTACTTTACATGAAGCCCCTGGGACATTTTCAAAGAAATGGCTCCATCGTTTTTGATTAATTTGTTTAGTTGGATAGTGTGAAGGTAGTTTAAGAGAATAGTGCAGGTCTCATGTTCATTAAAAACCCTAATTATTCAAAAATTGCTAACGTTCAACATTTTTCGGCGTCTTCTTACAATTACATATTATTATTAAAAATAGGTTTCAAAATTAGGTCTCGTACAATTTTTCGAAATTTTGAGTACTTTTTGCATATTTTGTGTGAAACATAGGCAATGTTTAATTTTGTTTAAACAAGTTTTTCTCAAAAACACCATCAACAATTTTGTTTCAATTTTCACCACGAATAGAGTTTAGGACGTTCAAAAGTGCAGGTCTCATGTTCGTTGAAAATTTTGATTTTTGATAACCTCTCTATAACAATTATGAAGATATTCTTTTGTTAGTGAAATGTGTTCATCAAAAACAGACCTCTAAATAATGTCATGTACAATTTTTCAAAATTTTCTGTCAAACGTTTGACTTTTTAAAACAATTTTTCTTAAAAAACTGCACTTTTTATTTTCCCCCTCCCTTCTTTTCTTTTTTTTCCTTCCAATTTGGACCTTAGATAGCGTAAAAGATGCTAAAGCAAATTGTGCATGTCTCATGTTAGCTGATATGCCCCATTATTCCAAAACAGAAATTTTTTTTTAAAAGTATGCGTCTTCTTACAACTTCAATTGTGAAGATACTTTTTTTCTTAATGAAATATGTTAATAAAAAACAATCTTCAAATAATGTCACACTGAATTTTTTGAAAATAGTATTTTTTGTGCATTTTGGCATCAGAGTCAAGCGTTTCGAATTTAACTTCGAACTAACAAATTACTTCCTTACTTCAAGAAATTTTCATCTCCGATTATGGTATGTTTCAATTGTAAACCTTTGAAATTACTACTGTTCCTGGTTATCGAAATACACACTGATTTGCACCACAGACCCTTCTTTAAATTGATGTGGTTTAGATTCTATTAACAGTACTTCTAATACTTTACACTGAAAGAAAAATTGAAAAATTTGAGTACCATAAATTTGTACCAATATTTTAACTTTCATTTCATATTACTACCCGTTCTGCCTTGGGGAACAATGCAGTGATTGCAAAGGGTCTACTCATATTTCCTGGCGGGCAACCCTGTTAAGATTTTTGCATGTACATTTTCTTCATGCTCCCTGTCAATTCGGACACTGTCACTCTTATCTCCAGGCTATAAGCAAAGGTAGCTTCAACTGCGCTCTTCTACAAAAAAAGTTAAAATTCCCTTTAAATATTATGGATGTGGTAACATAGTTGCTTCGATCGGAAAAATAGCAAAGTGGTACCGCGGATGTCATTAAAGAAGTGGCGCGACACTAATTGAAACTCAAACAAACTTACATTTATTGTAGTAGTGTTAAAAAAAAAAATTAATAATAACAATAAATAATAATAACAATAATAATAACAATAAATAATAATAATAATAATAATAATAATAATAATAATAATAATAATAATAATAATAATAATAATAATAATAATAAAACTAATCAAAATTCAGCTATTGAGTTCCTGGTGAGACGTATGCTCCGCAAATGTCTTGTCCATGCATATGCAACCCAAAGGCAATCGTATACCAGCAATGGGGTGCTGCTACCCATGTTACACCCTATACAAGCGGCAGTGTTTGAAGTTGTGTTATGCGAGAGTCAAGAACTTCGCAATCCTCAAGAAAACTAGGGATACTTCTCATTCATATTTCGATTTTAACAGTCGCCATTATAATGTACCGAGTTCAATTCTGCACTTTACTGAATACGATGCCGTATATGAATTGTGCTAAATGTTGGGGAAAATCGGAAAATAACAAAAAATTCCAGTTTTCAAATCAAATTTCCGTTTTTTCCAGGCTTTTTCAAATTCCCGTTTTTTCCCTGGTTTTCAAGGATTCCAGGTTCGCTGGCCACCCTGTAATAATAAATGTTAAATTAGTGGAACAAGTAAATAAATTTTCATACCTTGGAAATATCATAAGGTATACAAGCAAACTCAGGAAGACATAGAAAACTAACTTGATAACTACAATAAAATATGTGGAACAATTAAGAGAGACTATTGCAGAGACATGGGCCCACAAACAAATCAAACTTCACAACGTAGCTACTAAACTTAGTAACGTGTATGGCACTGAAACTTGGGTAACAAAAGAGACAGACAAGCAACTACTACAGGCAGCACATATGATATTTTTAAGACACCTCATTAGAATCACAAGAAGAGACAAACTGAGAAATCACGACATCGGAAATAAATTGAAAACCAAACATTTAATAGAAGAGATAGAATAGTCTCGAAGAATATGGAAAGATCATTTACAGAGAATGAACAACCAATTGCCACAAATGTCCTTGGATCTTCACGTAAAGAAGCCCCAAAAATTAAAACATCCTTTTTCAAATTCAAGGGGCACGACATTAGAGATCGATTGGGGAATGTCAATTCTGGTACTAACGCCTATGGTTTAGCTGCTAGCATTGTTCAAAGACAGGCTGATGGGTGAGTAGACGACTTTTGCCATAAACCAATTTCTTGTCATCAAGGATCCACAAAAAGTGGAATCCAAAAAGACACATTAGAGGACGTAATTTACTAGATATAGGAACATGATTTATTCATTTTCAAGGGCCCCAATACAAATTTTGCTATAAAAAAAACTTTGGTTTTTGCCACAAAATTACCACTCTCTCTTTTCTTTATAGAGATTGACGAAAGAAAGTGAGTATCATACCCAGACACTTAAGAGGATAATCCATGTGATTCGCTTGGTTTAAAATGATCCCCTACACCCACTTGGTTGAAAATGATCCCCTCCACTCATGTCAGGGATTAACTTTAAAAGATGCATGGGTGAAGGGATGAAGAACCAAGACCAGCGGTCATGTCCTCGCAAACTAACCAAATAAAAACAATATATTCTCTCAATGTAAGAAATATTGGAGAATGCAAAAACCAACAAGGTTGCTATCTAAAGTGGCGCTATTGGAACACGATCTGGTGGTACAATTCAATACTTTTCACAGCATAGGATTCAGTTTTACAGTTCAAGTGGGTGGTTAGAGTCATGAAAAGCCAGCAAATACGCCGCCGAAATCCATTTCTTTTTGGTGGCTATGTCAATTTTGGGTGGCAATTGGCAGCATTACGATATTAAAATAATTTTTGTGTGACAGACTGCCTTTTTTAAATCGGGATGTGATCCTTTTAAAAGAATTACATTAGTTTATCCATATAAGATAGAATCATGAAACTGAAAACAAATTGTAGACTCTTCAAAAAATTCAAAACATTTCTAAGAACATAGAGGATGTACCAGTAATCTTCAATACATATGCTGTTTCAGTTCAAGAATGCTGTGTGCCTAACAAACTATAACAAAAACCAGAAAAAATAAACAGACTTCCTTCTCGGGATGTGACAACAGTAACACATGCAAATAGCTCAAAATTTCACCTAGTGATCCTATCAAGGTCTCCCTAAAATCGCCTCATGATCTCGTACACTTTAGGACAGAAAGGATAATGGAGCCCAGTTTGTGAATCTATTACTAAAAATAAAGGAAATGTTGAAATTACAAAGAAATTTATTGTTGACGAAATTAAATAGTATTCTATTCAGAAAGTAAAGAATTATGAACAATGGATATATAATGTCGAGCTGTTATTTTTGACAGGTTGGCCCTAGTAAATAAAACAAATAAACAGTTGTTTGTTTTTTTCAGTAGACCTTGACCAATACTTTAACAGAACTTTCCCATTGCAACAAGAAACTATTAGTGAAATTAGAATGGCAAATAAAATAATGTGTAACATTACAACTCATTTCTAAAATAATAATATAAAATAAACTAATAAAGTATATCTTGCAAATGACAAGATTTCATAGAAGAAAGTACAATGCACTATTCTAATGCCCAGCAATTGGGCACACTTCAGATTATTCCGTTAATGGTTTTCTTATTATAACAATTCAAGTCCTGTATTTTCAAATGCTAATCAAAACTTCTTAATTTGTTCAGGTTTTTATTAACCACACATGTTTAGCAATAATCTTAATTATTATTAAAACATAATTTTAACATCCTACACATTTCATTAAAATATTTTTTAAGAAAAATTGCATACGTCAAACATGTCACCAAGCCTTCAAAAATGTTTCCGTCAATCTGTAAATGAAACCCCTAATTCTAAAAAGCACTTCTGTGTAATACAAGTCTCTCTAACACATGGAGATTCAAGGTAATTATTAAATATCAGATACTTGAAAGGTATATATATTCCAGATCATCACCATGGTATCATTTCCAAGCTCCTTAACAATTTTGGAGACACCTATAGGATTGGTTGGTTGTTAATGATTCCAGGTATAACAACTACCAAGGTCATTAGTCCCGTAAGTGTAATGCAGGTTTTTTCATCGGGAGGCGGCGGTAATCTTCCCTCGCTGGATGGTGAGATCTAGTGCCGACCTACTGTCGGCTAGTGGGGTTTCTCCCAACCTGGTATCTCCCACCAGTGGGGCACCGCCCGAGACGCTCTAAGTTCCCACCTGGTCTCCTGACATGTGTGGTAGTGTAGTGCATGTTAGTGTGTGTAAGGGGTGAGGAGAGAACAAGGAAAAGAAAGAAGGCATTGCGCATGGTCCATGACCCCATTTGTTAGGGTACTGCTCTGGCGTTTGCCTGATGTTGATCGGAGAAACCATGGAAAACTACTGATCAGAGCAGTCAGCCTCTAATATTCACCTCCAGACAGCAACTGAATTCGACCTCGCTGATAAGCTAGTGTCAAACAGCTTAAACAGTCTTGTCACTGTCAGGACTAGAATCTAAGACCTCCCAGTGAGAGGCACTGCAGTGACATCAGTTGATGCCTTTAGTAATAATCCATTATTTTTTCTTTTGTAATTAATTAAACTAAGGTATTTTAAAAGTAATAACTTTGAAATTAATTGGTTTGATTCAAAATTAATTTTTCGTTTGTTACGTTTCAACATGTGCAATGCTAAATTAATATGTATTCAACAATTTCTCGAACAGAATCTTGGGTTGTTAATTTGGAAGATGTTAATCCATAAGCATTGAAATAAAAAATATACAAATTATTCTGACTACAAAAATAATAAGCTATCAATGACAAACAATAAACAATTACTAATACAACAAACTAATGATGTATTGACTAATGAAGACTAATGATGATTACAAATGAACAATTACTAATATCAATGACAAACAATGAACAAACAACAAATACTAGCAGCAAGTTACTATGAGGATGTAAAAATTACAAAAGGTTAAATGTTGAGGGCTGAATTTGACCCATCAATATAATTTAAGAATTTAACAATTAACTAAAAGCTAAACGGTTGCTGTACAGTTTACTATTAAATGAAACAAGGCATTGCAAAAGATGTTTAAAGTCATTCATTCAATACACTCAGGGTTGTGCAGTATTTAAATACTTGTATTCGAAATACGTATTTTAAACACATTTTGTATTTGAATAACTGTATTTTTGAGTTTTTTGAGCATGTATTTTAGAGATTTATTTAAATACATAAAATAGGTGTATTTAAAAAAGGAAATACTTCAAATACTTGAAATACAAATGATAATGAGGATAGTTTCTTTTTGTTTAAGCCTGTAAGTGCCTATATTGAATTTTCCGCATTTTTAATACTTTTTGTCCGCTATATTTTGTCTTCAACAATCACTTTTACAGAAATCACTGATGGGAAATTTTTTACTAAATGAGGAACAACCGCATAAAGTCTGCCAGGGCTCCTCCAATTGAGAAACTCTTATGTCCTGTGTGTTCTTCCCTGTAAAATGTCGTGCAGGGACACCACTTAAGGGACGAATGAGAATTTGACATTGTGTGGGTTATCTTATCTACTTCGCCAAAGCCAGTCAGGACGCTCCTGAGAACAGGAAATTGTTCTCATCTTTCCGATCTTCGCAATGATTAGCGAGCTATCTGTTCCTTACCAAGAACACAACTTTCTTCAAAAATAGCGCTCCTGGCATCTTTTGCTTTTAGAAGGTAGAATTACACAAGATAGGCAGAGTTTTCTTCAATAATTTTGAATTGGTTTCAAAGTTCGGTGCATGCCCAATCAGTAAATTTGCTGTTCCTGTTATGCATGCTTGCTATAATGCCAAAAGAGAAAGTTTCAAGAAGTGTATTGCTAAAAGAGTGGATTTATGGAGAAGAGTCACTGCCAACTGGTCCTTGATGTACTTCTACTCATACAACATTGTAACTCTTCAAAATCTCGAAAAATCTCAGTTGTCACCTAGAAAATTTCAATTCATTATTCTCCCGTATAAGATAACTGAACTGTCTACTAAACATCTTCATTTTTGTGTGGTAATGTTTACCTAAGCATACAGGCATCAATTTAAACCTGCATTCAAATTAGACAATTAATTGATGACCAGAATTATACCCTAAATAAAGTCAAGGGCTTTCAATTAATTTATTTACACCATGTTGGAATGTTAGTATTTCTCACAACACTTCAATCATAACAATTTTTGTGCATTCCCTTATAGAAGTTTCCTAAAGAAATCCTCTAAACCAAACTTTGCTTAAAACTGTTCAAAATTAAGTCATTAACGCTGAATAGTTGACATGTGAAAACTAAAAATGAATTATTTTTTTTTAACATCATTGTGTTTAAACCAAGCTGTAACAATTTTTTGTTTTTAAATGGCAAAGGAACATTACAATATACCAATAGTTTTTGTTAATGTTACGCTATTATTTATTGCTATGTCATTCCTCATGTTATTTCCACCTACACAATTATTTCAAAATGTGAAAGAAAAGCTAAGAAAGCAACAGTACAGTCAATCTAAGTAGTCTTTAAAAAAGCAACAAAGTTTGGTGGAGTTGGTTTTCTTTTCAAAAATAGAGAAATAAGCCTTAGCTTTAGACTGTGAGATAAGGTAATTTGTTAGTAACCAGAGAGTTCACAATCTATAGATAAGCACGACTTCAATATTCCTAGAAACATAAGGGATGATGACCACAAATTCACATGAACACATTTTAAGTTTGAGTACACACTTCACAAGAAAAAAAAGTTTGGATTTAGCAATGTATAATCAATTTTATATGTTTATTTGTAACTGTTCACACCCACTCTCTGAAAAATCAGTCAATTGCAACAAATACTTTTTTTAAATATTATTTTAGATTTTTATTCAGAAAACTGATATCGCTCATTAATCAAAAACGTGAACATTATTCCCATCCAAAGGCCAATTTCAATGAAAAAACTTAACCAACATGAAAACCAACAGCTTTGAAATGACATCCAGATAATCTGCTAAATTTGGAAGAGAATTCTTGAACAATTAGATGTAAATATAAATTGAATTACAATTAATACAAAAATAAGAGGTAAATCTTTAAAAAATGATCTACTCGTAACTCATGCAATTAACAAATTACAGGATCAATAATGTACTTGCATTGAACTACACTCCTTATCAACTTTCAGCAACTGCAATAGAACATGCCATGCTTTGTTACAAAACATCTGCAAAAAAGACATCACAAAGGAACTTTGAAACAATTACTTTTTGCAAGAAACATATCTACAATAAATATTGCAGGTGTGTGCAATATGCAATTTCTCAAGACTGAAATACTAGAGTAAAACATAAAAAGCTTACTTATGGTCAGAACGAATAAGTTTTATTTCAAATGTTCTTTTAAAACATTGATGTAAATCATAAATATTTATTTTTCAATTTAAATAGGTTTGAATTTAATTTTTTTTCTCGATGTGATCCTTAAAATAATATAAAGGCTTCATTTTGAATAAATAATAAACCATCTGCAAGAATGTGTTTATCCTGATATTAGATTTCAGAATTTTCACATGAAAAGTTCCTACAAGTTAAAATGTTTCACTGGTATTGCAGTACTTGCAGCAGAAGCTGCACAAGGAAGACTTTGTCAAAGGAGAGAAACTTACATTTTATCCCTATATCCCAGAGTTGCATTTGCACCAAACCCAGTTTCTATGAAATAAAAAAACGTATGTTTAAAATACTATTGAGTGTCACTTTTGCTGTTCAGAATTTCCACACATAAAATAACTTTAATTAAGGAGGGGGGGGAAAAAAGAAAGAAAGAAGAAAAAAGAATGAATGAAAAATGATCCGGGTAAAAAATAATCACGCTGACCAAATAATCTCTAATGTACCCAAGGTTGGAACACTATGTAGTTGATGTGTTTCAACTCTTATGAGGTCTCTTGTGTAGCACAAAACTTGAATGTTTCAATAAATTCCTTGAATAGAACTACATGAATTTCTATATTCCGAACACTGTTACTTCATTTCCAATATACACTATATACACAATTAATATTAATTTTTTGATTATATTGAAGTAAATGAGTAAACAGAAACTTGATATAAATCAAAATAGTCATATTCCTTTTTTCATCGGATTTGTATCATCTCAGCTGTTTCTTTGTACACAAAGACAAAATAAAAACTGAACAAGAGACCAAATTTCTCACAATGTTCATTATTACACCCAGAAATATATATGGAGGTCAACACTATTAAAAATAAACAAAATTAATAACAATCATTTGCTTTCCAATTATTATATTCAGAACTCCAAGGAAAAATGATTTACAAGCTTCAACATTAAAACTACTTGTTATCAATAGCCCAATCAGGACTTTTCTATGCAAGTGTGTGAGTGTGTGTGAGAGAGTATGTGAGAAGTGAAAAGAGAGAGTGTGAGAGAGAGAGTGTGTGAGAGAGTATGTGAGAAAGAGAGTGTGTAAGAAAGAGTGTGTGTGTGAGAGAGTGTGTGAGAAAGAGTGTGTGAGAGAGAGGGTGTGTGAGAGAGAGGGTGTGTGAGAGAGAGTGTGTGAGAGAGAGAGTGTGTGAGAGAGAGAGTGTGTGAGAGAGAGAGTGTGTGAGAGAGAGAGTGTGTGAGAGAGAGTGTGTGTGAGAGAGAGTGTGTGTGAGAGAGAGTGTGTGAGAGAGAGTGTGTGAGAGAGAGTGTGTGTGTGAGAGTGTGTGTGTGAGAGTGTGTGTGTGAGAGAGAGAGAGTGTGTGAGAGAGAGAGAGTTTGTGTGAGAGAGAGAGAGCTTCAGTGTGAGAGAGAGAGTTTGTGTGTGAGAGAGAGAGTCTCTGTGGAAAGAGAGAGAGAGAGCTCAGGTGAGAGAGAGAGCTCAGGTGGGTGAGAGAGAGAGAGCTCAGTGTGAGGAGAGAGAGAGAGCTCTGTGTGAGAGAGAGAGAGAGCTCCAGGTGAGAGAGAGCTTCAGTGTGAGAGAGAGTTTGTGTGTGAGAGAGAGTTTGTGTGTGAGAGGTGAGTGCGCGTGCGTGAGAGAGAGAGAGAGAGTGCGGCGTGAGAGAGAGAGAGAGTGAGAGGCAAGGTGCGTGAGAGAGAGAGAGAGGGAGAGTGCGCGTGCGTGAGAGAGAGGGAGAGTGCGCGTGCGTGAGAGAGAGAGGGAGAGTGCGCGTGCGTGAGAGAGAGAGGGAGAGTGTGCGTGCGTGAGAGAGAGAGGGAGAGTGTGCGTGCGTGAGAGAGAGAGGGAGAGTGTGCGTGCGTGAGAGAGAGAGGGAGAGTGTGCGTGCGTGAGAGAGAGAGGGAGAGTGTGCGTGCGTGAGAGAGAGGGAGAGTGTATGTGTGAGAGAGACAGGAGAGTGCGTGCGTGGGAGAGGAGTGTGCGTGCGTGAGAGAGAGGCGTGAGAGAGAGAGTGCGTGCGTGAGAGAGAGAGTGCGTGCGTGAGAGAGAGAGTGCGTGCGTGAGAGAGAGAGTGCGTGCGTGAGAGAGAGAGTGCGTGCGTGAGAGAGAGAGAGTGCGTGCGTGAGAGAGAGAGAGTGCGTGCGTGAGAGAGAGAGAGTGCGTGCGTGAGAGAGAGTGCGTGCGTGAGAGAGAGTGCGTGTGTGAGAGAGTGTGCGTGAGAGTGCGCGTGAGAGTGTGCGCGAGAGAGTGCGCGTGAGAGTGCGCGAGAGAGAGTGTGCGCGAGAGAGAGTGTGCGCGAGAGAGAGTGTGCGCGAGAGAGAGTGTGCGCGAGAGAGAGTGCGCGTGAGAGAGTGAGCGTGAGAGAGTGAGCGTGAGAGAGTGAGCGTGAGAGTGTGCATGAGAGTGTGCGTGAGAGTGTGCGTGAGAGTGTGCGTGAGAGTGTGCGCGAGAGTGTGCGCGAGAATGTGCGTGAGAGTGTTCGTGAGAGTGTGCGTAAGAGTGCGTGAGAGCGTGTTCGTGAGAGTGTGCGTGAGATTTCGTGAGAGTATGAGAGAGTGAGTGAGACTGTGTGAGGGAGGGAGTGAGAGAGTGTGTGTGTGAGGGAGTGAGAGAGTGTGTGTGTGAGGGAGTGTGTGTGTGAGGGAGTGAGAGAGTGTGTGAGAGTGAGAGAATGTGTGTGTGAGTGAGAGAATGTGTGTGTGAGTGAGAGAATGTGTGTGTGAGTGAGAGAATGTGTGTGTGAGTGAGAGAATGTGTGTGTGAGGGAGAGAATGTGTGTGTGAGGGAGAGAATGTGTGTGTGAGGGAGAGAATGTGTGTGTGAGGGAGAGAATGTGTGTGTGAGGGAGAGAATGTGTGTGTGAGGGAGAGAACGTGTGTGTGAGGGAGAGAACGTGTGTGTGAGGGAGAGAAGCAGAGAGAGAACCCTTATGGCAAACTGTGAGAGAAAAGTGAGGAGAGAAACAAAGTGATGCATGGTTTGATGTGAGAGAAAATGTGAGGAGAACTGAGGAGAGAAACGAGGAGAGATGTGAGGAAGAGAATGTAAGGTAGGAGAGAATGTGTGACAGAGAGAACGAGGGAGAGAACTGCAGGTGTGAGGGAGAGAACGTGTGTGTGAGGGAGAGAACGGTGGTGTGAGGGAGAGAATGTGTGTGTGAGGGAGTAGAATGTGTGTGAGGGAGAGAATGTGTGAGGGAGAGAATGTGTGTGTGTGAGGGAGAGAATGCCGTGTGTGTGTGGAGGGAGAGAATGTGTGTGTGGAGGGAGAGAATGTGTGAGGGAGAGAATGTGTGTGTGTGAGGGAGAGAATGTGTGTGTGAGGGAGAGAATGTGTGTGGAGGGAGAGAATGTGTGTGTGTGAGGGAGAGAATGTGTGTGTGAGGGAGGGAGAATGTGTGTGTGAGGGAGAGAATGTGTGTGTGAGGGAGAGAATGTGTGTGTGAGGGAGAGAATGTGTGTGTGAGGGAGAGAATGTGTGTGTGAGGGAGAGAATGTGTGTGTGAGGGAGAGAATGTGTGTGTGAGGGAGAGAATGTGTGTGTGAGGGAGAGAATGTGTGTGTGAGGGAGAGAACGTGTGTGTGAGGGAGAGAACGTGTGTGTGAGGGAGAGAACGTGTGTGTGAGGGAGAGAACGTGTGTGTGAGGGAGAGAATGTGTGTGTGAGGGAGAGAATGTGTGTGTGAGGGAGAGAATGTGTGTGTGAGGGAGAGAATGTGTGTGTGAGGGAGAGAATGTGTGTGAGGGAGTGATGTGTGTGAGGGAGTGAGAGAATGTGAGAGAGTGTGTATGTGGGTGAGAATGAGTGTGAGACTGTGTGGGGGGAGCAGGGAGACTATTTGAGAACTGTCCAGCTAAGTATGTTTTCTCATAAAGAAATTTAATTTATCCTTAAATTAAAATTCAATTTTATTTACTGGTTTATAGTGTATTAGTTATTTATAATATCAATTGCGATACTGCATGTCTTTCATTATTACACAAAATTAGTCAAAAAGATATTCGTAAAGAAGTAGTTCTGGCTTCTAGGATGAGAAAGGGGAGTGCTGCTGCAGAAACATGCCCCTCCCCTATGTAAGCCACTGGTAGTTACACATTCAAGAACCATGTTAAGAAGTATTTCAGTTGTTTCTTTTAGGAATGCTTATCTTTTCTTGGCAACTTCACCAAGGACGTTTGAATTGGTAAATGGGTCCTACTGAATTTCTTGCCTTCCCAAAATTTGCTTATCTTTAGTGGTTATGCTAATGGAAGTCTTATTGAAGTAATTGCTCAGTTTAAAAATTTATCATGAAGGACTAGTTAATAACTCCTTAATTTTTTTTTTGTGTTTGTTTCTCCATGTGGTTATGAAATGTTCTAAAGAATTTCCATTACTCAGCACTTGTGCTGTCACTAAAATTGTAACCTAATTTTCCTAAGAATTTTAAAAACTTAAAGAGTTTTAGGAAAGTCAGAAACGAGAAAACAAAATTCTAAATTTACGCAAATCTCACAAAAATTATTTAATGAATATTATGAATATTCTCTTTTTTCTGTTACTTATTATACTGGCCACACAAATCTTAACATATTTACTTATTGCCATGAACCTTCAACACCTAGGAATACTCCCTCTCCCTCCCTCTCCATACTAACGAACTCACTGTCTTACACAAGGCCAACTGACACCTTGACCCACTTCCCAGTCACCTACAAGACGTGGCCTTGAGTGAAATCATACACCCAGCACCCACAGCAAGTCAAGAAGAAGAACACAAACTATTTAAGTGGACACTAGACTTCATAAGAAAATCAAATATACACTCAACACAAAACACTCTACATGCATTTTTCTAAAATGTAACAATTTTGTCAGAAAAGAAAAGAGGTTACAAAATAAATTATGAAAATCATGCTCTAAATAAAAATAAAACCAATAATTTATGTCCCAATCTACATCCCAGCTACTGATAGACAGTAGGTACATTGTACCTGGCAATATAAACAACTAGAAAAGAAAATGTGGATCAAAAATTCACTTCTTACTTAACATGCAAAAGCAAAATAAGATGCATTATCATTGTAAAAAACCGCAAAACATGCAAAAAATTGTTTATATGTATATATATTTTTGTTTCCTTACCAATTCTACATTGCTTACCATCTGTAGTAGCCACAGGTCCTCCTTTGTGAGGGGACATTTTGATGCTAGTTCCTGAGTTCCACACATTCGCAGGCAAGCTTTCGGGAGCTGCAGTTTCAACAGCTGGCTCTGCATAAGGAGCAGCATTCCCATGTTGCTCTTCAGAGTGACTGCCAGAAGTAAATTCCAATTTCACCCGTAAATCTGAAAATCACAGAAATGTCAATTTTTAATCATAAAAAGAACACCAAATTCATCAAATACTTCATTGCAGTACAATTATTCCAAGAAGAAAAGAAAGGGAAGTATACGAAAGTTATTCAAATTTCAGTAAACTAAATAAATTATCAAGGCAGAAAGGGGTTCCAGAAAAAAGAACACAAGTACTAGATTTCTATTTTTTATACTTCAGTTCCCAATAACAGCAACAACCTTTAGGCTCAGGCAAAGAAACAAGAGCATTAAGGTGAACAGAAACAAGAGAATTTCCTTTTATCTTCCACCCCTTCTGGTACACACTTGACAGATCACAACTTGGGTACAACTCAACATCCTGTTCCCCTCATTAAAAAAAGGGTTAGTTTCCACTTGAATACCAACCACATTAGTGCCAGTCCACATGCCAGCCCACACCCTACCCTGTAAACACATGCACATTCACACACACATATGCCTCCAGAGATACGTACGCTGCTGCTGTATTGATTACCTGCCCCCCTCATGCTGGTCACTTCCCCCACCCTCCACCACATGAGGCAGAGGGGAGGGAAAGGGACATCACAGAGGGGTTGCTCAACCCCTTCTGCACCTGTCACTACCCCAGGGGTTGTTCCCTTTCATGACCTTGAGCCTGAATGCACATCCCTCCGTGTTGCTAAAAAGTCTACCCCACTGATAATTCTGTGTTTCAAAATACAAAACAAATGTTACAAAACCAGTTATTTTATGTTTATTTTTCCTTAATAATACTTATTAAGCAAGTACTTGTTTTAGTACAAAATGCACATTTGTTAATAGCTCATTAAAAATGTTCAATCTACAGAGGTGTTTATTTTAGCTAATTCGGTAATCAATGGTATAAGAAAAGTGGGAGAACAACTACTTTCAAAGCACTGATAAAGAGCACTCACCTTCTGGACAATTGCTCCCGGGATCCACAGAGGAGCGTCTGCTCTCTGGCTTAGCCTGGGACCCACTCTCTACATCCACAGCAGCAGTTCTGTCAAAAGGGACCGTGCCTGCAGAGCCTGGATTCCCCACGGAGGAGCCCCCGGGTCCTTCCCTGTCCCGTGCATCACGGGACTCCACCGAGGATCCAGGCCCAGGCCCCCCTTCATAGCGCATATGTTGGTATCCTTTCTCCTCACCCTTGCCATCTGGCTCACTTGCCGGTGACAAACCACCTGGCCGATACCCCAGAGGCATGCTGGCCCGTTCTGCAGCTTCACGTGACTTTGAACCATCACGAAGAACTGAGGCACGCACGGCATCTGGGGGTGGGGCCTCTGATGAAGATCGGTGGTGTCGCTTGCGTGGGAAATTGTCATATAGTTGGCTCTGGGAACCAGAAGCTGTGGCAGGGGGAGCAGAAGCTGGGACTCTCTGCTCATACGGACGGTAATGCAATGGATAAGGAGAAAGAATAGATGCATATGAAGAAGAGGAAGAGGCAGAGGAGGTAGGGGCATGATGCTGCGGGTGCATAGGCTGTGGTGGAGGTGGCTGCTGCTCAGAGCTGGAGCTCTGAGAGCCTTCTCCAAGTTTGGGTTTGCGGCCAGTTGGGGAGTCCAGTGAACTGTCCTCACCCACCTGACCAATGTGTTTACTGCCATGCACTACCGCAAGCTTCTCATGTTCGATGGACAGGCCCTTGACCTGCAGAATTGTAAAAACATCTTAGTGATCAAGCACTACTGATAAAACATTTATTTTAAGCACCCAACTTCTAGTGAACACATAATGAAATTAGAAAACTGTCACAACAGCCAAGATACAGGATCAAATAAAATTTACTTTTTATCCAAAAAACTGAATAACTCTTTACAATTTACAATCCACATTATCATTATTGAAGCTAAAGTTACAAAAGGATTCAGGTGGAACTAGCAATTACAACAATATTGCCTACAAATAGTTTTAATGTCAAGCAAACAACATAATTAAATTATCACAAATAACAATTTGCCCACTCACCTGCAGGCACTCGGCAGCCTTAAGAAAACTGGAGAGACATTCCTGAGATACATGGACTTCCCCTTTGTACATGAACTCTAGCAGTGCTGACATATTTGCTGATGAAGTGCCATCCATAATTATCAGCACACTGGGGGCGAAAGGGGCCATTTCAAAAAGATCCTGGAAATGTTTGCTACATGCTGCCAGGATGAGCTTATGTGCTCGAAATGTCACTCCTACAACAGAAAATACAGATTTTAATTGGAGTACTATTTACCAAAACATACCTTTTTTCTAAATTTTGTCTACAGCACTATCATACAAGGCTGCTAAATAAAAAGAAATGTTTCTAGAAAACAGTCATTCTCTTAAAATTGTATTATTACATTAATACATAACACACACCCAATAATATCTTCTGAAGAATGTCAGAAACTTTTGATCACAAAATAAAATATTGAGCATCAAATCACACTGGAAGTGTAATGAAAATTGTGTGATTCACACTAACAGATAAAACTACAGGATTTACAGAATATTGGGAAAAAATAAGTTTACTTCCCCAACTAAAGGATTTCCTTGTACGTAACATTTAACGTGAATTGTACAACAACTAGAAGAAAATTCTAGACTTTTTTAGCTACAATTAAAAGACTTCAATCCTGAATTCTTGAACACAGTTGCTATTATCTGTTTCAAAATAAAACCTGCACAAACATTATAACTTATTAACATTACTTATTAATTTACACAATAACACTCAAGTTATCATAACGTTTTCTCTTGAATGAATTCAAATTTGATTTAAGTCGTAAACTAGAAGTATGACATTCCCAAATACAACGTATTAAATTAATCAAAGAAAGATTTAGTAATAACGGTGCTTCAGAATACAAATTTGACAAGGTAATATCTTCATAATCTGTCAAGGTCACCACAAAACTACCTTCAAACAAAATTACCAATTACTGGTTTTCTTCCAGAAGAATAAAAACTGCATTACTGGACTTTCTAGAGATTTTCAATGAAGAATATTTGTGTTGTTCATGATAATTAAACAAATTCATATCAAAGAAATCATGACCAGTTTTTCACACAGGTTCCAAAATTTTAAAGCACTTTTAGTACTTCTCTTTCAAATACAAATTGTCAAGAATCATCTAACAATGAGAACACTAAAATTAACGCAACATATCTCTTTGAATGAGTTTAACAGTCAAA
Source organism: Teleogryllus occipitalis (assembly GCA_011170035.1). Classification (NCBI taxonomy): domain Eukaryota; kingdom Metazoa; phylum Arthropoda; class Insecta; order Orthoptera; family Gryllidae; genus Teleogryllus; species Teleogryllus occipitalis. The sequence goes on from BLKR01000983.1 coordinate 219,480, forward strand.
CTCTTACTCTCGCATTCTTCAGTACACTTAAAATGTGAAGGCTGTTCAAAAAAAATTACCTTCACAAAACAATGTGACATCTGCTAAACTTTCTGTCTTGAACAAATTGCCAAATGCTGTTGCTAAATTGCTGCCGAAACTGTTCCACTTTAGACAAAACTGCTGCTGTGAATCCATTCCAGATGTTATTTGGAATGTATTAACTGAAACAAAAATAACACAGTTGATCCACATCCCATATTTTGAACTATCAATATGAGTTAATAAAGACAACATCATATCAGAAAAGAAATACTATGTTAAGTTAGAATACTAATAAGCAATATACTTTTACAACCTTATACATTAATAAACAATTGAATTCATTTATTCATTTCACAATTATATGTTACATAAAATACTTCAACAATTTAACGTACAATACGTCTAAAAGTCTAACATAACAGTGTTGATAATCATTGTACGAAGTAAACGACCAAAAAAATTATCAGATAAAATCCAAACCGTTCATTTAACGTTATCTTTACTCACTACACACCAATTGAAACGATATTACACACCTAATGTATACTTTGTATATCACATGTGAATGCCCACTTCTAAATTTAGTGCATTGCAGTTAATGCACTTAGGCCTAAATAAATTTCAAGATAGCAATCGTCGACTTGGAGGTTTTCGAATGAACAACGTGAAACTTAATGGGTGATAAACACTATAAACGCCACATATCCAAACAATGCAAGGTCAAAAATAGCTTCGTTTACACAAATCTACTTAAGTTTACGCAGGAGGCATAGTTAAAGTAAGCCCTGCGCCAAATCATAAACATGCAACCATCTTGACACGATTCATGCAACACCAATGTTACAATCCGTGCCCGCTGCATGGAGTCCCGCAAATTTCACAAATGCGTAGTGTCCCAGAATACCTGTGCACCTATGACCTCCTTAAATTATACCACAGCGTTAATAATACTTGAATTACATAAAATATAATTTAAATAATACCTGAGATAGGTCCGTTCGCTATTTATAAATAACTTAATTTCTCTAACCCGTGCATAAAAAGAAATGTTGGTGTAGGCTACTACAGCCGGAAACAGTTGGGTATGAAACTCCATGCGTCCATTTTCTTCACTTATAACAACACCCCGTCCATTATAAGCCTTTTATCGAGATGTTGGTAAATTTTTAATGAATTTTAATAATTATTTTGATGTGTTATTCCTTAATGATTGAGAAAATCAAAAGAAAACACCAATTTGCGTATTTGCTGAATTTGCTGAATTTCTCATACCTTCCCTGGTGGCTAAATAGTGAATTAAAATTTCGTCATTAGCCTTTTCCACTTCCACCAGGGCAATATCAGGGACGGCCAGCCGACGGTCACCATTTGCTGAACCGAAGAAAAAGGCTTGATCAAGAGTGGTAGTGAAGAATTAATAGAAAAACCATGATAAACGTGGTGGCTCGTACGAGCAACTTAGCTCCTTACCTAAAATCAACGACTCAGGTTGTTGCTTCTGGGTTAAAACCACTGGCTGCTCCTGTGCCTGTAGTAAGCGACAAAGTCATTTCTCAGCCAGCACCAACGTACCTTACGAGCTATTCTTTAAGTCAGCAGTTGCCTAAAGGATATGTATCCGTTAAGTCAGGGGTGCCGGGTACGTACATAGTTTATTTTGATACATTTAAATTGAAAAGTATCATTTCCAACGCTGAGCTTTAAAGCAAGTGCTATCATCAATTTTCGTTTTTCAATTGCAGTTACCACCCAAATAAGACATGCCCATACAGATATCCAAATTCCCGATTTTTCTCCATATAGAAGGAAGGATGTTCAAAACTCCAACGCCTCAAGCCGGAATTCTGAAGATTCTAGAAAAGCTTTTACCTACATGATTGTAGGAGGTATAAAGTAGTTTAATTTCTATTTAATGCCTTGTGTCTAATGCTTGAAGTGCTTGACTGAAAGAACTCTGTTCATAGGTGGTTCTGTAGTATCAGCATATGCAGCAAAAACATTGGTTGGAGAGTTTGTAAGTAGCATGGCTGCATCAGCAGATGTTCTTGCTTTAGCCAAGATCGAAATCAAATTGTCAGATATTCCTGAAGGGAAGAGTGTTACATTTAAATGGCGTGGCAAGCCATTGTTTATCAGACACAGGTAATTTTATCCAAGATTTTCTAAATATTTCAATAATTTTATTCATTGGAATAGTTTCTTATGCAAATGGTGGTCATTTAGGACTGCTAGTGAAATTGATTCAGAACGAAATGTTAATGTTGCTGCATTGCGAGATCCTCAACATGACAACGAGAGAGTTCAGAAACCTCAATGGCTTGTGTTGATTGGTGTGTGCACGCACTTGGGATGCGTCCCTATTGCTAATGCAGGTATGTTTTGTTGTTTTTCACTTTTTAAATTCCTTACAGATACACTTAGATTTTAATTGTATGAGTTAATAAACAGTGTCTCAGTGATAAAATAGGAAATGCTTGAAAGTGGGTTAATATTCAAATTAATACATGAACTGACATTAGTACATGGGCGTTTATTATTTTCATAGTATAATACACCTTGTAGTAAGTGATCCTTCATTATCCTAACTAGATATACATAGCAGTAGGGTGCCATCCATTCATCCACTGTTCACTTGAACAATCTTTTCCTTTTGTTTGTGACGTGTATTAGCTTCCACCATTTGTTACCATCTTGAACCCACTTAATGATTACTGACAACATGAGGTTGGTAGTCCTGATTATTTAATTGTGGCACCAAGATCTTTCTTTCTCCCAGTCCTAGGATAATTTCATTTTTCAGGGATTTTGTTTTCTTTATAATTTGCCCAAAATGTTTTATTTTCACTTAAGTTAGCTTTTGCTTCCAGAAAAAGTTATAGGTTTATTTTTCCAAAATATCTGCTGTTTTTTTATCTTTCTATTTACATTCAGTATTTTCCTCGATGGTCACAATTCAAAAATATTTAACCCTCTTTGTACTTGTCTTTCTTAACATTCAGCTTTTGCTCCTGAATAGTATGATTTGAAATATATTCTCAATTAGTTGGATTTTGGACCTTAGTGATATTCTGCATCTTTTATGAATTTGTGGAATTTTCTTTCTGCTATTTTTCCTAATATTTATTTTTCTTACTTCTTCTGTAGTCTCTGGAGCTTTTTTTTTATGATAATTCCTAAGAAATTTCATCTACTGTGTCCACCTCCTGTTCATTAATATTCAGTTTAGATAGTAAATGCCTTATTTTGCATGGGAGACTCGGGCCATCAGGCCCGCTCTTCCGTCCGACCACGCAAATTTTGCTATGCTCCTTTCACCATCTAGCGAAGAAAGAAGGTATTATGTTGGACGATGAAACAGGCGATTTGAATTTAGTTCAGAGGCTTCGTTTAGGCTTGAGGATCTTTTACATGCAGTAAATCTACTACATGGGACTGTCAGCTTTACTTCCTCTCTGAAGGAATGCATACAAAGGATTTTTTCTGCCCTTAAAAATCTATGGTTTCGATTGGGTTTGAACCCGCGAACTTGGGTACAACAGTCCGTTGTTTTTCTTTTCTTGAAATTTAGATTTAGTCCCATTTTCTTGTGCTATTTTGGTTTAAATTACTTTTAGATCTTCTAATAATTGCTTACATTTCCTAATTGAGAATTTTAATTCATAGAGCTTTCAAGAAAAAAATTAGTTTAGTACCATCTCAGATCATAGGCTGTTTTAGGAATCTGCAGATCAGAGTAGTTTAAGATGAAATGTCAGAAACCTTATAATTTGCTTTTATTTACATAACAGGTATAGTTAGTTTCATATGGTAATTTCCACACATGCCAGTGGCGGTGATGGTGGAACGGTTAGCGTATCAGGCTGTTATACTCAAGTTTGTGGGTTCAAACCCGATTGAAGCTGTGGATTTTTAAGGGTGAAAAAATCCTTCATACATCTTCCTTCAGAGGGAAATAAAGTCAGCTGTCCCATGTTAGTGGATTTACTGCATGTAAAACATCCTCAAGCCTAAATGAAGAGTCTGAGCTACATTCAAATTGCCTGTTTCGTCACCCAAGAAATACCTTCTTTCTCCCCTAGTAGGTGAAAGGAGTGTAATGAAATTTACATGGTCAGACGAATGAGTAGGCCTCATTCATTCATTCTGAATGTACACACACTTAAAATCTATGCTTAGTGATAAAATCAACCTTTCATTTAGGTTTGTTAAGCTTGTATTTCATTGAAGTGTTTTCTTATTAGGGCCCTTGCTCCCAAGCATTGTGTTGACATGTGAAAGTAACTTACTTCATAGAATAACACTGTATCTTCTGCAAAACAGCACACAAGTGCTTTGGCCATTCCACAAATGATAGAGCGTTAATCTATGACACATGTGAGCATAATGCTCATGTGTCACAGGTCTTAAAAAGTTTACAAGCCCTTAATATAAACTACCACAAAGGGTTATTTTAAAATTCTTTTTGAATAATTGATTATTTCATTGTGAACTGTATTATGTTTGAAAATACAGAATACTGTTGATTTGAATAACAAAAATAAATGTATCTTTGAAATAAAAATGTATTCATTGATAAAAATTAGATTTTGATATACGGGATGGATGAATGAACTTTATTAGAATCATCTCTATTACGCATCATCATTCTTATGCTTAATAGATGTGAATTGTTATATTAGTTATAATCAATTACTAAGTGTGCAACATTATTGTGAAACCCTATGAAATATTTTAGGTGATTTTGGAGGTTATTACTGCCCTTGCCATGGCTCTCACTACGATGCTTCTGGACGTATTAGGAAAGGCCCTGCACCTTTGAACTTGGAAGTTCCTTTCTACGAATTCCCCGATGAAGATCTCCTAGTAGTAGGGTAATTTTATTTGTTTTATTGGTTCTAGTACCCAAATGGACTAGCTAACTTTGTAAGATAAAAATCCAATGGACTTTAAAGATGTAACTTAATTATGTACAGAAGTTTCTGAATAATTAAAGGAACAACGTTTATTGTTTGTTATGTGCTCTGTGGAAAAGAATTTTCTTCAAATAACATTGTAGACCATACATCTACTTAGTATCTGGACATCCTAACCTATTTGATCAAAATGTCACCTTTCTTCCTTTTTCTGAAAGTTGTAGTTTGAATTCCAGATGGAATCCCTTAAGGAGGCGTCATTAAATTACGTAATGCAAATTTGGAGTATTTTGAATTCCTCTCGTAACGTCATCATGGGTGTACAGGCGAGAGTTTGTCATGCCGATTTAATTGGATTTTGGAAAAAACTATAGATTGGTTTTGAATATTTTCTTCAAGAGATTCAATCAATGTACCATTGATGAAAAAATATTTGCCTTGTTGCAATTTATGTCTCTTCGCTTTTTTTAATTTAATTTGTTAATATTTTAATGTTTAGCATAAGACCAAATAAAAGGAATTATTACCGTAAATATTGAAAAAAATTTAAATAGTGTGTGTTAACCCTAAAGTAAGGCAAACCCCCTCCTTTCCAATTCTAGTGTACCATAGTGCTGCTTCAAATCCCCCTCCCCCTCTTTAACATGAAGTAATTTATGGGTGACCTCTAATAAACACCCTGACCTGAAATAAGACAGGACAAAAAAAGAAAAAGGCTCACTAGTACACCTCTCTAAAATAATGCAAAATGAGAGTATGAGAGTATTTTTTACTATGAATTGGCAAATTGAATTAACTGCTTAAAGGAGGTTTCATTCTTGTTTAATTAAATTTAATGATATTCAAAAGTGAAATCATTTGTTTCATGCTGTTCATATTTTTCTTACTAACAAACACATCCATTTCAATTTATGATAATCTCTCTTATTAATGTAATGATGCACATTCTTCACCTGACAATAGTGTGTGATATCTGGCACACTGCAAATATATTGTGAGTTCCAACGTTATTACAGTAAAATAGTGGAGTGTGCGTTTCAATTGTAAAACAATAAAGGTAGTAATAATGAATGCAAGTAAAATCATTTATGGTTTACAAGTTCATTGCTGTGTGATTACGAGCCTGAAACAAAACACATAATGGTATTGTTAATACCCTTGCGGGCATTTCTGACTCTTTATGCCCTCAGCCCTTTTGAATACTTTATGGCCCGCTCTAATACCAATACAACATTTTTCTGAATTCGATTTACTAAAGTTAAGATACAAGCAAATGCAATGAATAAATATTATAATGCTCAAATAAGTAAAATAGTCGTCATAAACCTAATTTTTTAAATTTATGTGAAAAATTACAATTTTGGAATGTTCTCATGAATTTGTAATTGTCACTAATCACTCATATTTCACTTTTACGTGTCACTTTTTTTTAGACATGCTTGAGTACCTGTACCACTCATAGTAATTAGATGTATAAGGCCAACATCCCCGAAATGTTATTTTTTGGTGTTAAGAAATATTCTAAATACCTTTTGGCAGTAGAGCCAAGTAACCTAAAAGTACCGTTTCATCAGCGCAATCCATACTGTTATTAACACTGTTGTATAACTCACAAATACACCATAAACATTTTCATATATTTCTCGAGATTTTACTGGCAACCACTGTGTGTAGCTTTGTTAGCTTTTGCTAGAATTTCAGCAGAACTTCACAATATTCTTTCATTTTGTACGAAAAAATCAGTTCATGTTTTCCATAAATCTGAATTAAATACAACTTACCAAAAAATTAATTAAAATAAATGAATTTATTCCCGAAAAAAATGACCAAGACGTGATAAATTTGCTACATTGTTTGTTTTTTTTTGTTTTGTCGGTTCAAAGCGTTGTTACGCCCAATCGGTCAAACAATTAGTTTAGTTGTGCAGATTGCATGATATTGCCACAAATAAAAGAAACAATGTACTTAAACAAAAATACAATCGACAATTACTTTAGGATGTAATTAACTTATCTTAAGCAATTAATATAATAATATTATGCAGGTACATTTTTATTGAAATATACATACTTTGAAATTTAAAAGTTGTGTTTATATTTCTATTTACATAAATTAATCATTTTCAATAATTCAAGCTAGGCGCGGTCCTATCCATCTCAAATTACAAAGACACTACTGTCGTTGAAAGACTTTCTTAGGAAATGTGTTTTCACTTTTATTGTAGCCATATCCTTTCATTATTGTGTTTTCAAATTATCTCCATTCCTTTGGGAAGCCTGGATTTACTTTGAAATCCAATCTATTAAATAGCAAGCTTACAACATTTTGCAAAATTAGAATGCATTATTAAAATGTTGACTTTGTTCTAACATAAAAGATAACTTCAGTAGCATTTTGTGGAAAATCTATTGCATGAGTAAATTTGAAAATTGCCAGACCCAAAAAATTTACATTAACACAATCTACTGTGAATTTGAACATTACTTTGTTTTTATTTAGTGATGATATGAAATTTAATTATATTAAAAATATTGCAAGACTGAAGAGTAATTTAAAGGAATTTGTTTTTCATTATGAAATAATTTAAGCAAGTAATGTATGTAAAAAGTAAATTTTTAGTAGGTGCTGCATTCATTAAACCAATTTGTCTGGAAAAGCACATCATGTATAAGGAAAAATGTGAAAAGATACATTCTAAACTGTTGTGTTGAATATATGAGTAAGTGATCAAGACGCTTGAAAAGGACAAAAGACTTTTTGTGCGATCATTCTTGGCTTTGGTATTTATCAGAAAGTAAAAATAGTTCATTTTTTGCCTAAATCCCTTTGGTCTGAAAAACAACCCTATTATTTATTCAAGAAATATGTCTGTACTAAAATAAATGCGAGATCAATCTGCAAGCATTCATTGTATAGTATCCAGCAAGACGCCCTGAGATATTTTCAATATATCTTCTTCCTTACAAATTTCATCCTAGTTTATTCTGTACACTCTGACTTATCCCTTTTGCAGTTTGTCATCAGTTGTCTTTCTTTGGAATAACATAGTTTTAAAACAAATTAATCCCTTCTATTCTTTTAACTATTCATTATAATTTCGTTAATTTAACATATCATTATTAATTTATTTCATTTGGGATGTGATAACATTTAAAAAGTTGTTTGGTCAACAAGATTTGAAAATGTTTTTGTAATGTTCCTCACAAAATCAAATAGAGTGAACTTTTGAACATCCTTAAAAGATGATTTTAATTGTACGTGGATTCACATTCATGAAAACCACCATATCCAAGAAATAGCCAGGAAATAACTTGAGGACAGGGTAATTGCATCTCCAATTTTTTTATGCTATTAATACAAATGTTCCAAGCATTTAAAAATAGTTGTATAAATAAGTGGAAATCTATGAAACAGAATAAAATGAAGAAAAGAAGTTTGAAAACTGCCATTGCCAAGGCAACTTCCTGGACCAGATTTTTAATTTGTAGATAGTGATTAGCCCAGGTGATAAAGTTTCTCACAGGAGATACAGTACTCATCACATTCTAAGAAATAACTTCTTTTTGATTCATGAGGTGCTGAAATAATACATTAACTTTTAAATAATTGTTTCATTCCAAATTTATCAAAAGGTTTTAGTTTTGCCCTGCTGAAACTTAGGCTCCCAGTTACATTCATAAGTGTGAGAATAGATGGTCTCTGACAAAGCAGTTCATTATATCGGACAGATAATGAAATCCTGAACTACTTTCTGCGAGGTGTGTGGTTGGGTTTGGGTTATGGAACAGAAAACACTTCAGAGCGAGACCAATTTCTAACTTGTTAACTATATAACCAATTGAATGCCAATTACACATCTTAACATTAGCTTTATCTACAGCTTCATATACACTTTAGTACAGAGTAATTACATATACTTAGAATTATTCATAGATTCACTTTACAATTATGTTCAGCAGAAACTTTTAACATCTGACCTGATGCTTATATGCATTGTAGAAGAGACCATTGTAGAAGGTCTATTTACAAATTTCACATTTGTTAATCTAGTAAGATTTTAAGAATGCAGTTGTACAATGCGTGATGCACGCTGGTATTGTGCAGAAATGAAATGTGTTTTGAAAATGGGGCAGAAAATTTTTACATATTTTTAAATAATCTCATTGATGCTTCACACAGATCCAAAAAAGAAACAATTGTTTCTGCTGTTTCTTAAATAAATTATTTGTAGAGGCTGGGTATCAGTAGGAGACATATTCACAAAAATAAAAATAAGATTTTGTGCTCGTATTTCACAATTCTCAATATTAACTCATAAGTAAGAGGCTTTTAAACAGAGAAGATTCTGAGGCTTATTTTACTTATATAAGTACTACTTGGATTAAGTCAGGTACAAGAATTGGGTACTAAGACTAATTCAGCATTTTAGAGGTGGTTGCTACTTTCTCCTGCAGTGTGCATTACTCAGATATGATTCACTGCTGACACAGCACCAACTTGCCAAGAATGTTGAACAAGAGGACTCTGACAAAAATATTTTCATTTTATCCTTTGGGCATCTCTCAAGTTGCAAATTTTCTCCAGAATTTTAGGAGAAAGTTCACCTAAAGATTACTAATATACATGTAGGTATTTTTTAATGTGGTAACAAAAAAATTACTTTTCAAAAAGGATGTTAGTTGAATGTTTGTGAAATAGAGCTCTTTTCCATCATGCCTTGATTTGAGATGAAACAATCATCTGAAAGCAGTTAATTCAAATAGATGTCAATCCCATTATTTGAAGATGCTGGCTGTGTCATCCGCAGAACACAGTAAGGCACAAACCTGTGATAATGCATCACATCACATCTGCAGTGCAGAATCTTGACAGCAATTCATATCTGAGCGTATATTCACACTGATTTAAGAAAAGTTCACTATTTTAAATGATCGAATTAGGGAGATTTGTTTCATATACTGAACTTGATTCAACAATATTCAAATCTCTTGACCTTGCATAAAACATGGAACTTACAACTGTGAGAACCAAGAGAATGAGATTCAAAGTTTAGTCTTCTTTTTTTGCACATTTTATCAATTGCACACCCAATCAAATTCTTTTGTTACATACCTTTTTCACTGTGTCTTCCCTAATTTGACCACTTCGATGAAATGTGATGAAAAAATTTAATTTTACAAACAAACATCACATCAAGAAATAAGTTTTTGAAAAATATCAGTGACCACAAAGCAAACATTTTCTTTAGTATATTAACATAAATTTTTACTATGTAAATATAGTCTGACTGCAAATGTTGTTCAGTCACATCTTTAATTTGGCATTTTGGTAGACAAGATTTAAGAACATGATTTCATGTTAATTATTTTATCTGCAGTCAGATACATCATATAAATGTTATGTGTAGATTTTCTCCACATACAGTAAGCTTATATTTTATTAGGGAATGCCACTAAGTACAATATCACATAATTTCCTTTTGTTGACTATTATTTACAAGTATAGTAAAAATATTTCCATGTTCCATTTCTCTTTTTTAAACCTGAGCAGTAGGTTTGCCAAGTTTTTATATCAGTAATTGTATAATAATTCTGCAATGTGTTTTACCAAATCTAAATTCTTCAAAGTATCTGAAAGTATTGGAGCCTAATTGTAGGCAATGATTATTCATTATGTAGATCATCTTTGTTAATCAACATGTTAAAGAAGTAATTTCCTTTCAATTAGCTTAAGAACTTGTGATCCCTTTCCTTGGTTTTTCTTTTTTAATTATTTTGGTGCACCAAGGTGATATGCTTTCCACTTGTGATTCTTCACAAAGGAAAATGACTTTGATTGATGTATTAGATTTATATGAAATTTGTATTTAAACAAAGCTTTGTAAATATTTAATAAAAGAACTAAAAATGTCACATTTTAAGTCTTGAAGCAGATTAAAGAGGTAACATTTCAACACTTAAAATAATTTATAAAGGTAATATGGAAAGCTTACTTATTAAAAGTCTGTAGAACTTAACAAAATTTTTGAAAATTCTATTCAAACTATCAAAATTGCTGACTGGTTTACCATCTGTAACTGCAATTAGAGTTTGTTTGTACATTAAGCATCTCAAGTTCATTTGAATGCAACAAAAATAGAATTTCAATAACTACAATTACAAGAACAATTTTATTTGTCAGAGGCATGACTTAATGTAATAACTCCCAGATTTAGATATAACTTTTTTAAGTCTGTAATCTGTGTGTTATTATCAAGTCAAGAACCTAGACATAACCATCTTAAGTCCATTAATGGTCTCTTCACAAATAATCTCACAAGGCCCACAAATTTAATTTTTGTTGCATCATTTACAGTGATTTTCAAATTTTATCTTATATCTAATACACAGGGGAGAGGTTGAGAGTAAGATTACGAATAGCATTAGAACGACTTGTGCGTGAAGACTTTATGATCTGCAGCACCATGGTCTTGCAGTCATGACACACTGTCATTTGCAGGCCTTTAAGCTTCTCTTTCTTTGTTTCTGGTCGACCAACTGTCTTGGAACGAGACAACCGGCTCCTGTGCACAAAAAAAGCCAAGAATTAAAAAAATTAAACATTTCATTGATGATTATTCGAGAAAATTCTATTTAATACTACAATAACTCTTTTGCGAGAGAGTTCATTTTGAATTAACATTTGTAAAATGGAAATAGGGACAATTATGGAGAATCTCTGCATGATATAGTTATATTTTAACATTCCCAAAAGAAGTTTTCTCTCCCATTAAAACTATTAATATTGTTTTTGAATTACATCTTGTAAAATACTAGGAAGATAGGGAAAATAATACCCACGCAAATGTGATGGCATACAAGCACTTTCCCCTTTCAGACATTCTGGCACTGGCTCTTTTAATAATGCAATAAAATTCACAAATGCACCCCATCCAAAATGATTTTTCCTTTGCCTTAAAAGGAAATTATCTCCATGTGGTATCTTGGTAACTCAATGATATTCTGTTAACGTACTCTAAGATACCATAATAAATAATGAAGTGGTGCAACACTACAAACAACATAGACGTGAAAACCATACAAAGGATTTTTTGAAAAATTGATGTACTCCATTGAATCTTACTTAATGCTGATCTTAAAAATTTGAAACCACTTAAAATTTAACATTGAAACATCTTTTAAAGTTTGAGGGTAGGCCTACTTCACATGAAGCGGTTCCAGATTTTCAAAAATGTTCTTGGAAATGGCTCCAAATCTTTTTCCCAAAATATCTTTGTCAACTGTGTCTATGTGCTTATAAATATGGTAAAAGAATGGTTTCCTTTAAAATCTTGGTTTTTGAAAATAACAAAAATTTTGTATTTTTGTTTGTGTAATATATCCCCCACCAGCTCCATTATTGAAGCGGGAGACATTTTCTCATTCAAACTATTCTTCACTATCAGCCAGCACCATTGTTTTTACTCAGCCACCCTCATGGGGTGTTACCACACTCCAAAAAATTGTAGCAAGTGTGGGATGAGGTCACACCATAAAAAAAATATTAGAACTGAAAAGGTGAATGCAAAGATGTGATAAAATCATCACGCAAGGAGCATGTCAAAGAAAAATTTGGAAGTGTGCCATATGTAAGTTACTAAATCCACAAGATTAGATTTCATTTAATCTGGTTACCACCAAAATTTAGGCGTTTCCTAAATGCCCACTTATTACAAATACAAATTATAGAAATGTTAGTCTATTCACGGTTCTTTAAAGTCATTTTATATAGTCTTATACTTAGATTTATTTAACGTGGCCTCAAATACACGATCTGGAAGGAGAGGGGGCCATTGTCATCCAATCGGTAGCTCGAAAAAAAGTGCGAAAAATTTAAATTATAACGAAGCTCACGATTCGATGACTGTATCCTCTTCGTCCAGCTCGCGGCCTTGAGGCGCCACGTTAAATAAATCTGAAAATAGTACTATATCCAGTTGCTTTCATTAGATTTGACATCTGAGAATAACTTTGGAGACAATTTGAAACAAATTAAGGTTTGTCCAACAAAAAAAAAGTGCTAAAAACTAATTGAAAGAAACTTTATGAGTCATAATCACAAAGGTCAGAATCAAGCCTTGCGGACTTTCGCTTAATGAACTTATCCAGATTTTTTTCCGGATTAGCTTTTAACGAATTCACTTCTTCACGTCTATCGACAATATGCTGCAGTTCGCCAGTCTCTCATGTCTCATCGAATTTCATTTTTTGATAATTTTCAATTTTGAAAAAGATCGCTCTGCTGATACAATAAGATTACTGAGCAGACGTCTGGAAAGCTAGCTGAAAGAGTGAAGTAGGCCTACTCAATCAAGTCCAAGTTAGCCAACACTGAATGAATCTAAAATTCGATCTCTGTAACTACGCTAGGATAATAGCTAGAACAGTTACGTCGTCATAGTATTTCTGGCAGAATTTGTCTCATTAATTCGAAACTTCGTCCGAAAGCTGCAACAAAGTTTGTGGCTGAATGATCGCAAACGAAACGAATATTTGACTAAAACCAATAAACGTATGACTAAGCTGACAAATTATGAGATCTAACCAAGTGAAGTAAACAATTTTAAATCGTGCTTCGCCATCGGATAAATGTTGATCACAGTTCATCGAAACGACGTTTGTTTTTGTTTTTTTACGTTTCTCGCAAAACTCACACGTATACGTCCCAAAATGTAGCCAACTCTATTGCATCGGATTTGGTTTGTCAAACTCATCTCTAAATGTCTTTACATTCTTGCGAGCTGCCTCAATCAAATCCCGTGCATATCATAGATCAAAATCAGATTTTTCCAGATTTTGAGACGCAGTATTAGTCGCAATCAAAATTTTTGGAAGCAATACAACTTTGAATACAAACTCGAACGCCTCCATTTCGGTGGGTTTTTGAGAAATTTATGCATAATGCAATTTGGACATTTTTTCAATTAACATTTAAAATTGTGCTTGAGTAGAAGAGTATGAGTGTGCTTGTGTACGAGGAGATGAGTATTCCGTGCGCGTTTTCTTCAATTTTAGGATTGCTACCCTAACTCTCAAACAAGTTGGGAAATGAGCGGTTTTAGCTAGAATAGATAAGGAAATAGTCGCCAAGCAATTATGCCACACGAATAGCCCATTGTTATTGTAACGACGTCGCACTAGCTCTAAATAAGGCTCGACGTAATCAAGACAAATGTGCGTGAAATTATTCTTGCTTTTCTGTACAACTACTATAACATTTACTAAGCATTTAGCAACAGTTAAATTTACTGTTTGTTTCATTTTGTAAAAGTGAGAAATAATGGCTGCTCCTGAATATCGAAATGAATCCACGTATGCTCCATTGCCGCTTTGATTGAATTGGTTGAATCGGACGTTTTGAAGCAATAGCCGAGGTTATAGTAGCGCAGAAATCGCAATATTTCAATATTACGTAACTGTTTTCAATAATGCGAAAAAGTATGTGATGCACCACTAGTTTAAAAAAGTAGTTTTTGCGTAGTTTTCAGTGAAATCTTGACAATATTAAAACTAGTGAGGATGCGTGGCAAACCGAAATATTTCCTCCTCTTAAGTATCACTAGTTATTATTGAACAACTCATTTTTAAAGTGCATGACATCATTTAAATATCTAAAATTGAGGGATGCATTGCATTGAGAAAGAAATCTGCTTATAACAATAGTGGTGTGGGACAGGTTCGAAAATAAATGTACACTTTGCAATTTTCAAAATTTTGTAGGTTTTAATGGAAATCGGAACTCAGTAATACCATTTTCATAAATGCACTTTATTCTTTCTCAGCAAATTTCCACAAAATGTTTCATGGGGGCTTCATGTAAAGTATTACAAAAGTATTCCACCACAACTATAAGTTACTCTTGTCGTATTTACCAAGTTTTAGCTCAAAAGCTTCTAATCTGATAAAGTGTGTCATATACTTCCAGTGATGGATTTAGGCATGTGAGCACTGGGCCCTGAGCGGCAAATTTTATTTAATCCAAAAGTTTTTTGTTTTTTTTAATTTGAAAAATTATTTATTGAGAGGAATTACAATTGCTAGTGTTGATTCAAACAAGGGCGCTTGCGCTCGGTCGGCTGGTCCGCGAAGAACGATATCGTCGATTTTTTTTAAACAAAATTATGAAAATTCAATTTTTTTTATTACTATAACTTTCAGCATGACAATGTGTATTCGTTTACTTCCTCGTATACGCACGTATATACGGAGTAATATACTTAGTATAGAAAAAGTTAACGTAATGCTGCGGAAAATTGATTTCGAGATTTCAACAGATGTACACGTTTTGGGGCCCTCTGATACCGAAAAAGTGTTGTTTTTTAAAATGTCCTTCCGTCTGCCTGTCTAGTGTATATGAACAACACTAGCGCCTAAACTATAAGTAGAATTTTTAGCAAGCTGAATAAACCCCTGACGATCTGACCTCACTCGAAGTACTGAGATTTTGAAAAACATTTATTAATTTTTTGGGATAGTTTACATGAAGCCACTGCGAGTTTCCAAATTTTCCCAAAAATGGCTCCAAATTATTTCTTTTAATTTCTTGTATGAATAGAGTTAAATTAACTTATAACGGATGCATGGGTTTTATTTTCTCTGTTAATTCTGAATTTTCGAAAGTTGCAAAAGTTTGAAATGTTTTCGGAGACTTCCTACAACTACAGAATTTAATATAAAGATTTTTTTCTTGAAGTAAATTTTTTCTCCATAATTAGTTCTTTCATTAAGGTCATGTACATTCTTTTTGAAAAAATGTTAGTAATTTTCGCGCTGTATTGTGTGCGTGTGCAATATTAAATAAAAAACAAGATATTTTCAAAAACAGCTCCAAATTTTTTTCCTTAAACTTTTGATAGAGATAGTTCTAAATGTACTCAATAAGATGACATAAACGCTATATTGCTCTATTGTTTTTTATTTTTCAAAAGTTACTCAAATGCAATTTTTTGACGTTTTTCTCTCGTCGTTAATTTTCATTAGCCGTAATTCGTTCACATTAGTGTATTTATGAGTAAATGTGCTTTAAATAAGGTCATAAAGTTTCTCGAAAACTCAACAGTTTTCTGTGCAAATGATTTCAAAATTCCGCGTTTTCAGATACGCTCCAACGCCATTTTCTCAAAAATCGCTTGAAATTTTTTCTTCCAAATTTTCCAACAGATAGTGCTAATTGTATTGTTTAATAAGACAAAGTTCATTTTGTGGTATTCTTTTGTTTCTTCAAAAATTGCACTAAGGTAATTTTTACTTTCTCGCTACCACTCCGCTGTAGAAATGTGCGAAAAAACTGCGAATTATCGACAGAAAAAAAATTTTACAGGACCCTAGCAATGAAAAAGTTGGTAAATCCAGATATTAAAATTTAGAAAAAAAGTCTTCTAACATGTGGTGTAGCTAGAATCCATGTTTTGTGGGTCCTTGATACCGAAAAACCGAATGACGGTAAAACGTTTGTCCGTCTGAGAACATCGCTAGCGGCTAAACTGTTATCCTGATTTTCTCCAAAATTCATATTCCCCAATCAATCTGGCTGATGTCGCGGCCCCTTGAATTTGAAACCGATATTTTAATTATGAGCGGTACTTTACATGAAGCCCCTGGGACATTTTCCAAATTTTCAAAAAATGTCTCTATCGTTTTTTATTAAATTTTGTTGGATAGTGTGAAGGACGTTTAAGAGAATGATACGGATCTCATGTTCGTTAAAATACCCTGATTTTTCGAAAATTGCAAAAATTAAAATTTTTTTCTGTGTTTTCCTACTACTACAATATGAAGATAGAAATTTTCCTTTAATAAAATTTGTTCCTTAAAGATAGATTTTGAAATAAGGTCATATATACAATTTTTCGAAAATTTGAGTATTTTTTTGTGTAATTTTGCTTGAAATATGGGTGAGAAAGTACTTGTTGCTTTAGCACCTTTAGTTGTTTGCTTCAATTCGTGATGCCTCGGTGAATAACACAGGCCAACGACCAAAATACTTATTGTAATCACGTAATGATTATTTTTTTTTTGAGTGTGCTGATTCCAAAAATAACATTAAAAATTCCGTAACACCCACCATTTGTTCACATTTTAACATTTTCTCTGCACAGGACGACAAAAGAGTAGCATACGCTTTGGTAAAATATTTCTACATTGTGATTCCTTTCACTACCGAGCATCGATAGGCGTGGGGGTATCACTGCCAGAGTTGCATTTGACAAACAGTACCGTTTTGTTTTATTCGAGGGGCGCGTGTTTCCATTGTTGCTATCAACATATACTAGTTAAGCAGTTAGTGCGCAGCCATGACTAGTCGTGGTTGTAAAAACAGTCCTTACATTTTTTGTTATATTTCTGGCGAATTTGTGATTAAAAATCATCAACGAAACATTACAGACTTGTCAGAGTTGTGTATTTTTCATATTTCGTAATTAAACTTGGTAATCAGGACAAATCTTGGGCGCCACATATGGTTTGTTATATTTGTGTAGAAGACCTTGGAAAATGGTCAAAAAAGGAAAAAGCATCCTTTAGATTTGTCATTCTAATAGTACGGAGGGAGCCAAGGAATCTTTCAGATGATTGCTAGCATTGATGTTACTGGTTACAACTCATAAAACAAAAAAAAGTAATTCAGTATCCTAACCTTTCATCTGCAATTCGGCCAATTGGCCATAGTCTGGATCTATCTGTTCCTGAATCAGCAGTGGCTATTGCAACTGTTCATCTGGATAATATGTCAAATGATGAATCTCCCGGTGAGTAAAGATGAACCAGCTGATGTTGAGTTTGTGTTCCGTAAACAGTGTCGAACCTCAGTTGTTTACTCAAACTGAGCTACATAATTTGGGCTTAACAAAGGGTAAAGCTGAACTGCTTAGCTACAGACTCTACGAAAAGAACTTGTTAGCAGCTGGAATTTCAGTTCTTGTGTACAGGAGAAGAGACTTGTTAGTAACTTGCTAAATTTTTCGAATAAGAATATGATTTGGTACATTGCTCGAATATTGCTAGTCCGGTGAATGAGTTCGGAATTGAATACAAAAAAGAATAATGGAGGCTGTTTATTGATTGCTTTAAAACTATAGAAGTATCCGCCTAAGAATGAGCCAAAATGACAGTTTGCTAAACAAGTGAACATCACATGTAATTCAGAGAAGTATCCCTCCTCCGCGTCAGCTGTTTAGCCACGCTTCTTCATGAAGTGTTTGGTTATGGCTCCTGAAAACATCACTAAGCGGAAGTCTGAGTGTTTCGCTGAGTTATATGCACGTACGGCGAGTTCGAGAAATATTGAAATCTAATGAGTGGAAAAATCTCGTAACATGTTCTCGTATTGAGTAAAAGTAAATTCAACGTAATGTTTATAAAAATATAATTTTTATGGAAGAGCACAGAGAACTACACTAATCTCAATTATTTCTCGTGACGCACTATATTTTTGTCGGACGAGGACTCAAAAGGAAGTGTCGAAGCCATTCACAAGTTAGCCAACTGCAAACTATCGAATGGAGGAAATGGAGTTTAATGGTCTCAAGGACAAATAACTCTCTGAACACAACGACCACAGAACCTTTGGTTTATGTTGCCAGCACTAGCTGTCAAAACGGCCCTTTCTTATAAAAATCGCTCTATAGTTAAAAGCAGTTCTATTAAGTAATTGTAACACCTATGCATCATTACCTGTTGTTCTCCTGTACACGTGAAGGAAAGTTACGAATACCTCTATGTAGTTTTGGACAAAATAAACTACTCCGCACATGGATGGATGATATATGGTGACTTAAAAATAGCATTCATGTTTCTTGGCCAGCAAAGTGGTTTCACCAAATTTCCGTGTTTCCTTTGTGAATAGGATAGTAGGGCCCGAGATTAGCATTGGTCTAGAAAGAATTGGCTGGTAAGAACATCTTTAAAGTCAGAAGAAAATAATATTATTCGGAAAGATCTGGTAGATCAACACAAGATTCTGCTCCTTCCATTGCACATACAATTATGCCTCATGAAACAATTTGTGGAGATCATGCCTAAAGATGGGCAGTGTTTCAAATGCCGTTGTGAAAAGTTTTCGCAACTGTCTGAAGCAAAATTTAAAAAGAGTGTATCTTTATTGGGCCTGATATTACAATAAATGATATTTCATTCCCAATTTGACCTACATAAATGAAACCTACGTAAATGAAAAGAATCGTGGATTGCATTTAAACACGTAAATAAGTTCCTAGGCAACAAAAATGACCCCAGACTAAAAGGAATTGTTGCCAATATGCTGGATGCTTTCAAAAAATTGGAATGTTTAATGAGCCTCAAGGTTCACTTTTTAAGCAGTCATTGACATTCTTTTCGGAACAATTTAGGTGATGAAAGTCAAGAACAATGTCAGCGTTTTCATCAAGATCTAAAAATAATGGGAAAACGTTATCAAGGACGCTGGAACACCAACATGATGATTACTGTTGGTCACTTCACTGAGAGTCAGCAAATGGCGCATAGGAGAAAATGCTATATCAGGAGCTTTAGAGAAAAGAGACAAAGAAAATATACGTCAATGGACTGTAGACTGTAATGTTAAATATATAAACTCATCTTCTTGTATAAATAAAGTTCTGTTGATACTTCAAAAGTCGTTTACTTTTCCTTTTTTTGCATACTTAGCATATTTCCCCTATCATACTAGATCAAATTGTGACTAAATTGTGAGCGATGGAAACGAAGAGTCCAGATGCGGATTCAGCCCACAAAAAACTACAAATATCAGCTATCAAGATTTAAAAAGTTGTTTAAAACCTTTGTTGTTGTTGGTCTGTGTAATCAAAGAAATCACCTGAATTTTTGTTTGCCCCAATATATGTGACATGACCACGTTTTTACTCAATTGATCAAAAAGTGTAACTTTTAATTAATAAATAACGAACAATTGACCCGCGATCACCTCAAAGTCAATAGGCGCTTGGGTTGTTGACAATAGAATGCGAAATTTTAAAATCAATATACTGAGATTATCTCATCGACCAATTCGCTGTCCAATCAGCAAGACGTGAAAGATTTTAGTTTATTTTGTGTAACGTTATTCATTTTATTATAAGAATTTTTTTATTAATTGAATAAATGCTTTAAAAATTATTTAAACATTAGTGCATGTATTAAAAAATTAAAGAATACAGAAGAAGGTGGCATGGAGTGTAGTGCCCAAGGACACCCCAAGTGTAAATACGCCACTGTATACTTTCATCCATGTCGATGTTCATATACAATCCACGAATCTCCTTGCCATCTGCAACAATCTTAACCAATTTTACATTTCAAAGAACAGCATTAATAGATCTTAATAATAACATTGTGCGAAGTTTTTGCTCAAAATAACCGTAAATACAAATTCTCGAAAATTGGAGATCGTGTAGTTGAATATACTATAATATAGGGAGGAAAAGTAAAAATATGTAAAGAAGATGTTCTCAAAGCTAGACTTCATTTTTTTCTAATTGAGCAATGATCGCTTAAGAATATGACGGAGGTCCGATTTGCATTAAAACTGAAATTTTAATGATTGCAAAAATTTAACTTTCTTTTCGGCTTTTCGTTCCTGTCCAAACAACCGAGTCTAGCGGGTAAGCCAGTTTCTCTCGTAACCTGTACATCTATATTCGAAATTCGAACTCTGGAATATTGGAACTCTCACTTCAACAATAAGATATCGAATTTTCGGTCTTAAAATCCATGTTTAAGGTTCTTTTGAGACATAACGTTGCACACTGTCAAGATGGTTTGTTCATGCGGTTCAAAAGATGGTTAAGATTGAAGTTGGTGGCAAAGCTATACATGCAATTTTTTACCCGAAAATCGGAATGTCTAGATGGAAGTATGTGTTGGCATATCTCCGAGGTCAAAAGCGTTTCAGTTGAAACTTAAACGCCTTTGGAATAAGATACAGTTGTGCCGTTTGGGAGATTATTAACATATTTTAAAGGGGGGAGAGGTTCTGTAAATAAACTCCCGTGTAACACATTCAATTTTCAGGAGAATGGCTTGTGTGTGTGTATGTGTCTAATACAAGAAAGTACATTTATAAATATGTATGGTTTTTGTTTTCATTATAACCTGAAAATTGCAAAAGTCGTTGCTACAAGTACTCCTAATTCTACGTAGTATTGTATTTGCGTGAGGGTGGGATTCCAGAGCTCGAGAAGAAAACTTGCACAGATTGCTCTTCTGTCCCATACATCATCCAGAGTTTTCAACAAACAAATATACACACACACAAACATATGTAAATAAATAAATGAACAAAACAATACAAACATACATAAATATTGAAGGCAGATTAACGGGGTTTGGTCAGAAATAAAAGCGAACTACAAACTGGTTGTTTGCCGACGTTTCGGAAAATTTATTTTCATCCTCAGGGCTTTTAAACACAACGTGAAAACATAATTAATATATGTGCTTCATGTTCCTCCATATCAGGCACCTCACATAGTAGTCACTGTACTAGTATCAGATTCATTATGTTGTGTGTTGGTGTGGTGAGGAGGATTGTGTGTCCTTCACTTCCTGTGAGGTGCCTGATATCGAGGAGCATTCAGCACATGTATTAATTATGTTTTCACGTTGTGGTTGGAAGCCTTGAGAATGGAAATAAATTTTCCAAAACAACCAGCTTGTAGTTCGTTTTTACTTCTAACCACGCCCCGTTAACCTGCGTTCAATAGTTCATCAATTGGTCGTTAAGACTTCTTGGAAAGCCCCGTGCACCCACCTGCGCTCGGAGGTGGCGGAGGCGGCGGAGGCGGGCGAGGCGGCGGACGCCGAGGTGGGGCTGAAGGCCGGCAGCGACTGCGGGCCGTCGGCGCTGTCCGCCAGGCTGGAGGCGGCGCCCGAGGGCGGCGCGGAGGCGGCGCCGTCGCCGCGCGCCGCGGGCCCGGGGCTGGAGGGCGCGCTGCCCACCGAGCCGCGCGCCGAGTCGGGCACCAGCAGCCGCGACATGAGCGAGCGCGGGAACGACTCGCGCTCCTCCTCGGGCGACGACAGCCCGGGGCTCAGCGCGAACACCGGCACGCGCGAGAAGTGCTCCGTGGGGATGCGCATCTGCGGGCCAGAGACAGGGCGTGTTGGGGCGTCGAAGCGGATACGGGCAGGGCGACAGGCGGCTGGGATCGAGAAGGGCGGGATCGAGAAGGGCGGGATCGAGAAGGGCGGGATCGAGAAGGGCGGGATCGAGAAGGGCGGGATCGAGAAGAACGGATAGAGAAGAGAGAGGGATAGAGAAGAGAGGGATAGAGAAGAGAGGGATAGAGAAGAGAGGGATAGAGAAGAGAGGATAGAGAAAGAGAGGGAGTTAGAGAAGAGAGGGATAGAGAAGAGAGGGATAGAGAAGAGAGGGATAGAGAAGAGAGGGATAGAGAAGAGAGGGATAGAGAAGAGAGGGATAGAGAAGAGAGGGATAGAGAAGAGAGGGATAGAGAAGAGAGGGATAGAGAAGAGAGGATAGAGAAGAGAGGATAGAGAAGAGAGGGATAGAGAAGAGAGGATAGAGAAGAGAGGGATAGAGAAGAGAGGGATAGAAAAGAGAGGGATAGAGAAGAGAGGGATAGAAGAGAGGGATGAGAAGAGAGTGGATAGAGAAGAGAGGGATAGAGAAGAGTGGATAGAGAGTGATAGAGAAGAGGGATAGAGAAGAGAGGGATAGAGAAGAGAGTGACAGAAGAGAGTGATAGAGAAGAGAGTGATATAGAGAGAAGAGGACAGAGAAGAGGAGGGATAGAGAAGAGAGGGATAGAGAAGAGGGATAGAGAAAAGAGGATAGAGAAAAGAGGGATAGAGAAAAGAGGGATAGAGAAGAGAGGGATAGAGAAGAGAGGGATAGAGAAGAGAGGGATAAGAAAAGAGGGATAGAGAAGAGAGGGATAGAGAAGAGAGGGATAGAGAAGAGAGGGATAGAGAAGAGAGGATAGAGAAGAGAGGGATAGAGAAGAGAGGGATAGAGAAGAGAGGGATAGAGAAGAGAGGGATAGAGAAGAGAGGGATAGAGAAGAGAGGATAGAGAAGAGAGGGATAGAGAAGAGAGGGATAGAGAAGAGAGGGATAGAGAAGAGAGGGATAGAGAAGAGAGGGATAGAGAAGAGAGGGATAGAAGAGCGGGATATAGAAGAACGGGATATAGAAGAGCGGGATGGAGAATAGCGAGAGAGAGAAGAGCGGGATAGAGAAGAGCGGGATGGAGAATAGCGAGATACAGAAGAGAGGGGTAGAGAAGAGCGGGATGTAGAAGAACGTGATAAAGAAGAACGGGATATAGAAGAGCGGGATGGAGAATAGCGAGAGAGAAGAGCGGGATAGAGAAGAGCGGGATGGAGAATAGCGAGATACAGAAGAGAGGGATAGAGAAGAGCGGGATGTAGAAGAGCGGAATGCAGAAGAACGGGATATAGAAGAGCGGGATGGAGAATAGCGAGATAGAGAATAGCGAGATAGAGAATAGCGAGATAGAGAATAGCGAGATAGAGAATAGCGAGATAGAGAATAGCGAGATAGAGAATAGCGAGATAGAGAATAGCGAGATAGAGAATAGCGAGATAGAGAATAGCGAGATAGAGAATAGCGAGATAGAGAAGAGCGGGATAGAGAAGAGCGGGATAGAGAAGAGCGGGATAGAGAATAGCGAGATAGAGAAGAGCGGGATAGAGAAGAGAGGGATGTAGAAGAGAGGGATGTAGAAGAGAGGGATGTAGAAGAGAGGGATGTAGAAGAGAGGGATGCAGAAGAGCGGGATGCAGAAGAGCGGGATGCAGAAGAGCGGGATGCAGAAGAGCGGGATGCAGAAGAGCGGGATGCAGAAGAGCGGGATGCAGAAGAACGGGATGCAGAAGAACGGGATGTAAAAGAGCGGAATCGCCAAGCTCAGGGATTCTTCGTATCATTTCTATTTACAGAGCTGTTACGTAAAAGTGTATCTAATGTTTTTTTTAAATATGCTCAGTGGCTCAAATGGTTAGAGCTATTGAGCTAAGACACTAGAAATAATTTACACTGATTAACAAACCGATGTGTCATTCCAAAATATAGTAGAAGTTATTCCCTGGTCGCAAATGAATTAAGTTTCTTATAAATTCGCCCATCTTCTTATGAATATCTAGTATCGTTAATTTGGCAAATGGAACTCTTTTATACAGTGGTCTAGCTTACCAGCTAAGTTACTCTTAGGAGGTTTGGGTAATACCTTAAATAAAACTTAAGATCATATTGTGCAAGTCGGGATAATTCTGGATGAATATAATTAAATTGGAAACATCGAT
Source organism: Teleogryllus occipitalis (assembly GCA_011170035.1). NCBI lineage: Eukaryota > Metazoa > Arthropoda > Insecta > Orthoptera > Gryllidae > Teleogryllus > Teleogryllus occipitalis. Next base: position 243,735 of record BLKR01000983.1, read on the forward strand.
ATTCGCTCCACGTGCCTTTACATTATACCGCACAACTGAAATCGCGAAAGGTCGCCCCGACCTGAAGAACGTGAGAGAACTAGTAGATGGGATCTAGCTAGATCAAATGATATTGACACGCACTGCATGACATGGCACGTCGGAATGTCCAAAACGCATGACTTGGCACGTCGGAATATACAAAACGCACGGCATGACATGACACGTCGGAATATCCAAAACGCACGGCATGACATAGCACGCCGGAATGTCTTTCCTTCGGACTTTTGGCAAACTGCAAAAAGTATGGATCGTCCCGTCCCGAACGTGACGACCTGTGGTGCACAGCCTTACTGGAAACAATGTAATCAATTTTATTTTTAAATCTCGTTTGTCCCGTCCGTCCATTGTACCGATGATTATGCATCGGGTTTTAAAACTGTATATTTCAGAAACTATTACAAATCCCTAGCAAAATAAGAAATACCACATGATTTGCACTGCATACTCTCCAAGCGTTTGTCATACCTTTAGAAATGTTCGTCACTAAACACACACGTAAGCGATAGACTAATTCTGCCCAATTCTGCCCAATTGCGATGTATTTCTTCAGAAAATGTCACCAAAGCATTAACAACGCGATTGTTCACTTCATCCTTTGTTATTGTCGACAATTGTGAAACGAAAACAAGCCTTAGGCATGCTTCCTAAGGTGAGATCAGGAACTGTAAAGTCGAGAGATCTAGGACGACCATGCGAACATCAAGTCATTAGTACATCACTCGATGTATTGATGTTGGAGTTTATCATTCAGGTAGCGAGTTCATCTTTGTGACAATGGGAAGGAACACGGAAGTGTTCTTGAATATTGTCGATACCATCGCAGAATGTCTGTGATGCCCCGATAACTGCTATGTACTCTCTTCTAAATGCATGCTGCATGCAACAATTTACGAACATTTTTCATATTCGAAACCGCAAAACGTTTTCGGCTGCATAGTCGATATTCTGGACAATGCGTCCGTGCTGCTATTTGGCAAATTCTAAGGAAGTCAGCATGGTAGGACAAAAACTTGGAGGTTTTGCAATGTTACTCATGTATCCCTTATTATGTTGTGTGAAATAGTTTCAGCTATATACATCTTTAAATCATTTGATTCATTTTATTCGATGTATAATTTTAATTACCCTGAATATGAATACTAAGTTAATTTTATTATCATAATGTCTTACCTTCGAGCAGCATTTTCCGCAAATTGTTCTCTGACAGAGTTTGCATATCTGTCCCCAGGGTCCAAAGATTCCAAACCTTGTCTTGAGGCAAAGGAAGCACACCTACAAATGAATGGTTTTCTTAAGTCATATTCAAACACATTTTCTTGAATAGATATTCATGCGTATTTTATGTAAACTGCAAGAAAATGTCACCAAATCTATTCTGTTTTTATCTTTTTTCATTGATACCCTTTCCATTGCATGTGAATGCAAAAATGTTTAAGAATATTGAGTGAACGAGGACTGGAGAAATAGATCTCGTTTGCACGAAGGTCCCCATAAAAAGTCATTTAATCGTTGAATTAATTGTTGTTTACTATTTATGTTACAAGAATATTTTGTGTTGTGGCATTTCATAATCTTCGTAATTTTATGAAAGCTGATTAATTAGCCATGTGTAATTATATGCATTAGATGCGATTATAATGTTAGTTACAGATGAATATCAATAGCTCAAATGTTTCGTTTTCCCCTACCTTTTTCTTTTCTACATCTTCTTTCACGTGACCTTCTACTGGTAGAGACTCCAGTTCTGCTTTGGTAAGTACAGATCTGATGTGCACTATCTCCTCCAGGGTCAAGGACAGACACTCCATGGCCGCTTGCCAGTTTTTCTGTAGAAAAAAATGCATTTTTCATTAATTATTTGTACGTATTAAGATGTTCGTTCAAACAGATTATATTTAGCGACAACAAAGAATGTAACAAGATCTCGTGTATTGTCATCTTACTTGTATGCAAGCGTATAACAAAATTATTATAATTTGCTGCAACTTGGTGTACAAAGACTTTTGACCTTATTTACGAGTCACATGACTGACATTAGAACTGCAACGAGAAACGTTCTTGCAAGGTAGGACCTTACACTTCACTTTCGAGAACCACACTGTATGGTTTACTTCAAAGTAATCAATTCAAAATGGATGTAGTGTTAAATAAGCCTGAGTAAGCCGCATACGATTTTGCGCTAACGAAGAATATGGTTATGAGTGCAATTGTCCAATCGTATGGATCCAATGATTGTAGGTTAAATTGAAATTTTTTTATCGTGAACACGGTTCCTTCTTAGATTTGTCAATGGCCTCATATCTCATATTCCTATCTCTTCCCCTACCTGTACGCTCGTTTGCTTTCGTCGTAGTTGTGGTACCGCCCTCTTCCCTTAGAGAGAATGTATTTTGAATTGCCTGTAAGCTTTTCACAGACAGAATGGAATACCGGCAGAGTGCATGAAATGGATTAACAGCTAAAATAAAAGGCAAAACGTCAAAAGTTTATTTTTTTGTACTTCATAAATTTACAAGAATTAATCTTGCTCACTGAAAAACTGCGATAGTAAAGTCGAATGGGATCCACCTTTTAACTGTTTCGTATGTGTCCATTTTATCTAAGAAAGAATTGCATTTTGCGGATTTACTTTGTTGGTCTGGAAAAGCAGTCAAAAATAACTTGCGATCTTCACAGCGGTCGTAATATGTATGTGTTATATTAATGACCAATCGTTTTCATAAAGAAAGTTACCAAGGTGCGCATTTGCCTCAAGCCATCATTACTATTTCACGTACATATCTCGCGTGCAACGGACTAACAGTTGCATTAATTCGAATAATTATCTCCAATATAGGGTTAATGAACAATTCCTAGTTCATTTTTATGAAGTCTTTTTTTCTAGAAATTATGCTTTCTTATTTGTAAAAATATGTCCACGAGGAATCGAAATCTAATTATCAAATTATGAGCAGTCTCAAAATTAAAGATAAATTTAAGCCAACTAAACCCAAGTGCTTCATTTCGTACATAAAAAGCGATCTAGTTCGATCCTGTCATAATTAAGAGAATGGAACCGTGAAATTTACCGCAAGCACATTTTCAATCAATATGACGGGTCTACGCGATTAGCATATAACGCTATTTCCTTCTGTAATAGGTAATACGGTGATCGAATTGAGGACAGCGTCTTCCTAAAACTAGTACAACCATATTGAAGACCAATTTGGATCCATTTAACTCAATGTATGTAACGCTGCCACATTAACATTTACTACAACATGTAATTGAACAACCGAAAGACAATATGTGACAAGAGCAAGTCATTTAAGTTATGCATTGTTTTGCAAACACGAGATGACGGATATATTTCATAACTGCACATCATTTTAATGACTCATCGGAAAGGAAACATTCTAATTCATTTATCTAGAGCATAAATGCACTGAAACTATTCTCAAAACAACGCAAATGAATTATTTACTTAGATGTTAACAGCGTAAGTTTTGTTATTTCCTTGTAAATGAAACTAATATTTTAATACTCGTACCCCACATTCTATTTTTAACATTATTTTTACATCAAGTCAAACAGAATAACGCGAATGATACAACCCGTTCAGTATTCATCTTCTGTCACACCATAGGAGTGTGTTCATAGCGAATCCAATTTTAAGGCAAATTACTTAATTTGAGATCAGTTATTGTAGCATGTCGTATGAGAAACAATTAAACATATTTACAATAAAAGTAAGCTAATCAGATTCATTGTAATCACTCGAACAAACTTCTTAAATTACACATAATGGAGAAACTGAAAAAGGTTATAATAAGACTGTAACTTACATCTGCATGGATTAGGATTACGTACAATCTACTTCTTGTGACACGAAAACTTGTTAACCGCCACTTCCCATGTTAAAAGTAAATTTAGCGTCGATATGAGGGCGAGAACCCGATTAGCACAACACTGTGGTTCATCGGTGTCGAGGTTTGATATGGCTGCCACTGCGTCTTGCAGCGCGTTGTCCAAGCGGGGAAAACCCATGATACAAACTAAGCCAAGCTGTAAAGATGAACTCTTCCAATCTTACTCCATATTAATTCACACAATCTTTTAAGCGTGCTCGTAATTTTGGCAAGGAATTGTGAAGTAGAGGATTGTTTTCTGGAATATTATTTTTGTAGAAAGATGTCAATATCACTTTATATTATTGCGAAAAATACATATAGTTTCCATTAAAACAAATGTATTATGTGCATGATGTAATAAACTTCAAAATGATATACATTACACTGAAACGAATGCACGAGTTAATATTCAAAAATTTAATAATGACAAGACAAATAGGAGTCTATCACAACAAAACGTTTGATTTCTAAGAAGCAGACACACATAGTAAACTCTTAAACTACTGGTGGTGGTAGTGATGAAAAAGAATATGATGCGAATGACGTAATTATAATGGTAATGCTGTCGTAGATGATGCTGAAATCACGTCGGGGTAATGATTTGTGCCGTAATGACAGTCGCCGCATTCATAATGGCATGAGGATGCGGACGAAGTATCGGTTATTATATATTTGTTGATTAAAAACGTACACTGTAAGGGCAAAGGGAAAAGCAATAGTTACTGGCAAAAAGAAAAGCACAGGGCATCTCAACATTTGCTCAATTAATGAAGGCAACTGGCCAAAACCCAAATATGAAAGTAAAGCTTTATTATTGTGACGGGGATATAGACTTGGCATTTGCAAATGATTCTTTGATTAGCGATTCCTGGCGTGTCCAATGCTAATCTCATTAGTTCTGTAAGTGTAGCTCATGTTTTTCTCAATGGAAGTGGGCGTGATTTTATCCAGATGGCTGGCGAGATCCGGCGCCGACCTAAGGGTGGGGTTTTCTTAACCAGGTAAAAAATATAGAAATATTATAATTCAGTTGTAGATGGAACAATTTAACCAAAACATTTAGAGCCATTTTTGAGAAAATTTTGAAAATGTAAAAACTTTATGTAAAGTCCCATCAAATTATCTGTTTCAAACTCGAAGGGCCCTGGGATCGTCCAGATCGACCGCGGACTATCAATTTTCGAGAAAATCATCTGAACTGTTTAGCCGCTAACACTGACGGACAGGTAGACAATTTGCCTTAACACCAATTTTTCGGTATCAGGGGCTCACGAAAAGTAAATTCAGACTACACACTCAGAAAAGACACTGCAAATAATCTCTATGCGATTCATGAGAAATGAGAGGCGACAATTCAGACAAAAAGTGATATTTTTAAATTTAAGATATCCTTGGAGACGGCAAAACAGACTCCGAAGTAGCAAAGCAAGGGAATCATTATCGCTATTGGCCTATGGGCTGAAAAATTCCTTGGTTAAAACAGAGGATGTTGGCAGACAGACAAAATTTCTCATAACCAATCCTAGTATTAAATAGTATATTTGTATAAACTTTTCAAAAAATCATGTAAAATAAAAGCAAAAAATGAACTCTAAAGACATTGAATCTGACAAAAAATCTACCGTGCCAAAAACTGAACGTTATAAAAAAACGAACGTGACAAAAAAATTGAATGTGACAAAAAATGAACGCGGTAAAAATTAAACACTGAAAAATATGAAAAAATAAGTAACATGAAAGTCGCCGATCCGAGAAGCCGAGATCGCTAAAGCAGTAGTGCCCTGGAGGTCTTAGACTGAAGGATCGCGGTTTCGAATCCCGCCTCGGGCATTGTTGTGCTTGTGTGAGTCTGTGTGATTGAGATTGTCTAATTCAACCAATATCATTCCCATAGGTTATCCCCCAGGGCTAACAACCCTAGAGTGTAAAAATAGACTCAGCATAGAAATGCTGATCCCCCCAATAAAGTCAAGTGCACACCGCCAGGAAAAATATGCTTGGACCTCGGTAGGTAACTGCACGTTCGCATGGTCCGTAGATGGTCAATACGCGACAAAAATACAAACGAAAGTCAAACATAAACACGGCGACAACAAAGCAAGAACACATAACTTTCGTTTATGAATTAATGTGGACTGTTGTGCAGAATGAGGCGGATAGAACGAAGTTTATCACGAGGTTTAGATGCTGTTCGGGCCCACACGCAAAAGCAGAAAAGGGAGGTATAAAATAATACACTTCCTACGCCCTAGGCGGCAACACCGAAGCGCGGCATGGAAATTTCCACAAGCCGAGCGGCATCACCGCGCTGCACGCGACGCGATATTCCACCTCTGAACCTTCTAAAGTCTTCCAGAACATTTCAAAATTCCAGCAGTTGCCAATTGGTCTGTTTAAATTCACCCCACTTTGCCATACTGCAACCGCTGGAAAAGCAGTCGCTAATTGGCCTGTTCAAATCAGTTCAAATCCCCTCGTCGCGTACCCGCAACCGAAAAGAAATCAGTCGCTAAGAGGCAGCCTCGCGAGAAACATGGCTCCGTGTTAATATATCACGTAAAAATCTCATACAGAAAGTAACATTCTGTACTCATGTTGTGGCAAAGTGAAAAGCCACATTATTTCAATTTGTTATAGTTCAGCATTGTGTATAAATTGAACTAATCAATGTGTTTCACACGAAGTTGCAAGTAAGTTGCCAGGCGAGCACATGTGCTCGCACTTTGTGATTCATGATGGAAGTTTGCTGTATTCTCACATTGAGAACAGTACTAGAAGTGTATTTTAATTGTAAAGAACAATTGTGACAATTCAAAAGTTATTAAACATCATTATGCAAGGTGAGAATTGTGTTTCCATCATAACCCACATCACTGCAAGATTCCCTACGAGCGTCGGAAGGGACTGAGTGCATTGCCTGCTAACATCCAACACCTAATTATACAGTCCACTAAAAGCAAAGGCAACCGCCCCGTCCAGATGTATAATCCAAAATGTGGTCTTTCATTTCACCGAAATTTAGTTCGTTCTGAAACTAGTAACTCTGATGCTTAACAGAAGCATCCGTGCCCTACGCGTATTTTCATTTGGATATTTCCCGAGCACATCATTTTGAGTTTTTCCCACGACTTTTCCCAGTAATTCCTCAGACTCACCGAGTGCAGGTCGTCTTGCAACGAGGAGCGGGACCAGCTGAGCCCAGTAATTCCTCAGACTCACCGAGTGCAGGTCGTCTTGCAACTGAGCGGGACCAGCTGAGCCCAGTAATTGCACAGACTCACCGCGTGCAGGTCGTCTTGCAACGAGGAGCGGGACCAGCTGAGCCCAGTAATTCCTCAGACTCACCGAGTGCAGGTCGTCTTGCAACGAGGAGCGGGACCAGCTGAGCCCAGTAATTCCTCAGACTCACCGAGTGCAGGTCGTCTTGCAACGACGAGCGGGACCAGCTGAGCCCAGTAATTCCTCAGACTCACCGAGTGCAGGTCGTCTTGCAACGAGGAGCGGGACCAGCTGAGCCCAGTAATTCCTCAGACTCACCGAGTGCAGGTCGTCTTGCAACGAGGAGCGGGACCAGCTGAGCCCAGTAATTCCTCAGACTCACCGAGTGCAGGTCGTCTTGCAACGAGGAGCGGGACCAGCTGAGCCCAGTAATTCCTCAGACTCACCGAGTGCAGGTCGTCTTGCAACGAGGAGCGGGACCAGCTGAGCCCAGTAATTCCTCAGACTCACCGAGTGCAGGTCGTCTTGCAACGAGGAGCGGGACCAGCTGAGCCCAGTAATTCCTCAGACTCACCGCGTGCAGGTCGTCATGCAACGAGGAGCGGGACCAGCTGAGCCCAGTAATTCCTCAGACTCACCGAGTGCAGGTCGTCTTGCAACGACGAGCGGGACCAGCTGAGCCCAGTAATTCCTCAGACTCACCGAGTGCAGGTCGTCTTGCAACGAGGAGCGGGACCAGCTGAGCCCAGTAATTCCACAGACTCACCGAGTGCAGGTCGTCTTGCAACGAGGAGCGGGACCAGCTGAGCCCAGTAATTCCTCAGACTCACCGAGTGCAGGTCGTCTTGCAACGAGGAGCGGGACCAGCTGAGCTCGGGCAGCACGCCGCCGAGCCCGCTCTGCTGGCTGCCGGCTTCGGAGGAGGCCGAGGAAGGCGTGGGCCCGCGCGAAGACGGGCGCGACTGCGGGAGCGACTGCGTGCCGTCGAGGGCGGCCGCCGACCGCAGCGCCGTGCCGCCCAGCGTGTGGCGCCGGCTCAGCGTGCGCCGCGTCGGGCACTGCGTCGCCAGGTCGTACGCTGCGAACACCGCACACCGCACACGCTGTTGCCTGCCGCTGCACACCCCGCGTTCCAGCTCTTGGAGCAGGAACTGGAATAGCAGTTATCTATTCGTTTTGCCCGCGGGACACCTTTCTTTCGAGAACAATTTGTCTGGACGATTAGGTTTTTTTTTAAAGTTTGTATGTAATTTGAAATCAGTTTTAAAAATATATTACTCAAAAAATTAATTAACTAATGTATCAAAATAAAATTACTATTGATTTTGTTCTTCTGTACAAAATATTTTAACGCCTCACGAGTGTGTAACATCTGAATTATTCTTATGTTTACTAATCCACATACACGTATGAGTATGATCAATTATTAATATTTAAAGTCATAATGTCGTTATTAAGTTGTTATTAATCTTGGTTTACATCATTTTGACAAATTTTTGAATTTTGGAAAACTTCTACCGATACTCATTGCCTTTATTTATTAGACGATTTCCCGATGGGAAGTCCAAAAACGTTTACTTTCGGGATCACCAAATTTTCCTTTCTTGATAAGAATTATTTGATTCACATTTCTAATAAAGGAGTTGTTGTTCACGTATGTGATAACGAAACAATTTTATTTGTTTGAAATTATTACTTATAGCTAATTACTGTCCCATTCAGTGAGCTAGTATTTACATTTTTATACGTCATTGACTTAAGATATTTTCGAACCTCCTGATCAAAAACAAACTTTATATTTAATGACAATGGAAGCCGAAACTTTCAAAAAAATTTCGTCAACTCAAATTGAAAATTGTTCTTTTCCCACGTCATTCAAAGATAGAAGTATTTGACTCTTCATGACGACTCAGACTTGTTTCCTTTATGATTTATTTTCTGAACTTATTAATATTTATGATAGCAGATCACAAAAAAATTTTATTTCATTTCCAACTCCATTTTTTAATTTTCTAAAAATTCCTATAGTAATGATAGTTACAATATTGAATTAACTGATTTTTGTCTTTGAACAAATACTGTATATTATTACTTATATTCTGTAATATCCAAAAATATAATTTTTTTATTTGTTTACCGATTCAACCACCATTTTTAGAAAAATGTGCCATTTTCAAGAAAGGCACAATCCAATATTTACGAAACTATTGACGTCACATGAAACTTGAATGAAATAAAGAACCTCAGGTGAACTAGATAAATTTAGAATAGCCCCTGTTCGTTTTCTTAAATCAGATATAATAGTAAAGTATTAATACCGAACCGAAAATATGACAAATTAAATAAATATACTTTTGCATTGTAATCCAGAGAAAAAATAAAAGACGAAAAATTCCACACTCGCATTCAGATTTTTTTGGTGTATTTCATGGTGACGGTGGATTCCCGATCCTTCAATACAAAATCGTTTTGTATTTTATTTTGCCATTTATAATTTTGAGCAGATTTTTTATGGTATCGAAACACCCTTTTATAATTTTTTTTTCTATTAGAAACAATTTCGAGTCCGTATCACACAAAAAGCATCGATCGGGTTTGTAGTTTCCCTCGCGATATTATTACTGTCATGTGGACATTAGGCCGAAAACAGAGAAAAAATCGAATGAAGGGTAAAATTTCTACTGTTAAATTGGAGCGCTGAATATGCATCGCAAATGAGCAGAAAAACGACTTCGTCTGTGAAACAAAATATATCATTTAAAATGTAAATAAATTACTCACTGCGTTCCACCCCACGAGTTAGTAAAAACTTATCTAAATTTAGCAGACCAACCCTTAAATTGCTATTTTGTACGAAGAGAATGTGCTCGCTATCCGGCCGTCATGGCGGTCTGTCTGGCGATTGTCTGTTCTCCGTCCCAACCCTGTGGGACTCCCGCTGACTCGCCGGCCTCCACCGTTCCACCGCCACCGTCGAGTTCTCGGCCAATGGCGCGACGGCAGAGCAGCCGCATCCGGCAATCGATATTATGCACGGCGCGTTCGAAAGCGTGAATTATTTGGTGGAGATGCTGCGAGGAAACCCGCTTCGAGTTGCCAGACGGAAGAGAGAGACAGAAAACGCCGGATTCCCCGAAATGTCGATTTTTAATAACCTTTTTGCAAAGGATCGTAAGAATAAAAGCACTTCCGTGCTATGGACATTAGATTGGCGTCGAGAATGTGGATTTTAAACTGAAGGTATGAGGTGATTCATGGTTAGGACCATCCGCTTTAAACGTAATTTATTTTGTTTCACGATTCACATGTACTGCGGTTATCTTGTAAATTAATTTCATATTTTGCAGAGCTAGAAATACTAGATTTACAATTAATTTGTTTCAAACATTTTGCACATTTTTATTTCATAAAATTCTATTTGCATTGCATTTCGTAATTTTTCTACGAACAAACTACTCTTTTCTATTGTCTACAAATTTCATCTACTTGTGAACTACTTTACGGCTCAACTTTTTTTTAAAAAATGTAGTTAAATTATGTCACCTAAAAATTACATATGACATGCTCTCAATAACTCTTAAAAAATTATATATATTGTTTCTACTAAATGCATTAACTTTTTGTCTACAACGACTTCACTCGTGCTGTAATCCAACGAAATAATTCCCGGCAGTAAACTCGTGTATGGAAATAGAAAGTTACAAACATTTCTTGATATTGATCTTCAATAGAGCAACGAGAATTTTGTTCGCGCTTACGTTCTCGACCAGCCGCATGTAATACAGCACGAGTGATTTTATCTACAACATGCTCACAGAAAAACCAACAACAGATTATGCTCACAGAAATACAAAATAAAATATACAACAGGCCGCCAGGCGCATGTGCGTATACTGTACAATGTGAACGCACTTCTTTACATGCACAGTGCCAAACCGAAACGTCATGATGACACACTTTTTGACTTAAGAGCGAGAATATATCACAGAAAACACTTAGAATAGTTGTAAATCGAAGAAAAAATCCTATTTACACCAAGACGAAAGTGTAACCGTGCCGCTGAACCGAAAAAAAGTAAAAAACGCACACATAGAGGATGTACAGAAATACCGCAACATCACGTGCAAAGCTCATCTACGTTCATACCAAACACTAATTGAGGCCAGTCTAGTATTTTCAGGTCTACCAGAATGATCGAGAAACAGTACTAGCATGGCCAGCTCCTGGGAAACAAAGGCTTTTCCGGGGAAGGAAATGAGAAACCAAGAGCGGGCAGCCAGCTCGCACACCGCGGTGCGGCCGGACCCCGCGGCGCCGCGACCACCGGCAGCTCTCGGTCGCTGACTCGCCCGGAGGCCGCGAGGGGCGCCGCGGGCGCGGCGGCGGCTGCGCACGCGCGCACGCCGCCGCCGCCATGCCTCATGCGCATGCGCGTGCGCATGCGTAGAACGGGCGCGGGGGCCTACATTCGAGCGCTGCGTCCAAGCAGCGCAGGTACTCCCGGTCGGCGGCGGTACCTGTCCGCAGCCAGGGAGCCCGCGCACGCGACCCGCCGGCGCCGGGGCTCAGCGACCCGTCCTCGCCGTCCAGCTCGTCGTCGTGGTCGTCCTCCTCGTCGTCGTCGTCCATCTGCAAAAGGAAAAAAAAAACACTATGCTTGATTATTCTGTTAGATTCAGGGTTACCAGAGGCGTAGCGACACGCGTGCAACTTTTCATCTCTGATACAGAGAATTAAATCCCAGACAATTTGTGGAGGACCAAGCGGGTTAGCAGTACGCTTTCTCGGGATTTCCTCGATTCTCCTTCTTCCCATACTACCCTCTTTTCATCATAATGTAAATCACATCCTAATTACTTTGTTTTCATCAATTGTTTTCAGTGATTCCAGGTAGGGATCATAATAAACAATAACAGTTATTTACGACATTAGTGTCCTACGACATCTTATTATAATACGAGATTAGAAGATAATAAAACAGGCCAATTTGGCCGATTTACGTAACCAAACAAGAATTGTAATAAGATGTTTAATATCACACAACCGATGCGAATATCACATATCCGATTATCACTATGTAAAAATTCCAAAGCATTGTTTTTTTCAATTACAGTCTTCCATCCTGTGAAAAGTGAGAAACTAATGTGATAATGGTTGATAGGGAGCCATACAATATGAGAATACAGTGTCTTCGGATCATTCTTACTGGCAAACCGTCTAGTTTCGTCAAGTTTGAGTTTTAATAACCAAAGTGAATACGTATTATATTCAGTGGATAGAATTGCTTCATTCTAGATGTAGATTTGGAATGTTTTATTGCCAATGCAGTGGAACATTATCAAATATATTGATTCATCGAAACTCTAGTATTGGAGTATCACGCACATAGGATAGATGAAATGAAATAAAAGATAAGAGATATCGAGGATATGAAGTTATCGATGTTTCACTGTATTATTTATTTTCAATTGTTAGACTGTTCTCTTTAAATGCATTAAAAAACAAAATATACGAGAACATTTTTGGCAACCAAATGATATAAAATTCTCAGTTCATTGTAACCGTAATTTAAATAAACTTTAGATTCTTTACGTGAAATAATTATCATTTGAAATGAAATCATGATCAATTTTATTTCCATTCTAACGATTAATTTGTTAATCAGTGTGTTTCTTGTTTTAAAATTAATTTCGGAATTTGGCCGACGGCTTTTCTGGATTTCGGAGACTGCTGATGTATCTCTCTCTCTTTTTCGCCCATCGGATTTAACATTTTTGAGTTTCTGAGTGAGGCACATAAAGCATTTTTTTCTCGTAAAATCGACTGTTATCGTCTTACCAATTATATAAAATCGACTTAACTCTACCGGAGGGGCGAAAAGCTACCCATAACAGCCGGAGTCCGTTAAGGACTTCACAGTTTTCCGTTCGTTAAGAACAAACGAAACATATGAGTTGTAGCTAAAGATGGCTTATAAGTACCCTTACTCCAAGAAATGGTATTTTTTACATGATTTTCCTTACGAGAAAATGGAATTACGGAAAAGATTGAACGTTACACGATATATAACACGAATAACTGACGTCTGTCGCCTCGTTTACAAATTGAAATCGCACCTGCAATTTGTAGTTTGTCAGTGTAATGGCGTTAATAACTATTACATGTACTTCTCTGATCATTTTCTTTTGTTCCAGGAATTTGAAATGTTTCTCAGAAATCAAAAGGGGAATTAACAGTCAAAATATTGGTATAAGTAGCAATGCCTTCCATTTCCAGGATGTTGTAATACGTATCTATAGCTGCCGATTAGTGTTGTAGTTTTAATAATTTACACATTTTGCCAATGTGAGTATTATAAACCAGTAAATTCTTTAAGAGTCATTGTAAACTTCAAATTCGTTTGAATAATCTATTGATATTTTCTCCACGAGAAAATTAACATTTATAACGAAATATTTTCTAAGAGTAAATAATATTTCAATTAAACATTTTCTGGGTGCGTTTGCATTAAGATGCCTGATCTTACACCGTTCCAAGACCATTGCACTGCCTGAGTAAATCGCGTTTCTTATCACATTCATTTCGCAAATTGGAAATGTCTGGGAGTCGCCACATCCTTTTCGACGTAACTCCATACGTTTGTGAAGGAGTGATAATTTCCTTTGTGAAGGGTTTCCGTAATGGTTGAAGCTTTTCGCTTCCGGGACACGTTTAGAATTCTTTGATCTTGCCCACGTTGTTAGCCCAACGGCAACGTAATTTTAAGCATCCTGGACGTCGAATTTCCTGGAATTGACTTTGATGCTTCAACTGATGTAAACGCAGAGAACAGTTCCGGTTTGAATTAAAAATGGTAAAAGGTACATCTGGGAAGAAAAGCATCAAATGGCACTTAAATCATACTTCAATTTCCACATTTCGATGCAACATGTGTACATCAGTTCACTTAACAACTACATGGCGGAAAAGATTATCAGTGAAGCCTTGTATCTACAAAATGAACTACATCCTACTCAATGTTTTACGTAATATTAATGGACTGATGTTTCCGGGAAGGTCAGTGGTGGAACCAGCGGGGGGGGGGTCCAGGTATATCCCCCCTCCGAGGACCACTGACTCGGCCGGAAAAAGTTTTAAACTCCCGACTGATCTCCCGGGTTATAGTGTAGAACATGTAAGTGAAGGTCAGTCTGACCAAAGGGATAGGATAGGACAAGGAAGAGGAAGGAAAGATCGCGCGCAACATGTGGCCCGTTTGTCAGCGTACTGCTCCGGCATTCGCCTAGTATTAAACGAAGAAACCACGGAAAACTACAAATTAGAGCAGCCTACCGCTAGAATTTCCTCCAATCAGCTGTTGGATTCAATCTAGATACGAAACATCTATGGAAAGTCATCCACCCTCAGGATTGGAACCCAGGGACTTCCCGGTCAAAGGTGCTGCAGAAACAGTTATGAAACAAATGCAATGTTGAGAATAAATGAGGTGGTACTTAGAAGTAAATATACACTTGCTAATCTCATCGAAGCAAGATTATGTTATTTCCAGTTGAGGTGATTGAAATGCCAACAATTAGAAAAATGATTTTTCCCACCAATAATAACTGAAGAGCGTATTGGAAGTGACATTTAATGGAAGGTTTTATATTTATGAGATCAAGGTGTTAATACCAAGTTCTATGAACTGACTGCCAAGCACTTTGTATATTTATTTTTCGCTGTAATGTTATTTCGGATTGTGCATTCGTAATACAAATTAATTTAAAATAATAAAATTTATTTAAAATCATCAAATGGAAACACCAAAAGAGGAATAATAAAACAATTAACTCTAAAACTGTGTTTCGTTTTAATACCATAATGAGTTTTTTTTTTTTTTTTTTTTTGTTTGTAACTTACAACCCAACCCAGCCCTGCCCAGCTGCTGACAGTAACGATTGGCTTCATGATCTACGCGCTTGCCTTGTTTGTGCGAGTAATTAACGGTTGGCTTGTACACTCTCGTAGAAAGAGAGGGAAACAGGAAGGACCTTCAGCAAGTTTCGCTGCTTCCGCGCGCAGGCAGGGAGGGAGAGAGCGCGAGTGCGGGAGAGGGAGGTAGAGGCGACCAAAATGGCGCCGACACCAGGGCTGACGGTCGATGCGTACCGAAATACGAAGGGCGGGGTGAAGGAAAGAAGGGCGGGCCAACCCTCGTCGTCCACCCTCCGTCCCTGCCCTTCCGAATCCTCTTTTCCCCCTATAGCGCTATCGCTCGAAGGGCTTCCTGAAATGAAGGATACGCACGGTACTCGTGTATTAAATCGACCTGCCCACTTTTCTCCCGTTGAAAAAAAATTGAAAAGTTACTTTTTAATATGAATTTACACTTCTTGCGCGGAGATGATTGGCTTTGCAGAAAAACAAAATCAGAATGATTGAAAGCATATATTTCTTATTGTAATCTGAGTTAATTCCAGTAGTTTATTTATAGTAATAATAATAATAAGAAGAAGAAGAAAATTGTATTAATGCAGATCCATTTCCTTTTAATTGCACGTACATTTGATCCTAGTACAAGCTACATACGTAAGTACTAATTTTTTCAACTTACAGTAAACCCTCGTTAGCACGAACACGCTTAATACGAAATTCGTCGTCAAACGAACAAACTGTGGGGCCCGCCAAATAAACGTAGTAATGAGAATATATATAAAAATTGGATAACACGAACTTTTATAACAAGAACACCGATTAATTGCAGTTCCTTAGAAGTCGAGGGTTTACTGTATTTTTAGTAGTAGATGCTATACATAATTTCGTTTTCCCAAAATAATTTGTTAAACGAATCATTGAACATATCCTGTTGAGCACATACTCCAGTAAAACTTAACTGCTGTAAATGCACAGTAGTTATAATTAACGTGTGCTATGGACCAACTTATGAACGGTTCAATAAAATTTCAATGAGAGTGTGATGATTCATAAAGTCTCTATTTTCCGCGATCAATTTTCATTAATAAAGTAGCATATTAACGCCCCAACAAATGTGTGAAATAATTTGCAATAGAGTATTGCAATAGAGTGTGATATAATTTGCATTGATAGTTCAACTTACCTTTTCGTATACAAAATTTAACACACATTTCATCAAACCTAAACCAAAATTCACACTCGCCCAACTTTTCCATCCTTAGGTTTGTCCACCCTTCGGACCAGAGAGAAAATAAAGAAATAAACCCATAAAAGGTTTTACTGCGGCGATAGCACCAGCTGCCGGCTGCCTCCCCCGGGGTGTCACGAATATCTGAAGCGAGCGCGATGCGCGACCCAAGTGCCGGGTTCAGGGCAACAAAGTCCACCTCTGCACCTCCCAGCTTCGTTTCCCTGCCGTTACTTCTCTGTCAAGCTGTCCAACCGTTCCTCTACAAACGTCCGCCAGCTGTTTGCACATACACATTACGACTCCTCGGAAGCTTGTCGTGAAATTAGCGAAGTAATGAAAACGACAACCGTACTGCATTTATGTAAGCGTTTAGCCGCATCTATATAAGACTGAAATTAAATTGAATGATTCTAAGTTGACTGAGATGACTTTAAATGACAGATGACAAAATAAAACAAAATATTTGAACCGATAAAAATTCTTGAAACCCCACATACGTTTTTAAACATTTTCATTCCAAGTAACTATTAAAATTTCACCAATTTTATATTCAATTTACTTTTAAAAACATACCATATTCTAATGATAGCTATATATATGAAATGTTACCATCAGTAATTTTAAGATGGTTTTCCCGAAAACTCTGATCTCGACCCTGACTTCCATCCTCCATCTCCGATCTGCTTCCCTAAGCCCTAATCTCTCTACCTGCTGTCCGGCCTGTCCCCCTCTCAGCATCAGATTAATCCCGTACTCCCTTGCCCCTTTCAGCCTTCAATCCCCATCCAATTTTGCTATAGTGGATCCTCGACAAATAGAAGCTGAAGGTGAACGAAAAAAATCATTATTGAATATTTCGATATATCAGTGACCGTTTCACTGACAAAAAAGATATAGTACACCGAAAATAAAGCCGTCGCGGGTTAGCTTATTAGTCAGCGTGCTCGCTTTCCACAACGCTACCCCGGTTTCGATTCCCTGTCGGGAAAGATTATAATTTGCTTTTTTCCTTCCAATGTCCCAGTATATGTTGCTGTGACGATGAGGAAACTCACTTATCTAGCTGAAAAGACCAGAATACGGCGTGGAGTTGTCTTCGTGTTAACCACACGTACCCCCCTCAACCCATGGCCGCGAGGCCGGGACGCTGCTGATAGGCCGTTGCCCGTACCCAGGTTGTCGCGCAAAGTACAGACTGACACCGAAAACAGAAAAGTTGTATAATCAAAGTTGCATGAAAGTTGGAGTTGCTATGCGAAATAATGGAGACTCACAAAATTTCGCGAGATTCGGAATGAAAGATTTATTTTACCGCGTACAGACTAAAAATCGTTTAATTAGTTAAAAAACATATTAAAGAATTAATGTCCATAAAGTAGATGAACTGTCAAAATATATTGTGTCAAGCATCTGCGTACATTGTGTTAACATCTCTTTTCGAAAATGTTAGAAAGATTAAGGTGCTTTTTTCCACGTTCTCATTGCATTACATTTCCATCCGCTGCAGCAAATAGTGCGAACTTTAATGTCACGTAAACTGATATGGTTTTACAGTGAACTTTTTAACACAACCACAACATGCAAACGGTGCCAGTCGATTTCTCTCTTGCATTCCAAAATAACGAAAGAAAGACCGTTACGGAAGTTCAACGGCAGTACATTATTCTATTTAAAGAGGTGAATTAACAAGACGTGTGAAGAGAAAACAAAGTAAAATAAAACAATTTGGATGCATAAAAATTGAGATTCAACAAATTAAAGCTTCATTATACCTGTTTCTATCTTATATGCAGTCGATATGATTTCCATCTACTTGTCTTTCCTGTTTTAAACATCACCCGTGATGAAAGTTCTCTTTCAGATGCATCCGTATATTTTACATTTCTCGTGCACGTTTGGGGATAACAATTTAGTATGTAGCAACACCTTCATTTTAGTTATGTTTAGCCTCCATTTTGACCTTTTCCACCTCACCCACAACAAAAAGCAGATGCATTTAAACGACGTTAGCCCAAATGCCGTTACTTGACAGTAGCCTTCCTTTCATACGACTGGGCATAAGACAAGCAGTCGACTTTTGTATCACCCGTAGTTTTTCTCTCCAGAACGACCCCTTGACATTTTGCATTTATTCTCTCTCTTCTTCTCATCGCCTCCATTACGTCACGCTTCAACTTCACCTGGTGGTAACGTAAGGTTCGTTGTCATTATTCCCTTCGCCATTCCGTCTTTCTGCCACTGCACTCTATCTACGACCTCTTGTTGCTTCGAATTTTCCATTCTGACCCTCTCTCGCCTTTCATACCTTCATGATATCACAGTCTGGCAACACTACACTGCTATTTCTGAATTAACTTCAGTCAC
Source organism: Teleogryllus occipitalis (assembly GCA_011170035.1). Classification (NCBI taxonomy): domain Eukaryota; kingdom Metazoa; phylum Arthropoda; class Insecta; order Orthoptera; family Gryllidae; genus Teleogryllus; species Teleogryllus occipitalis. The sequence continues at coordinate 262,395 of BLKR01000983.1, forward strand.
ATCAATGTAACGAATTTCAAGCATTTTTTACTGTTTGGAAGTAACATCCATTCGAAAATGTAACGAACCCATCACACCGAGGTAAGAAAAGAAGATACAGATTCTTCTAAAATCTGAAAATGTTCAAGTGTACTGCAAGCGCTTTTAATAAAGAGACTTCTGCTTGACCAGAGCAACAAAGAACGCAAGAACTCTAAAATAAAAGTAGTAGATTATCATGTCGGTCAGTTTTAAGTCCAATTTATATTGCACCCTGACAGTTTCCTGCCTCGTCCGTTGAATGATATAACACAGGAAGAATAAGAAAGAATAGGAAGGGGAACTATTGTAAATCAGCCCATCTCAGCCAATAGTGTCTACCCATCCCACTGCTCCCCTTTGTCTGCTACCGTGTTTGCCTTGGCCGACCACAACGTCGCAGTAAAGGTCAAACCTCTACCCGGGAGAAAAGGGAAACCACAAGCATCCCCCTTCTTTGCATACCCCTTTCTGTCACTCTCTCCACGCTGTCCAGCCTCGTTTCCGGAGTCTCACCAAGTGTGTGTGTGTGTGTGTGTCTCTCTCTCTCTCTCACACCCACACACTCTCTCACACACACACACACACACACACACACATTCTCTCTCTCTCTCTCTCTCTCTCTCTCTCTCTCTCTCACACACACACACACACACACACACACACACACACACACACACACACACACGCGCGCGCGCACGCGTTCCGTATTTCTGTATCTTCTTTTTTTTCATCCCTTTTCCCATCGCCACTCTCTTCCACTCTCTTCTGCTGCCTCCCTCCTCTCACTCTGTCTCTCTTTCTGCTTCTCTAAACCTTTTCTCTCTGTCTCTCTCGCTCTCTCTCTCGCCCGCCCGCCCGCCCGCCCGCCCGCCCGCCCTCGCCGTTGGTCTCTTGCTAATTGCTTGAAGCGCGTTAGCCACCCGGCGTTGCGCTAACTGCCAATTTGCAGGCGCAATTTTCCGCCACTATCCTGAAGCCCCAGGACATCCACGTTGCCCGGATTTTTGCACTGAGCGCTCCGAGAGCGTTAGGCACGGACGGGAGCGGGTTTAAGTACTCCACGGTTAAGCACTCTACGGGCGATTTAAAATAATTTCGCTACGTCGCTAGAAAGAATTCTTCGTTGAATCATCGGCCATGAATTTCCATTACAGAGAGTGTTCTTTAATGCATTTATTGCTTGCCGTACTGAAAAGCGAGTAAAGCTCGGAGAGACACGAAAGAGTTGGTTGGTAATATTTTCTTGCTTTAATCTTCGGTGAAATCTTTTCTACTCATTTCCTCTCTGACGCGTATTATGTGCCACAGCAATAAATGTACTTCAGAATTATTTCCATCTTCCCAGCGTTTCTATGTGGTTGTATATCTTCACACTTTTGCTAAGAAAATAATATTGGGAGAAATTCAAGAAAACAGGTAAATTGACAAGAACCATTTTAAAAAATATGGCACAGTCATTCGGACTTTCAAACTACAATTATTATTACAGTTTTGAATATACTATATAAATGTAATTAATTCGTAAGTTCTCGACAATTTTCTTTGTTTTATTTTGTACTCACTATTCAATACTCTTGTGTTCGCTTGTTTTCTGATAAAAATATCTTCTTTATTGCAAGAAAATAATCTTGCGTGGAAACTACTTTCGTATTTTTTTCGTTCCTTTCTTTAGCACTAATACAACGCAACCTGTAAAGTTATAGTGCACGGACGTCTGCCGGGTTGCCTATAGTAGAAACAAACTTGCTGTAGGGGATAGGCGAAAAAGTTGAGTCATATTTGTAGCAACTTATGTATGCTTGGAACCACAAAATCTTCGAGGTCAAATATTATGCAAAAATGATTTGTTGGTTCACTTGATATACATGATCCTACGCCTTTTGACGGTATGGTCAATTAACATCAATCTAAGACTTTTTTAAGGTCGATTTTTAACATGGTCATATAGCGACAACTGGGATTGTTTTCAATGTAGGGATAACTGTAGGAAGAACACGTAAGGACAACACGAACACACAAACATCCAAGCCAGAGATGGGATTCTAATCTACGACCCATAGAGCCGAGGCAGCTATGACTTTTATCAAGGATCGGCGGTCGCGAACAGTTATAACAACAATATCTACTATGCATTTTATTTATAGCATTGTTTTGTTTTTGTAGACTTCGTTGACAGTTTTTTTTGAAACTTTCAAAAGTAAGGAGTAAATTCAAATAACCCTAGAAATATTTTCATTTGGCTTACTATATACATTTATTGGTTTTATATTACCTCTAATCAGATTATCTGAAAAAAAAATTCGAATTAATTGAATATTTGTCAGTATTAATGGATCAATTCAAATACGAACTGATGATAGAACGCTATCTTTCGCAAGTTACAAATTATCAAGAAGTTATAATAATCAATATTAAGGAAGTTATTTAAATAACAAGCACCAAACTTGTAATGACGATCAACGCCCTTGCACTTATGGGAGGTCTGGAACCTCTTCAAAACTGGGTCACAAGTTTAGAGCCCCTGGCGATCCTATCCCGTATTACGGCGTTTTCGATAATGGGAGAAATTACTATCAGAGTTTGCAATTACAAAATAACTTTCAACTTACAAAATTGGAGAAGATTAAAGTAAAATATTTAATAGCATATAATAACTTTGTCAATACTTACATAACGATCAAAACAAGTGAAAATTTACATGATAAATATGTGAACAATGGCTGAACAAAGTTTATTTACTTGCTACAAATAAACGTAAAGAAGATAAATACACGGAGTCCCTTGAGTCCCACGAGTCCCTAAGATATTCGCGTCCAGTGAAATATTGTATAAACCACTGACTGAAATATTTTTCTTAGTTTTTAATGTCAAGTGTATGAAATTTCATTATGATAGTGAAAAACTGCATATTTGTATTAAAAATAAACGTACAACCATCATTCTTTACAGGATAGAAATTTATTATTTGAAAATAAAATTAGCCTAACTTGTGCCCTAATAAATACTATTGTGAGTTGCAGAGGAAACCCTTTTAAAAACCGGTTAAGACGTCCCTGAGATTTTCGCATCCAGTGAAATATTATATAAACTACTGAGTTGGTTTTTATATCATATACAAGATCATATAACATTATAAAAAGTTATTTTCAAATTATACATTTTATACATTTGTATAGATAACTCCTCGATGAAAAAACAAAGTTATAATGGAATGCTACGAACGCTTGAACGAATTAAAATACTATCATTCTACGCAAAGATACGCAGTTCTCATAAAAATAAACGTTCCACTTCGAAATGAGCCTTGGGCTTGATCTTATAACTTCCTCTACTCTAAATATTTAAAATTGAGATTTGTGCGAAAAATACTTGATAACATTTGTACTGTGTAATAAACGAACTATAGCTTTCTTTAGAATGTTTTAAATTTAAATTCTAACAGTCTTTCCAATAATAAAATAATGGCAAAACTGTTCTCATCTAATACACTAGGAATACGAATACGAATTGACTAGCATTCACAACATGTCTCCAGCTATCATTTAATTTATTCGAAGGTTAAAGTACACTGATATTTTCAGGTCGTTCGTATTATTATTATTATTATTATTATTATTATTATTATTATTATTATTATTATTATTATTATTATTATTATTATTATTATTATTATTATATTTGATGCAGTGCAGTGAAGTGAATTAAGGCTTCGCGATGATATTATGTACTATTTATTATTAATAAAGTTTTTTTAGTTAACTACTCTTTTGTCATTTACTGTTAGTCAATGTAAGCTTAATGCATGTAAAGTTAAGATAATCTGCCACCAAGTTACGACCGTTAATTTAAGAATTAATAAATATAATATATTATCATTATTTATAATAATAATTTATTATTATTATTATTATTTTGCACAAACTTGAAGATCAAAAGATATTCCAAACGTGTCGAGATATTTACTAAATCTTTCTTTTCCCCCGTCGCAATTCCTCACCTCGAGCATGGAGAAGTCCACCTTGATGAGGCGCCGCTGCTGGTTGGCGGCCCGACTCGAGGGCGTCTCGCTGGAGGTGGCCGCAGGCGAGCGCGGCTCGCGGATGAGGGCGCTGGGGCCCACGAAGGAAGGCCCTCCGTTGAGGCCCAGGCTGCTGCCGGCACCCCCAGAGCCGCCACCGCCGCCGCCGCTACCGCCCGCGCCCCCACCGCTGGACGCGCCGCCGCCGCCTCCGCCGTCCACGCGAGATGGCATAGCTGCGGGGAAAAGAAGGCCTCGTGGTAAAATTCAGAGTCCAAAAATCATTCAATAAAGGATACAATTGAGATTTAATGTCCATAAAATACATCATTCGCACCGGCCCACTGGGTCTCTGGAGGTTCTTTTTCTTATTTAAGGTCGCTTTTCAACTACTAAGGTCATACATATACCGACCACCGTAAATGACATAGGGGGTGACGGTATACGGACACACAGAGGCATCCGGGATTCGAACCCGCGACCTTTCAGGCACAAGACAGCTACGGCCCTTCAGCTATAGCGACCTTATCCGAGTCGGCTGGGTTCCAGATTGTGGTCTATTTTCGACTAGCATAGCTCTCTAGTCGGAGTGAATTCAGTTAACTCCCCGGTTTCTTAGTCGAAGTTAAACGTAATTGCTATTTCAGAAAATAAATGAATTTCAGCAATCCTCTCTCATATAAGGACTACTAATTTTCGTTTAGAAAGTTGTTTGAGCTTTCAATTGAACCAAATTAGATGATTTTTCTTTAACTGAAAAGTAGTGGACCAAGAAGTGTTATTAGTTGCTTTTATTAACACGTTGTACAGCATAAACATTAAATATTAATATTATCTTAAAATTTATAAAAAAACGCTTATCTGCCATCGTTCACGCATTACATCGTTTTGTTGTGTAAGTTGCAATCTATCAGTCGGAAGCAATCGTTTCGACACCCTGCATAAGGAAACGTGAGAGTGTAAGACTACTTTGCAATGCGAATATATAGACATATGAAGTGAGAAAATCAAAGAATGTCTTAAAATGAAAAGATCAGTGAGCGAATATAAACGCAATCTCCAGTAATTGAACCCCAACAGATAAAAAACTTCTTTATATTTTACTGATACGTAATTGCTTGTTGCCTTCGATAGTGTTGTGTTCGATATACACTGCTTAACTTACTTGGATCGAGAGACTCGTGGTTACGAGGGGATTAAGAAAACAGTTGAATGGTGCTACATGTTCTCCTATGGAGGGAATGATGGGAGGGAAATGTTAACTTGACTTGTTTTGTTTTTTCACAAGTAGTTAATTAGTAAATAAGTAAATCCGAATCATTAAAAATACGAAAAAAAGTAAAATAATGTATGTACGATAGGCGATAACTGGTTCTAATGATATCGGGCGGCAAAAAGCCCTCGAACCAAAGGCTCTCGAGATTTTTGTCGCCGCTCGATCACTAGAACACGTATAACGCCCTTGGTGCACGAATAACTATTAAATTCGAGTCCCTCTAATTAGACGCCCACAAGGAAGAGACGCCGTGTGTGACTAACGGCGCACGGCCTGCACTTCGCGCCGCGTGGGCTCGTCCCGTTGTCAGCCTGGAGTGCCGACGGAACGTGCCTTTTGCCGCTGCACAGAGGCCGTGGGCGTGGGCGCAGAGTTGGCGCGGCGCCGATGAGAGGGCGCCGCCTGGGGTCAGCGGGTCGTCGCGGCGGAAGTCGGCCCGAGCTTTCGCCGGAAGTGGCCCGTCGCGGCGGTGCCCAGGTGAGTGACCTCCCCGACGCATCCTCCCTGGCGCATCGCTGCCGCGAACCGCCACGCGGCAAATCGGCACGATCGCGACCCCGGTGGGGGAAAGTGAGTGCACTCGGCAGAAAACGAGAAAATCGCTATTTGGTTGCGTGCGGCATTTGAACTGCCAGTACGGCGGTAGACCTTTAGAGACTCGAGTCAGATTGATTTATTGATGTTGCCAAACACGTCAGCTGATACAGTCATTAGTCCTGTTAATGTAGTAAATGTTTCATCCCTGAGGAGATGATGTTCCCCTCCCGCTGGTTAGTGAGATCCAGCGCCGAACTACCGTCGCGTCGGCTTGCAGGAGGTTTCTTTCCACAAATATCTCTTCCAACGGGGCACCGCCCAGCCGAGGCAAGCTCTAAGCTCCCAATAAGCTGGTCTTCCGATAAGGCTGGTTGAGTACATGTACGTGTCTTTGTGTGTGTGTGTGTGGATGCGTGCGTGTGTCCGTGTGTGAGTGTGTGCGTGCGTGTGTCCGTGTGTGTGTGTGTGTGTGTGTGTGTGTGTGTGTGTGTGTGTGTAAGGAAAGAGGATAGGACAAGGAAGAGAAAAGAATGATCGCTCACTCTCTATGACACGTTCGTTAGGGTTCGTCTCCAGCATTTACCTGGTGCTGATCGGAAGAATCACGGAAAACTACCGATGAGAGCTACCGACCGCACGAATTCTCCTCCAGACAGTGACTCATTTCGACCTATCTATCTATTGTCGAAAATATGCCACTGTCTGAACTCGAACTTTGGGTCATCTCGGTCAGAGCCGCTGCAGAGACCTCGGTAATGCTAGATCTGAGCCAACTCAGACGGTAAGACATGAGGTTCTTAGTTCCTCGAAGCTCGTAGCTATCCACAGCCAGGCCGCCTGAATGCTATGAGTTGGTGTGGCTCATGGCAGCCCGGATGTTGCTGTAACTGTTTCGAAAACGTTGACCAGGCGACGTATGATGTACTGCGCAGTTGAACACACAGACTAATGTTATTAACGCAAACATGCTTGTATTAGTCCTCTTGCTGTAACCTGCACTGTGAGATCTAATCATCATGTGCGTATTTCTGAACGTCTGAGAATTAGGAACAAAGTAAGCGGGGAGACCGTTTCTTAGTTTGCCAAGGAAGAATAATTGAAAGGTGATTTTCAGTAGAGGAGAGAGAGACATTCTTTCTATGGTGGCCCAGTACAACTTCCCAAATTGCGAGTGTCTACTCTCCAAGAAAGACTAAGTGAATCGGGGCTCAAGTATATTTACATTTAGTCTCCGAAAGTATTTTCAACGAAGGACTTCTTTCCGTCTTGCAGACTGCAGACGTGTTACTGCAGATAATATTTAATACTGAGTAAACGAAAACGCGTGAGGTGTTTTCAAAGAATTTCCCTCTTTCGTTGCTCTTCTTTTGTATTGGTCACAACCATCATTCTTTACGATTACATTGATGAAAATTTTTATCTAACAATTCCGTTTTCTCGTAGCTAGAATTGTGTTATACAAAAGGTACCCGAATTAGGTTTTGAAAGAAAACGAATAGATGTTTCTGCTTTCTTTGAGTTCCTTCTGAAGAACCAATACAACTATTGTCACAAAGTTCAAGTGGCTTCTGCGAGAACATGCAGCCTTGCTTATCGAGCCCATCGAGTTAATTGCAATGCGAGAGGTGGAAAGCGGGATTATACTCTAGCCAGGAACAAGCAAATCGTCCGCGCTGGAAGCGTTGGTTAAGCAAACAGTTATTTGCAAATTTGTTAGCCTAACAGGGTCTGAACTACTGAGTCGGGTTTTCCTGAAGCGATGCAGAACTACACATTAACTTTTGCAAATCTGCGGTTTGATATCCATGTCATTGCATATGAATTTCATAAAGGATAAAGCGGAATCCCAAAATATTTCCCGCAGTTCTACAGTTCCTGAGAAATTTATTGCATCACTGCTTTATTGTATGTAATTATATTCATGATTACCGAAGTGTATTGTGTAAATGCAGAACAATGCTTTTCGGACATTGTAGAAATACAGTGTTTGTGCTGGCACTTGCATTTCATACATGCAGATTTATAGAAAATCAAAAGTATGATACTTCAGAGAGATGACATGTATTTAGTCAAACGTACTTCAGTTACCGAGGAAACTTGTTTTAAGAAGTCTTTACATTTCTAGTTGCGTAAGTAAGAATTAACATGTTATATTATAAAAAGGATTTATGTATAACCACGGACACAGAGATACAATGTACATGGCCAAACTGCATGATACCACTTAGGGATTAAAGGTGCCGCTAATAAAACTACAATAATATTCCTAAAATCATCTAATTCAGTCATGGTATGTCCAATGTATGAGATGAACTCTGAGATGTGATAGTTGAATTCAGTAGTTAACAATAACAAATCTTCGCTCCTTTCAACAAGTAGCTTTTAACTAAGGATATAGTGAAAATCGATTTAATTTTATTTCTCACTAAAATAAGAAAATATATTAAAGAAAGACGAAATTCATTTATTTATAATTATGTAAAGTTATTAGGAGACATTAAAGAACAGCTAAATTCGCAAGATTCGCTGTAAAAGGTACATGGCGTTGCGTTACATTATATTCTAAACTCTCCAGAAATAATTCAAAGCAATTTGACCATTGAAATTCGAAGCTAAATTTGAAAGGTACTCAAATGATTCCCATGAAGTTTTGGAACCAACGTTTAAGTTTAAACTGTTTCGGGAGTCTAAAGGTGTAAATACTGAACACTGAAATATGTTCAGATTATATGCAAGTTGAATGATTAGAAAGTAAAAGTGTTTTTATTTTTGATTGATTTTATGTTTTGTGTGCATTTGAAAATGTGGATTAAAATTATTCGTATATATATATATATATATATATATATATATATATATATATATATATATATATATATTGTGACATACCGATATGTCACATGAATATAAACTAACATTTATTTGAAGACAATATGGTGGAATATGCATTAAGAAGTTTAGACGATCGAAAGGTTAGCTACATCAAAATATAACGAACGCATGGATTGGCTGGGTGAGAGAAGGACGGTCAAATGTTATGAAAAAAAAAAGGGAGTTTAATAGGAAGCTTCGAGGGGTGAATCATGCAAGAAGAATTCATTCTGACCGGCATCGCGTGTCTGAACGGATCGTGGGTCGTGAGAGGGAGCGAGGTAGTGCAGATAGTCAGAGTCGGGTTATCAGATTGTGAAATTTGAAGGACAGCAAATAATATTGCAGATATTGCATGTGAAAGTAATATTGATGCATAAATTGGGACTTCGTCGGGAGTGGTAAACGAGTTATAGGTTTCGGGACTATGTCATAGGACGTAATCAGGACTGATAATTTTGATAGTTTGACACCATCTTGGATAGGAGCAGAAGAGGATTTCTTGGAACTTTGGACTACGGCAAGCTCGCAAGATATTTCGACGGAGAAGTCTTCGAGGGACATCAACGAAGAAAAGATAAGTTAACCGCGGTATAAAATTCTAAATTCAAAGATATCTTGATCAAAGGCCTAACATTAAAATCATGTATTAAATTCACTATATTGTTTGCAAAAAGGTAACAATAAACTTTGTTAAAATTTGTTCTTTAGAAAAGAAAGTGATCTTTCATTTAGTCAATCCAAACAGTAATGAACTAGGAATTAGAATCATTCTAATTTCAGATTCCCAGCAGCGCTGTATAGTCTGCGGATTCTATAATCCATTATAAAGGTAATACGGATTATATATATCGTGACCCATTGACCCAGCAAGCCGGACGCTAAGATCTTTGCGAGATATTAAAGTAGAGAGAAAATTTGTATATCTCAATATATATATATATATATATATATATATATATATATATATATATATATATATATATATATATTGCGATTGGAACAAACTTTTTCGTATATTATTTTGTTCGTTTTATTACTCAAGAGGGATTTTGGGATCTTGGGATTTTTCTAGAACAATATATTCGTCCCGAAAAAAAGTAATGTACGGTAAAGTCTCACCACTAAATCCACGGTACGCGTCAAGTGAGAGGCATCCAGTCAGAAGACAGCTCTGGCATCTGAAGCGAAGGGAAGTGAGAGTGCAGGGGCTGAGAGAGGGTCATGTGACCGGAATTCGGCGCGGTAACGGAGCCTCTTCTTCCTTAACAATGCTCTCCCAACGGGCGAAATGTAACCGCGCTCGCGCGATAATTCTTGGGGATCAGCGGGGCTGACCTTTCGAAAGGTCATAGTTTGCGCGGGGGAGGTAACCCTAGCCCAAAAGAGCCATCTGGGAAACGAATCGATGACCATTGGCGCTAATTCGCGAATAATAGCCCTGGTGGTGAATGTGTAATGAAAGTTGATTTGATGAATTGATCTCATAACAATGTAATGTAATAGGTTTTCCCTCATTTCTGTCGACGCAAATATTGAGAATAAAACTTTTTTGCCGTGATGAATGTGGTTTACTAATTACTCTTTTAGGAATATTCTTTTGGTAAATTCCAGGCAAGCCTTTTGTTCTCAATGTAATTATTACTGAAATATGATTCTATCGTTTGCTTTCCTTTATATCTCTAACATGATAACAAAAGAAAGGGTTCGACTTTGTTAATTAAATTTCACAGCTGCGAAAGAGCGTAATTTATTTCTCTATGCGGATCATTTTGCGTTACCTCTGACATTTTCATTTAATCTGTTCCAGAGTTGCGTTTCATGCGCCCAAGGTCGGAAGGGTAATTTCTATACTCATAAATAGACAAATCAATCTAATAATGGATAATGCGAATCAAAAATATTTGTAAAGTTGATGTTGTGTGCTTCACAGTTTGTGATGTAAGAATCTGATCTCTTTTCATAACATACGAGTATTATACGTATTTCAGAATTGCAGTTGTTCAATATGACTATCAATGGTGTTTCCTCTCTTTTCCTATAATAACAGCCATTCATTTCTACAAAATATGTTCAATTCGCATACACTTGGAGGAAGAAGAGTCACTGGAAGATTTGGAGGAAGAATAAATTGGACGATATTTTTGTTTATTGCACCTTATAAAATCATTTCATTTAATGGACGTCAATGTTTGAACTACTGTAAAATCTCAACTGTGAGGCGTACTCTGAGAAAAATCTTTCTTTTATTTTCTGCTTGATCAATAACCAATAGTGGATTACATTTTAATTTTCTCAAGGATATGCTTTCCTTTCCGGATAATATACAATATTTTGACAAACTATATTTTTTGGGGGTTACTTTTACAAGCTGTTACAAAGACTTCACTATTTTTCTTTGTAAACAGTAATATTTTTTGAGAACGGATGCTGTAAAACTTCTGATTTATAAATAACCCTTTTATCGCAAAAGTTTTAAAAAATCTCCTGGTTCTTCGTAATATTTTCAACATACAAAGAAGTGCCTGGAGTGCAGTTTGTCTACTGTAGAATTATCCTACGACATTTCGTAAAGACCAGCCAAGAAGGATGAAAATATGGTGCCATTTAATCTCTCACCCTGAAGGGGTTGGATGTAGCGTACTTGCACGCGAGATTACAGGATAGGGTGTGAAAAACGCGATCCATTATGGCAATTCCTTACCGCCGTAAAGCCGCCTACCTCGCAAAAACGTCGGGCTAGCTCTAAATGGCAAATTTGTTAGGAAAGTAGGGGAACTTGACTAGATAGCTTGATTAGACAAAATAAAAATAGGATCAAAATAAGAAAAGGCACTATGCGTATATCTATTCCTTTTTATAAATTCAGTTTTATTAAGAATTCAACATTTTGAGGCGCGATGAAAATAATTATATTTGTGCTTTAGTTTTTGTCTTGTGAGAAATGACAGATTTTTAAATGAGGGTGGTGTAATCGCGGTCTGCGGTGGCGGTGAGATTAGTTGTTAACATGGATAGCTATTGTGCCTAACCTAGCAAAAGTCATCAACAATGAGGTACTTGAGCTATCCAACTACGATATATTAAAATTTATTTAGGTTAACTGGTCCTTTTCTTCATTTGCTTTAAAATGTTATCTACGTATCCTCCACACGTTAAATTTCGCATGATATATCAGTGAGACTTTCTCCTTACATTGTGGGAACAAATATCATCATTGTTTCTACAGTTGTTGTCAATTATGGGATGTTTTATACAATTGCTATATGACCAGTTAACCTAACCGGTAAGGTTAAGTGGACCGGAAATCGAAACAAACTGTGAAAATAACAATGTAACATATTAAGTTTATAATACAAGTCTGTTGATTTGTTTCCTTGGGTTTATTTCATTTATTTTTCCTTATTCCTGAAAATCGTCGTTAAACGCCGAAAAACGTCGTTCAATACTCGTTATTTTTCTATCTTTTGCGAAGATACACAACTCAATAATGTATTTGCACAACGAAATTTATCATTGACAAAATAAAAATGAAAACTTCATAAAACAAAAGCTAAGGAAGACTGTTCACTTTTAAAATATAATAAAGCTTAAAAACATTATTTACTGTTCAGCGATACGCTTGCCATTCCTAAATCTTTGTTCACATTATCGTGCTTTTTTTTTATTTTCCATTTCTTAGTACATGAATACATTACTGCTCGTCTTATGTAAAAGAGGTGAAGAGGATTTGCAGATTCCAAGTCCTTCTGCGTCAAGAAAATTTAATTTCTTACTAAATCCATAAGCCCTGCTTTTTTTCCCTCCCTTTCAACATCAAGAACAACAATCTAATATTTCTACTAGTGCCTTCAAAACCACTATTCCTTTCGTTCAATATCGTTTCTCGGGAGATCTTTTTCTTACGAACGTCGCGTCGTGGAAATTTTTACTTCGTGACTACCCGCAACGGTCGTGACAGCTGGGCCGCTGGGAAATGCGCGAAAAATTATTCCACTAACAATGAGAAAAAAATTAAGCGCTAAGGAGAAAGGTGAAAGAAACACAGCACTCCCAGGCCATCTTTTTACAAACTATTCCACGCTTCATTTGGGAGTTTCATACTGAACAACTGAAATGGGAGCTTAGTAGACTTTCAAGTAAACATTTCAAAAGCAAGCTGAAAAACCTGCATAAGTTGTAAACTCGACAGATAGAAGTTTTTCAATGGAAGATAAGTGAAGTGAAACATTAATGTACAACGTATCGTTAGCTACAACTCTCTAGCTTCTCTCTTCGAGGACTTCGTGTTTTTTTCTAGCCAACAGGATTGAGTGTTAAGTTGTTCACCTACATGCCAACCCTGTCATCGCATCTGATTTATATGTTTTTTGAGCGGTGAATGATCATCCAATCTCGTCTTAATTCAAAGTCGCAAAGAATCACGAATGATCAACATTAGATAAATAAAAGAATTCATTTATCCAGCAATGTAATTTATGTAGTTTAGATATATAAAACATATTTGAATGTATAATAAGAATTTTAAGAACGAAGACATAATTTGAGTCAGGGTTAATTGTTTAGTGATTCCGAGCGTGTTAACTGCTAAGGTCAATATTCCAGTAAGGGTAGGGCATGTGTTTTCTTTGGGCGGCGGCGGTGATCTTCCTAGACTGGATGGTGAGATCCGGGGACGAACTACATGTCGGCTGATGAGGTTTTCCTCAACGAGGTATCTCCAACCAACGGAGCACCACCCCATCCGGGACAAGCTTGAAGTGCCCGATTGGTCTCCCGGCATATGTGAAAGTGCAGTGCATGTAGGTAAGTATATGTAAGGAGTAAGGATAGGAGAAAGAAGGTAAAGAAAAGATCGCGCGCGGTCCGTGGCGCGTTTGCTAGGGTACTTCTCCGGCATTCGCCTGGTATTAATCGGAGAAAGCACTGAAAACTAGCGATCAGAGCAGCCAGCCACTAGAGTTCTCCTAGAGACAGCCGCTGAATTTAACCTAGCTATGCAGCTGGTGTCAAAAATCCTGTTACCGCGATCATCGGGACTCGAGACCTAGAACTGCCCGGCCTTAGGCACAGCAATAACATTAGTTCATGCCCTGAGCCATCTCCGGTTTGAGCACGGGAGAAATATGATGCACTTACGTACATTATAAATTACACTTACGAAATACGTTGACAGTGCCCAATCACGTAGTTTATATCACGTAATTATGCACGAAAGAAAAGTAAAACTCATTTTTTAAGTTGTAGCATTCTTCAGTTGTAAGTGCAACATACTGTGTTTCGGTTAACAGTGTAAGTAAACAAAAAAGTGTATATTGTCGAAGATATGCGGTATGATAATTATTAGACATCGGATGTTTAGGGAAATGCCTATTTTTTTCTAGAGAACTTATTTAAAGGCTGATAAAATATGTCCACGAATCAGGACAAATGATGACATTGACGAAGTTTTATAATGCTTATTTTTGCTTATTGTAGCATAAATGCCTATTTTTTGCATAAATGCCTTTTTTAGGACTTTTTTGCCTTTTATTTATTATATTTATATGCAATGCTAAGATATCGGAAAATCGGCGATGGTCCAACGCGACCATTCATTACAAAACCTTCAATTCACGTCTTGAAATTTAAAATTACAACAGAATTCCTGAAAGTGTACCAACTGATTTTTCTCCATTTCTCTATTTCATAAATACCAGCCATGATCTGAGAACATGGACGATTGACAATACACCGAGGGAACCGAAATTTTAAGTGGAAATAAATACAAATTCCCAGGTTTAAGTGTTGCTAGTGTTGGACTGCTAAAATATGCCAGTCACATCGTTCAGATATCCCTCTCCTCATTCAAACTGATTTTGTCTCCCAGTCGTCGCAAATTTGAAATTGTGATCCTTGAAAAATTACTGGTAATATGTAAATATTATTAAGAATAAAATGTAGAAGTTGTAAATATGTAAGTCTAGTTTTACATTAAAATATTCGAACTGGTTTTGTCCATTTAAGTTTACAAAATAATATAGACAAAAATTACAATTTTTCCATTTTATTGTGTATGTAACTTATGACAGTGCCTTTTTTCTCCTTATTCTTGACTTTTTCAGTGCCTTTTTAGGCGCCTAAAAGACGATTTTTTAGTGCCTAAACATCCGATGTCTAGTAATAACATTTCAAATTGGAAGAACTTGCACAAATATTAAAATATTTTTACCTCCCAGAATTACTGGATCAGTCAAAGAAGCTAATTAAAGCAGCATGTTGGCAATAATTTACAGGCAATATAATCTGGTCTTTTTGTCTATGTAATATTAACTCAATAATTCAATATATACACCAACACAATATATTATTTAAATAAAATATATGGGACTCAAAGCTCTTAAAAATACACATTATTTAAATCATGAGTTATCAATAAAATTATCTTGTGGAAATGCACTAAAAGTATTATTAAGCTTTGCATTAATAACAAGCAAAAAGATGATATGGCCAATCTATATGAATGTTGGAAAATAAAAATGGAAATACTCCGTATTATTGAATCAGAACATATGGAAGAAATGTAGGAACTGACCTATACAATGGGGAAGATCATCTCTTAAAAGTTAAATAAGGTGATTCTTAATTGTCTGCAGTAAATATTTGATGTACATGATATTGCTCTGTTCAATTCTGTTCTAAACAATAAATGCAGTTCTTCAAGAGAGGCATTCTTCAGTGCTTTAATACTGGCTATAGGAAATGTTTGGTGGTCCTCACATGTACCCACGAGTGAAAACACTCAGTAAATATCTTAGTAAAAATTACTTTTACACTAAGAATATTTATAATTGCATGAATATTCTGTTATAAATGTAATATACATGGTATGAAAAATAGTATGAAATTATTTTAGCACAATGTAAAATGACATAGTTAGCATGTGTACCTAAAAAAACTTGTAACTGTGAAGTATTGTATATTACTTACAAAATTTTAATGACAATTGAAATATTTTTTTCATGTAGTTTTGCGCAAATAAAAATTTAAAAAAACCCAACAATTCAATATACAGAGTGTCTCACCAACTATAGGCCACCCCTTAACTTCTAAACAGTTCACGATATCAAGTGCAGTTATCACTCGATAATGCAGAATCTTGGGCCAAGTACAAAATATGCCTTAGAGACAGTGTTCGAAATATTTTTAGTTTTTGAGTAATCATCATTGATTTTTTAAACAATAGTCATTTGAAAATAAAATTAGGTTTTCTGGCATGTGATTTTAAATTAAAAAGACAAATTTCCTGTACCAGCCCTTGAAACTGTTGCCTTTGGGGAAGGTAGCCTTTGCGGCACCAAGACTGTTATATTTAATTTAAAACCATTTGCCAGAATGTTTAATTTTATACTCAAATTACCATCAAAATATTAACATATGAAACATCATTGTATTTCTCTTTTTATGATCTATCCATTGTTGATAAGAAAATATATAGTTCCACTTAAAAAATCAAAAATGATTAAATTTTTTTGAAAAAGGAAAGTATTACGAACAATACCTCTGCACTATATTTCTGGTTCCAAGAATCCACATCGTTGAGCGAAAACTGCACTTTGATTTCATGAACTGTTTAGAAGTTATTGGGTGGCCCATAGTTGAGGGGACACCTCAATACAAATTTTAAAATTCCACTAAGAAATTTATGACCTCTAACATCGAGAGCATCTTTACTGATGAGCAAATTTGCACTTTTCTTCAGCTCTAATGAAATAAAAAAAAGCACATAAGTACTGAAAAATTTTGTAAATTACCTAACAAGCATAACAGAAAGATTTTAAATAACTTATTACACATTTTAAATTTCCACAAGAAAATTTCCATAATAATGTATTTTTTTGGAAATCTAATGTTTAAAAAGTTTATAGATTTTTCATTAATTCTCACTGATGCTCTAGTCTCCAATATTTACTTATCCTAGAATTAATAACGTTATTTATCATATTGTGCCTTCATTCTCAAATATAAAGCATCTCTAATTAATTTAGTTGTATTGTTCCTATAGATATTAACAGAGCTACAATAAGAACAGTACCTAACAATGATCCAATTAAAAGCCACATCTTCCAATTCTTACACCTCTGTCGCCTGGCAACTGATCTACTGGCTTGTCTGAAATCTCCACTCTATAACCAAATAACAGAAGGTATTCCCATCATTAAAATGAAAACAAATATCGAAGAAAGACACAAAGAAAAATAAGTATACACTACCTTTACTGTCAAATTTTCAGATTTTGTGACCAAATCTTCTAGCTTCTCTCCTCTTTCAATTAACTTTTCAACATTATTTAATATAATTTTTTTCACATCATGAACTTGAGTTTCCAAAATTGTTAATTTGTCTCCTTGACCTACATTGAAATTAAACTGACATTTGATAATAATTAGATACCTATGTGGAAATTTCAATATACATTTCTGTATTTAGTGCCATCTTTACATACCACTACTGCAGCTAAAACAGGTGCAAAATCATTTTGAAATTCATTTTCATTTGCAGTGGGTGCTTTCTCAGTTAAACTTGATATTTCTGTAAATTTTGTCCTGATAGTATCCAAAAAAGTGAAGGGAAACAAATGCTTGTCAGTTGGATCAGTAATACAGCAGTAGGTCAGTCCACTTTCTTCTGCCAAAACATGAACCTGAAATCTAAAGAAAGGAATGAAATATCAACAAAAATGTATCTTTTTTTTAAATTTAGTAAAATGACAATATCTACCACTGAAATGAACCAATGCGAAGATAAATTGAAACTCACCGTTGAACTGGAAATGTAAGCTTCCTTTCTCCTGGAACTTTAGGAATTAGTGGTAATATCGTCGAAATATAACAAGTAAAATTTTCCGGCTCTGTTTGATGAGTAACCAGAATCACTTCGCCATATGTAACACAGCAGAAAAGTATCTGTGGTTTCACACTTGCCATTACGCCAAATTTAATACCTCTGATCTACGTATTTTTCACTTTTATAACACACCAAGTTCGTTTAAAACTCGATGTGGTTTTTTCATGTTATGACATTGTCGTATAAGTAATAACATTGCCAATCCGCTGGAAGGGCATAATAGCAGTCACGTCAACTTGTCAGCAAATAGGACAAGAATCTCTGGCAAAACGAAACGCTAACATGTTTCACTTTAGTCAGTAGTTTATCATTATCTCCTCTTTCAAACCATGTTGACAATTCCACACAGGCAAATAGGACATATGTAAATACTAATGACTAATCTACATAAACTTCTAGTCATCAGCTGACTGACGCTGGACTGGCGAGGGAGAGCAACGAGCATGTTTAACGAAATATTTTCTCCACTTTCAGCCCTCTAGCGGCTGTTCTAGGTACCATGAAAAGTGCCGGTTCGACCAGAGTTAAGTAGTACTTGAGATAAGAAATTTAATGATATTTCATCAGCAAAAATATATTCAAATGAATTCAGTGTCTTTCAAGGTGGTTTCAAAAAATATTTAAGAAGAGATGGGAAAGCTGCTAAGATTTATAAGGAATAATTTTTATACAAAACATATTTATGACTATAATCAGTTGTGTAATTTACCGTATACTTCATTTTCAATTTGTATATTTCAATTTATGAAAAGCTTCAAAAGAAACTCTTCAAACATTTTTATCGTCATTCTACTAATACTTCCATACTTTTCTACAAGAAAGTGAATGAAAACCGCGCCAAATTTTAAAATATGTGAATTAAGTGTTAAAAATACCATCATGTATAATACAAAATTTTGAAATATTTGTTATTATTAATTATATAATGTTATGGCTTAAGTCTGAATTCGGCGAATTCACAAATTAGCCGGTTAATGCTCAACAAAAGTGGGTGCTAAAGTCCTTTATGAAATGCTGAGCACTTTCGAAGTATTCTTCGGACTAAAGCCGAATGAACTGATTGATTAGTGATTTCGGGTGCGTCAACTCCGCAAGTGAAGTGTGTTTTATCGCGGGAAGTGGCGGTGATCTTCTGGATCACCGGATCTGTGGATGACCAGATCCGGTGCCGACCTACGTCGGCTTGCAGGGATTTTCCCTAACCAGGTATCTCCCAAGAGCGTGGCACAGCACCAGCCGGGACAAGTTTCCGACAGGTGTTGTAATTTAGTGCATATGAGTGTAAGTGTGTGTAAGAGGCGAGGCAAGGACACGGAAGAGGAAGGAATGATCGCGCGTGGTCAGTGGCCCGCTTGTTAGGTTACTTCCCCGGCATTCGCCTGGTGTTGATCACAGAAACCTCGGGAAACTACCAATCAGAGCAGCCAGCCGATAGAAATCTCCAAACAGCAGCTGATTGATTGATTTTTTCGTGTTTCCGGGCGCGTCAACTGCTTTGGTCATTAGCCCCGTTAGTGTAGTGCATGTTGTTTCTCGAGAGATGGCGGTGATCTTCCCCCGCTGGATGGCGAGATCCGGCGCCGACCTACCGTCGGCTAGTGGGGTTTCCCGCTAACCAGGACTCTCCCACCAGCGGGGCACCGCCCCAGCCGGGACAAGCTCTAATTTCCCGACCGATCTCCCGGAATATGTGGTAGTGTAGTGCATGTTAGTGTAAGTGTGTGTGTGTGTGTGTGTGTGTGTGTGTGTGTGTGTGTGTAAGGGGAAAGGATAGGACAAGGAAGAGGAAGGACAGATCGCGCGCGGTCCGTGGCCCGTTTGGTAGGGTACTGCTCCGGCATTCGCCTGGTGTTGATCGGAGAAACCACGGAAAACTACCGATCAGAGCAGCCGGCCGCTAGAATTCTCCTCCAGACAGCGACTGAATTCGACCTAGCTGGAAAGCTAGCAAACAGTAGCTGAATTCGTCCTAGCTATCTAGTTATAATTTAGGTAGAATATAGTTGAAAGCTAGCTAATGTCGAAAATTCTGCCCTCGTCAGGATTCGAATTCTAAGACCTCCCGGTCTGAAGCACTGCAGTGACTTCACTGAGTCACCTTTGCCAGTTTTAACCGAATGAAGTACGCATTAGTCAACGTGAGGTGGTTACGATAGGTGGTGTACGAAAAGAAGACAAGGTTTAATACATATTGATAAATAGTTATCTGACTGCTGGTGGCAAGTTTGTAAATCATAGACTAGCAAGTCAAACCGCACCCGCACAAACTACTCGTCCGTCCGCGTGGGAAGTCCGGCACCCCTGCCAGCGTGGGCAACCTACATTTTACAGGATTTACAGCAATAATTGAGAGTAAAGTTGCTATACGGAACTTAACAATTCTAGTTTATTGGCGAAGAGTTCTCGTAACACACAAAAATCTTAGGCTAACCTTCTAACCTGATCGTAGAAAGATATGCAATTACTGAACATTTAAGTAAACACGATTAAAAAAGCAAAATCATTCAAAATATTTAATTTTACTCGCAATTGAAAACCTGAAATTTGATATATTCTTATATTTGAAGGGATAATTTATTGCTGTAGAAAAGGAAATGGGAATTAATATCATTACATTTGGGGCAATAACTGTCAACTGGAGTCTTAAAACAGTCATAGACCGGGAGCCAACAAAAAACAAAAACCACTAACCAGGTGCAGCCATTCGAATCTTGAAAAGAAAGATTACGTTTAATATTATTTAAGCTTTAAAACTATTTTAAAATGAGTCATTTAATTGAGTTAAATGTTAAAACGAACGGATCGTTTCGCTGTGAATGGTAACGTGCGGGGATGACGAGTAATTCTGTAGTAGTTTTGATGAATTAAACAATATTCTATTTAATTATTATATTTTTCTGTCCACTTGCATGTTGTTGCTAGCAGTATCAAGAATGCTGATTTGCAAAATTTGTTTTCCATGACTAAACTGCGGATTTTTGCCTCTTTGTCTATTTTTTCCTTCAATGGAAAACGCAATCTTGTTTATTAATTAGTTTATTAATTTAGAGGCATTAGGAGTATTATACGCAAATTTTATAGTGCATATAAATGCCTATTTCACTAATAAATGTCTATTTTATGTTTAAATGCCTAAGTGTTGCCTATTCTAGTATTTATTGATCAAAATGCAATTTTATATATATTAAACAATTTAAAATTAAAGCTTTTTGTTTTTATCCTGCAGAGTACAAAGAAATCAAACAACTATCGATAAATTTATTCCGCTTTACCACCACCGCAGTTCATAATACGAAAATTCGTATTATGAAACACGTACGAAATCGCTGTACTCAACTTATTTTTAGTTCGAATTTTTAAATAATTTTTAACACAAAGACTCAAAATGTTTTCTTAATTTTTTTAATCGTATGTAACAAAGGACTGTATACAAATTTGTGCCGGTTCCATTCTTCGCAAACACTGTATTTTTGAGAAAATCGCAAAAAGCTAACATGACAAAAGTACAATATTGTATACAGAAATGTTTCTCTTAAATGAAATCTATTCAAAAAAATCAGATCTTTAAAAAGGTCATTATAAGATTTTTAAAATACGAGTGTTTTTTGCAAGATTTCTACTTGAAATTAATGCAAATCATTAAGAAATTCTCAAAGCCCACTACAAATTTTTGCTTCAATTTTTTCTCACGGGTAGATTAAGGGATGTTTAAAAGAATGGCACATGTCTCATTTTCGTTGGTCTGTGAATTTTTGAAAATTGCAAATATTTATATATTTTTCTGATGTAATACGAGAAGGTATGTGCTGTTGTAACTTGTTACAACATTTTTGTTATTCATGGCTATTAAAACAAACCATACAATATTTTCAATTATGTTTAATTGAAATGTGAGAAAAAATATTGTATACTGTTCAGGATCAGAGTATCAGCTTGCAAAACGGTAGCTACTGCGATTTAGCCTTCGTTATCCGCATTGCCCAACAATGAAGGAAGGATTTCTATGAGAATTTGTCAGAACAATGATCAAAGCAAACATTCCATGAAAGTAACTTTCTACACAAGTTCTACACACTACACAAGTATGTTTACCTCAGAAACTTTCTACACAAGTACATAAATAAGGATAAGAAATAAGTAAAGTGCCTTTTAAATGCACATTTTACACTTTTAAATGTCTTATTTAAATGTCTAAATTTTATATTTTTAAATGTCTATTTTGTCTGCCTATTTCTACAGTTTTTCGTGCCTGTAAATCCGCAGCTTAGCCTTGACAAATCCAGCGGCCATTGTTGCTTTGGCAACGCCGCACTGATAACAAGGCGATGATTCGACTGTCGTAGGTTCACATTATTATACGAGTAAACTAATAATATTTTTTACGATTTCCCCTTGGCGTCGATGACAAATGCGCGAGGTGAAGAGGGGCGGAGAGAGGCAGGGAGTTGCGTAGTAAGGATGTAAATACATTCCATTTGGATCTTCAGATAGATTTCATTCTTTTTTCAATCTAATAGGTGACTTTATAAATAAATATGTGACAATGTGTTACTTCAGCTAGTTTCTGTAACCCTAGAGAAAACTGATAACTGAAGTTTTTTGCTGAAAATAAAATGAGTATATTGCACTCTCCTAAAACGTGAATGCAGAGCATACAGACTCAGAGGACACAGTTAAGTCAAATCTTCTTCTTCTTCTTCTTCTTCTTCTTCTTCTTCTTCTCTTTCTCTTTCATTCCTCGCTCTCTTTTCCCTTCAAAATTCAGAAAGGGTCGTATACGCGGAAGCTGCAGCGGGGAAGGTAAGCACAAACCGCGCTCGAAATATCACGACGAATGATGGCTTCATTCGAAAACATGTCTCCCGGATGTTTTCTATCAAACAACCGAGTTTTGAATAATGTTCATATTCTTTATTTCCTGTTTGTTTTTTAATTCTGCTTTGCAAACTTATTTTTGGCAAGAAGCAGGAATATGTTTGAATGGAGAATTCTCTTATTGTTTTTCTTTAGTGTAGATTTTATTAAATTATTCTGTTATTTGTTTTGTGTTGTAATAAATTAACAAGTCCCTGTTACGGGCTCTTTTAACAGTCAAGAATATTTTTTTCTGTTAAACCTCCTGATCTGAATGTAAGAAGTTAATGCAATTATTGTTCTCTTATGTAAACGTGATTTCGAAACTAAGATCTTTTAGATTCAAAATGTTCAATTTTCTCCTTAATTGACAATTTAAAACATGACCGATGTATTTCCTTGAAATGAATTATTTCTTTGCTTTAGAAGAGGAAACGGGGATGAATGTCGCTTTTAGAACATTAACTATCAACAGTCTTCTCCATAGACTTGTCTAAAAACCTATATTGAGCCAGAAATAAAGTTATGCACCGCAACCCGTGCACACTTTGTACGAGTACAACCTTAATGTTAAACCATGCGCCAGTTGCTCTGGACGCAGTGACCGCAAATTCTAGAAAGCTAGCTACCTTGCCCGCGACCTTGTCATGCCTGGTTTAAATCTGTAACCGTGCCTTTCCTCTTCCGTTATTAGGGGCAAAAAGGCTGGGGGACCGTCCAGTACGCGGAACCGAAGGGCCTGGACCAGGAACGTGAACCGGAACCTGAAAGGTCCGGGATCGCACCCTGTGCAATCGAACCGGACCAGACCACGGCGCTGAGGCCAGCTCCCCAGAGTAGCGGCGGACTCTTGGGTTGCCAGCGGGATCACGCCACTGGTCTGTATATGAAATCAATAGTATAAACAGGTCAATGGTCTCGGGCAAAATTACGCAATTTTTGGGAAGACGAGGTTCGTAGAGGCGAGCGCCGTCACCGTCCGTCGTACGTGACTTGTCCCATCTAATCTTTCAACCGTCCAGTCAAAAAGGCAATACTAAAATTTGGTATTGCTTTCGTATAATTAATTACCGGGTAATGCTTGTGAGAGGGTTAAGGTTACTTGTCGACAAAGACTACCTCCTTTTATCCTGGCTTTGTTTATAAGAGTTTCAGAGTAATCTTTTTCGAACTGTTCTCGGAACACACGAATACTTCTGGAATCGCAACATATAGCGATGCCATTGCGATTTTCGAACAGTGAGTCGGAATTCCCGCAGAGAAGAAAGAGGTGAAGGGAAGAGGAGAGAGAGACGAAGGGTGGAAAGTCATGCCCTGGGCTTTTCTCGGGCCCTCGATGTCATGATGCCAGCTTGCTGCACATGCCTAGATTACGGGATGAGTGTTTTCCCCTCACAATCGTGGCGTGCTGCCTCCCCAAATCATCAGTTACCACACCTCAACCATCAACCTCTTCATAATCATCCATCTATTATCTTCGTTCATTCCTAAAGCTCACACTTCCACTCTTCGTACAGAGGAATAACATACAGGTAAAGACGAACCTTCACTGAGGTCATCGGAGCAGGAAAGAGGAGGGCATAAAGGACGCCCCTGCTTCCTTCGCCCATGCTCAGAAATGATAACGTCACGCATAAAACAACGGCCCATCGTCTTGTGGGTGCAGCACTGGCTCGCAGAATGACGTCGTGAGTCCCACTCGAGGCGTGTACTGTGAGCATGTTAATGATTAGAACGTTATCTATGGAACACTGGTGAGTGTCTTTAGCTTCCTCGTCGGGTGGGGAAATAAAGCACTGATAACACTATTTATCTTACTCGCATTATCATTGACGATATTTTATGACTCACTCATTGCAATGGAAATTAGTCTTAAGTAGTGTTTCTTATGGAAAGAAATTAACTGATAACAGTTTAACCATCCCAAACATAGAATTTTGGAGTCACGGACTTTCTGTAATGGCACGTTTGAAAAAGTACTAGGAAACTGGCTGAAGAAAATTAAAATTTCAAGTCTATAGAATACCATAATATCTAACACAATCTTTGGGACAAATAACTATAACATACTTTTTACATTAATCTTCAGGCATAAATCACGTATGCCTAAAAAATGACGCAGGTATTAATACTTACCCAAAAATTTACAGGAGTCCGAATAAACTTAATAAACTACAGCGTGGTCAAATTTCTAGGGCATGTAAAGGGGTCAAAAGTTATCAGTTTTTGCTAATGAGCATGTAGGAATTTTCGTACACCGTCTACAAAGTTCCTTATATTACATTTGCCCTTGATTGGCAGGCAACTTGTGACGCATTGATGTTTGGCGGGTCACGTTCTAACGCAGTCAAAGAGACTCATTTACCTGCCGGCCACCAGGACATGCAGAGGTGCCCAACAATCAGGAGAAAATGCCTCATGTGTGACTTGGTTACATGGAATTTTCCACATGTTCATTGGCGAAAAGTGATCATTACCTCACTAAATGCCTTAGAAGTTGGTAACACTTATTCTGAGACTTCCTGTAAATACCGTGACACTACACCCTTTTTTTTGTCATTCCACTTTCTGTTATTAAATGTATCTGTATGTAATATTTATTAGTAACAAAAAATTATTTCGGGAGGAAAGTACTTTCTGGACCTTTGGGTCCACTTTCAATATTTCGAGGGGGGAGGGCCCTCCAGCTCCCCCTATACGCACGCCCACGGCACACTACGATTTGAGGCGTGTCAGGGGAACACAGCTTATCCGGATACGTTACCAAAGCAGCCTTTACTGCAAAGGGTTAAGGAAAGAAATATGTTTTGCAAATAATGCATTAACATTTTCGTAACAATTAGTTCATAATGTGGCTGTTGAATATAGTAAAACTGTCCTTGTACGTGAAATAAATCGCTCCGTTCAGGACAAAACCGTCCACCGGAAAAATGACCATTTTCGCTGTGTGACTCTTCTTTTACAAAGATGATTAATTTCGGTTATTTCACGTCACCCAGAAGACGCGTGAGAAGACAATTTGAAGAGAGATTCAAAAGTTCCAAAACATAATTCAATCCAACTGAATACAGCACAATAGACAGTGGGGATTCTGGAGCTCAAGGAAGCGTTCGCAGATTCTACGCCCTCCATTCGTCACCCACTGTTTAAGTGTTTTTCACAATAAACAAAAAAGGAGAGAAATCTCAACCCCTCTTTTCGCAACACATAAAAGATTTACGTTGCGTCACCTTCCGATTGAACTAGAGATATCCCTTCTGGATGGAACTCGTAAATTAGTGTAATACCAGCAGTACAGACAGAAACCATGGATGGAGAATGGCATACGAAATAGAATTTTGATAGGTTGCCTACCACATCCCTTTCTGCAATATTGCCCCCTCCTTTAAAAAACACGTAAGTCTCATTTTCATCGATTTCTAGAATCTGATAGCTAATATCATCCAATAATTGGCAATGAATTATCGTTTAGTTGAAAACTCTTTCCAGTTTACAAATATTCATCTTCACTTGTTCTAAAAAATGATTCTCTCTCTCTCTCTTTCTCTCTCTCTCTCTCGCTCTCGCTCTCGCTCCCTCTCTCTCTCGCTCCCTCTCTTCTCTCTCCCTCTCTTCTCTCTCCCTCTCCCCCCTCTCCTTCTCACTCATTCCCTCTCTCCTTCTCACTCCCCCTCTCTCCTTCTCTCTCCCCCTCTCACCTTCTCTCTCCCCCTCTCTCCCTCTCTCTCTGTCCCTCTCTCTCTCCCATTCCTGGGTTAACTTCATTGAATACATTCAACACGTAAACCTAAGACTGTTTTGGGAAGGGAGGTTAAATTGATTGATTGATTGGTGATTACGGGCGCGTTAACAGCTATGTTCATTAGTCCCGTAAGAGTAGTGCATATTTTTATCGCAGGAGGTGGTGGTGATCTTCGTCCGATGCATGGCGAGATCCGGCGTCGACTTACATGTTGATTATATCGTCTCAGTGTGTCCAATTCTAGCAAAGTTGCAATACTTGAAAAGACACTATTGGGTGTGTAGTTATCTCCACTGGAAGATTTGGAATGTCATCGAATTTCCAAACACATGCTTCACGTCGCACGAACACTCACCAAAACCGGTGACGTCGGTTGAACTGCGTACAATTTTGTTCCACCAATAAATTCCAACTGATCGCACGATAGCGACAAACAAACCGGATATTGTTCTTCGGGATTTGGAGGGGGGAAAAGTGAGTACTTGCTGTGAAGTGCCATCAAAACGTCGTAACCAAGGAGGATGAGACACGTTATAAATACTGTTTGGAAATCGAGATCAGTCGAATATAGGGCGTAAAAGCACAGGTCGACCCGATACTTATCGGAGCTCTGGGATCTGTTCCGTAAAATTTGTGTAAGAACTTGGCTAACCTCCCATGTCATTCAAAAGACTGGGAAGTGCAAGATATTGCTTTATTTGGAACAGTCCACATTTTGCAAAAGGATTGTAGGGGCACCGACAGTCCCTAGGTCAGCTTCTTAGGAAACTGGTTGCATCCCGGAGAAGATTTTATATTCAACCGACTCAAAATATCTTTAGCTGTGAATTAGAGGAATAATAATAATAATAATAATAATAATAATAATAATAATAATAATAATATGAAGAAAAAGAAGAAGCCGGTTCCCGGGGCGTAGACGGTTGTGGCAGCCGTCGTCTGCGCCGAGGAGGCTGCAGGTTCGAGTTCTGCGTAGGCATGGTCGTATTTGTGATTGCCAAGGGATAAAGCCAAAAAAAAAGAACCTGATCCCCATAATGATACACGTTCATCTCTCTGGTATAAAATATGGCTGGGCCTCGAACGATAACGTGTAGCTTGGTCATAAATGGCCGATACGTATATAATAATAATAATAATAATAATAATAATAATAATAATAATAATAATAATAATAATAATAATAATAATAATAATAATAATAATTTCGTTACCATCGGGGATCAAGGCTAGAGCCTCTCAACGGGAACTGCACCTAAATTCTAGTACTCTAACGAACCCGGTCAAAGATTTACTTGGTACATAGTAAAAATGTCCGTAGTACATTTATTTTAGCAGCAGTCTGAAGAATAACAGTATCCATCGACAGGTTGTGTATGGGGACGTGTTGGCACGTGTCCTAAACAGAAAAGGCGAGTTTCTGCTCCACAACATTGTGCCATCTTAAAGAAAATATGCAATGGATAGCAGTATTTTACATGGAATAGTACTGTGTCAAAAGAACCATGCGTAGATAAGTAAGATGCGTAGATAAGTTTCAGCCGACAGTTTTCAAGTTGTATCTGACGTAAACGAAGTTAAGGACTCAGCCAAACTTGATAAGACAATAAACAGCAGAAAACGTTAAAAAAGCGAACATATATTCACTACACATTACAAGACAATACTTAGAAAGATGATGACGTATTGTCTTTGTAAAGTATTTGCGTTCTTAATATAGTACCTTAAATATATAAGTTATAGCAGTTGTATGCAGTCGTCTCAAGACTATTCATTTCAATGATTTTTTTATATAGTGGATTATTCGCCGTATACCTAGGATACTCTCAGTGAAACTGCCATATTCTAAAAAATGAATAATTGCAGGACAAGTTTCCAGAAAAAGAAAAACTTTGAAACGGTCAAGAATAGAAAGGCACACGTGTCTTATAAATCCTTAGCTTAAGTAAGACATATTAAGCAAGACAGATTGACTAAGACATTTTTAAGCAAGACAAATATTCAAATAGGGTTATGGAGAGAAGTTTTATTTGCTCAAGAAATTACATACAGTTTAAATGAAAGAATTGATGTCACTTTGCCATTTTTTAGCAAGAGCCAGCTTTAGACGTCTTGGCCATTTTCATTTCTGCAAACAGGAAGCGAGAGTCAGGACTAGTAGGACATAGAATTGATTGGTGATTCCGCGCGCGTCAACTGCTATGGTCATTAGTCCCGTAAGTGTATTGCATGTTTTTCCCTCAGGAGGTGGAGGTGATCTTCCCTCGCAGGATGATGAGATCAAGCCCCGACCTACCCGTCGGCGGCCAATGGGGTTTTCCCAAACCAGGTATCTCCCACCAATGAGATACCTCCCCAGCCGGGACCAGCTCTAAGCTCCCGACAGGTCCCCGGCATTTGTGGTAGTGTATTGCACGTACATGTAAGTGTGTAAGGAATGAGGAATGGACAAGGAAGAGGAAGGAAAGATCGCGCGGTCCGCGGCCCGTTTGTTAGGGTACTGTTCCAGAACTGATCGGAGAAACCACGATAAACTACACATCAGAGCAGTCGGCCGCTAGAATTCTCCTTCAGACAGCGACTGAATTCCTAGTTATCTAGCTAGTGTCGAAAATCTTGCCACTCGAACCAAGAACCTCTCGGTCATAGACACTGCAGTGACACCAGTTGATGCCATGAGCCACCTCTCCCGGTCAGTGAACATTCACTTCGATAAACTGAGTCATATTCTGTCACGATCGCATATCCATTCATTGCAAGGAAGTGCTCTGGTGTACCATTCCAACGTGTAACTTTACGTCTTCTCTTCAGTATTAAAATGTGTAGACCATTTTATAAGGCAAATAAGCGCGCGCCTTTCAAAGGGATTACGTTGTGAAAGAAAATGAGACAACAGGACATTTTGGAGCTAAATTATTCCATTTATTATTATTACTATTATTATTATTATTATTATTATTATTATTATTATTATTATTATTATTATTATTATTATTATTATTATGAGCCCTGTTCAATCAGGGCATGAAACTGATTCCGTAACCATCACAAACCGTTTCAATAATGAGAGCGAAAAGAAAACTGTTATTTTTCATTTTTCACTTGCTGGAACCGAAACCAAATAAAAATATTTTGGTTCTGGTTTGGAGTTTTAAGTTATATTTATAATTTCATACAACGTTATAGTTTGGGTTCAAGAATCGAAAAGGTCTCATAAATAACATGTCGGATTTTTTGGGCTTTTTTCAAGTGCCTCTAAAACAGCAAACTATTCTCTTTATCATATGCCTCTGAGAGAAAAGGGTCTTTATCTTTATTACACATCAAGCTTTTCAAGAATTCTCTAGAAACTGAAAACTCTTAGTCACACTTGAGTTGAACGTAATTCAAACAAAGGGATACACCAAAAATATACTGGGTTTTTAGACAAGTTTTGGACGCATCCAAAAATATTTATTATCATTATTTTTCGAAAATGTGGAGATTCCTACAGTGTTAGGACACTTTTTAGTTTCATTAATAATAAAGATAAAGATAAATTTATTTAAACTGCAATTGGTTGTAACCCGCTGGCAGTTAATCACATAAATAAGATAATAAATGTCATGCAAATAATATAATGGTAATAATAATGCTAAAATAATAATAACAATTACAATAAAAATAATAAAATAAAAAGTGCTGATTCTTAAAACATTAAATTACGTGAAAAAGAAAAGAAAGGTCTATCATCTAAAGCTGCACTGAGTGTTTATACAATTAACACCGCACTGCACTATCCTTCACTTCACTTCACTTCACTATAACACGAAAAAAAATTTTCATTATTTCTCTGATTTACACTGCACGACACCTCACTTCACTGTATAACTTAATATTCTTTGTTAACTACCTCATAAACTTAGAAATACCCTAAATTAATTTCCTAAACTGTTGAACGCTTCGAGGAAAGGGTTCAAAGGTTTTTGCAGGCAATCTTTTCCAATCTCTTATCGTTCGATTTGTGAAAGAGAATTTCCTGACATTCGTTCTCTGGCGTCTTATATTTATTTTGTGCCTGTGATCCTCTCTACTGATGTACGTAGGAATATTAAGCCGCCGTTTAATTTCTTTCCAAGCTGGATAACCGCAATAAGCTTTATACAAAGCGCTGTCTTGCCGATGTTCGCCTGTTTTCGAGTGAATCCCACTCTGCCGTTTTCGTGTCCCTGAAAGTAAATTTAACTGCTCCACGCTGAATCCTTTCCAAATTCTTACACTGCGTAATTTTGTGTGGATCCCAACAAATTCTTCATATTCCATTATCGGACGAACAAGCGATAAATAAGCAATTTCGTTCGCGTTAACTGTTTTTTTAAAGATGCGCATTACGAAATGAAGAGATCCCCACGCTTTCCCTACAACAAAATCTACGTGACTTTTCCAGCTTAATTTACTATCAAAATGGATACCTAGGTACTTGCACGAAGAAACTCTCGGAATAATGTCGTTACTTAAGAGGTAATTTGTTACGCTGTAATTATGACCTCTGCCAAAAGTGATAGATTTGCTTTTAGAGCTATTTACGGTCATGGCATTATTTTCCGCTCAGTAATATAACGATTTTTTTATCGTCTTTTGAATTTATAATGCGATATATTATGCAATCGTCTGCAAATAGCCAAACATTTGAAATGAATTGCGCAGGCAAAACAAAAACGAATGCTAGAAATAGAAGAGGTCCAATGATACTCCCTTTCGGTGTTCCTGACGTAACGCTTGCGCAGGAAGATAACTCTTGCCCAACTCGGACTTTCTGTTTCCTATCTCGCAGAAACTCGCTAATCCACGCCACCACCCTGGGATCGATGCTTGAATTCATTAATATTTCAATTCAATAAATTCATTCAATAAATATGATAAAATATCAGTACGTTAATAATATATAACAATTTTCCAATTATTCGGATCTGCAATACGTTTTATGGTTTACTAGTTCATTGTTGTGTGTATACGGGCCTCAAAACACAAAACGGTATTGTTAATACTCTTGCCGGCCTTACCGATTCTTTATGCCCTTGGGCCTTTTGAATGTTTTATGGCCCGCTCTAATACCAACACATGTACATGTTTATGAATTCAACATGATTATGATTTATTAACGTTACGATGCACGAAAATATAATAAATAATGACATAAATCTAAAAGAACTCGTTATTAACTCATTTTGTCTAATTGATATGAAAATTGCAATTTTGGAATGTTCCCGTGAATATGAAATTGCTACCAATCACTCATATTTTACTGTTACGTATCACCTTTTTTAGAGATATAGTATGTGCTTCTTTGGTAGCAGTACTACTCGTAGAAATAAGATGTATAAGGCACATCGGGTGGCATCTTCCATATCTTTTATTTTTGGTGTGTGTGTGTTTCGACATATGCTAAATAACTTTTGGTAATAGAAACAATTAACCTAAAATTACCATTTCATCGACGCAATTTACACTGTTACACAACTCTCAAATACACCATAAACATTTTCGTATAGTTTTCGAGATTTTACTGGAAACCACAGCCCTTAGTTTTGTTAGCTTTTGCGAGAATTTCCGTAGGATCTCCACAATATAATTATTTTGTACGAACACATCAGTGCAACGAGTATGCAGTAGTAGTTAGATACACACTCTGCAGTGTTTATCTGACGTCGTATTGACAAATGACTATTACAATGCATCTTTTTACTTTAGACGCAAAAAAAGTATCAAATGATTCGAATTCTCGTTTCATTCAGCAACGAACTAGTAATAATTGGTATAATTAATTATTGGCATTAAATGAAAATTTGCTAAAACAACTCCAGAAGTATAATTAAGTGATTTATATTATGAAAAGTCATAAAGTCGTAACAATTATAAAAAATAATTTTACCATACTTCCGGGCTCTAGTAATTACCAATTACCCACAATTAATTATAATAATAATAATAATAATAATAATAATAATAATAATAAAAATAAATATTAATAATAATTATAATGGTATAATGGAATTTGGTCATTTTTTTACTTCCCCCTATACTGTAGTACAAGGAGAAACATTTTCTCGAAAAAATGGACGCGAGGCATCGTGTTATACACAATCAATAATACAGATAATCGTATTTATGGTAGAAATAATTTTTAGAAAATGTTTCCTCCTATAAAAGTAATATTAGTTAATAGTTTAAATTGAAATGATTCTGTATTGGAATGCAACGCGTCTACCACTGACCGCAGAACATCAATAATTCTATCCATTCATTCCGCGTTAGGTATGAAACTCACAAAAACTTATTTATTGTCAGCAAGGGTTGGACACTTACCCCACACCACTTGGGAGACTACGGCAGAGCAGGAATTTCATTGATACTCGAGACTTCGGGCTTTTATTTATTTATTTAGTCAAAAACTGTATGTGACGTATGGGGGAGAAAATCATCTGCGCACGCTTTCTTGAGTTTCAGAACCCCTTCCCAAAAAATTAACTATTAATATATAACATATTCCGGGAGACCGGTCGGGAGCTAGAGCTTGTCCCGGCTGGGGCGGTGCCCCGCTGGTGGGAGAGTCCTGGTTAGGGGGAAACCCCACTAGCCGACGGTAGGTCGGCGCCGGATCTCGCCATCCAGCGAGGGAAGATCACCGCCATCTCCCCAGAAAAACATGCACTACACTAACGGGACTAATAACCAAAGCAGTTGACGCGCCCGGAAACACGAAAAAATCAATCAATCAGTCACTGTAAAATAAAATGTTGTTGTCCACGAATTTTATTTTAGAGACTACTAAACCAGTTTTAAAACATCGCATCTATATTTAAAAACATTGATGGGTTTGATTGATGTTTTAATTTTGAACATCGACAATTGGTAGCATCAATGTCGCATCACTAACTGGCACCACCAATAGAATTCTGACACTGACACAGTCTACTGTCGGGCATCATGTTCCTCAGCACCCGCCCTCCATAAACGAGAGAGAGAGAGAGACAGACAGACAGACAGACAGATAGAGAGACAGATACGGAGAGAGAGAGAGACGATGAGAGAGACGGAGAGAGAGAAAGTGAGAGAGACGGTGAGAGAAAGAGATGGAGAGAGACGAGAAAGAGACTTAGAGAGAGAGAGACGGTGAAACAGAGACGGAGAGAGAGAGACGGAGAGAGATGGAGAGAGAGACGGAGAGAGAGACGGAGAGAGAGAGACGGAGAGAGAGATTGAGAGACTGAGAGAGACGGAGAGAGAGAGACGTTTCTTTTACAAAAATAAATTTAATAGGGCGACAGTACTTTGTTGAGGATGGTGTAGAATTTTTGCAAATTACATTTCGGTCTAAAACACATTGCAATTGAATTGGCACCATGGACACACTAAACAATTTTTCGTCGGTGTAATTTTCTTCGGTAAACTTGTCTTTGTAT
Source organism: Teleogryllus occipitalis (assembly GCA_011170035.1). Taxonomy (NCBI): domain Eukaryota; kingdom Metazoa; phylum Arthropoda; class Insecta; order Orthoptera; family Gryllidae; genus Teleogryllus; species Teleogryllus occipitalis. The sequence goes on from BLKR01000983.1 coordinate 296,042, forward strand.
TTATTTTGATATCCGTTGCAAACCCATTTTATAATACTAATTTCAAATACTGTGTAAGCGTGGAGTTGAAATTTCCCTTTGACATCTGCAATTTGACACAAACGATGAATTGTGAGGTCAGTAATTGTACTGTAGAGGTATTTGAGTAGATGTTTCTGTTACTTTCACATCTTCTGGATAGCACATCATTTTTGCCTCCTTAACTCAGCAGTAAGGGGATATATGTCACTATACATCGAATATCTATTTTTGATTCCATTTCAGGAATATTTAGCAACTTTATACTCACTCAGTTTATTTGTCTGAGTGTAAATGAATGTAGGGCTCTTCCTTTGCCTTGAGGAAGACGGTAATTCAGCCACAGCTAGATATCTTAGAAGTCACGGGATGTGGTTAAAGTGCTGCCATTCGTAGTGATTGTTATGTTTTGTCCCTCTTTGTTCACTCACACTGTTGAGAAAGGGAGTTGTTTTGTTGAACTTTATAAAGAAGATAGGCAATTGTCTGAGTTTTTCCAGTGAATGTTTTAAGAATTGAGTTAAACTTATGTCATTAATAAGGAAACAATGGCAATGGTATAAGAGGAGACCTGAATCGAAGGGAAAAAATGGGAAATTCAGGTTTTGTTGATGTTTCCGAGCTTGACAACGTGTGAAATAGCCAGGAAATGTAATATTTATCCACAAAGTGTTGGAATAATTAAAAGAAAGGTGGAATTAGGTTTAAAAATTTGAAATTCGCACTTAAATGTGATTTTAAAAAAAGGTTTAACCGATATTGAAACACATATTTAAATACAACATATGAACTCGAAATCTTGAAGGTGTTACATCGATTATGTATGAAACTGATAAACCACTGGCTTTGAACGAAACAGTATACAATCGATTTTTACCAACATAAATTACAAATACAAGTGCACTTTTTGTACTTTATAAATTATATAAAAACGAATAGCATTTTAATCATAAATAATGTATTATCGCGGATACTAATGCCCTAATGCCGATCTACGATGTGATGTGTACTAGAATTAATTATAATACTACATGAGGCACAGACAGAAAAATAATTTATTGGTTGTTATATTTACAACATATTGTTCTATAATATCGTTTATATATTGAAATATATTCTAAATATTACAAAACGACACAACGCACGGACGTCGTCATCACAGGAAACGTAAACTCGAGCTGTCATTGGCTGTTATGCGGAGAGCAATGCGAGTGCGCACCTTCTAGCTAGCGACCCCCTTCCTATAAAAGAGGATCGTTTCGGTTCGGCCAGCAGTGCACTTGGGGCGAGTAAAGAAGCGGGGGGAAGTGCAGGTGAAGCCAGTAATTCCGTTTGTAAGTATACAGGGTGGAACAGCTAAGTGTTAACACCCCTTGTATCTCCTCAACCGCGCAAGATACGAAGATGCCGATTGGACAGTCGATTGCTGGAGCAGGGGCTACTTGATTACAGCATACTTCGTCTTTGCGCTATTTTTTACTATGAAGATATAAGGTCAACTTTGTTTTTTTAAATGGAACCCTATGCTAAATTTTAGCGTATCGTAATGCGCTTAAAAAGACGATTTCAAATATGTGTATATCTTTGTATTTTAGCGAATAGGTTTTTAGCCATTGATGTGCTTTTGTAACATATTTTTCCACTGAGGCGGCGATTTTCTGTTCGACCTTCCTGCTACCGAATATATATAAATGTCCATTTAATAATAGTTATTAATTTCATGGAATTGATTTCAGTTGCTTTTGTGTAATTCCCCTTCAGAGATAACTTAAGTTTCGAAAACATCGCTTTCTTTGAAACCTCGTCATGTACATTCTCAATGGTCGCCATTTTAAAAGAGGCCAGCCGAGGAGGTTGCTTTTAACGAAAAAAACATTAATACATGTCCATTTAGTAATATTTATTAATTTGATGGAAGTATTTTTAGTTGTTTTTATGTAATTACCCGTCAAAGATCATTTGATTAATGAAAATCACGCTGTTTTCAACCTCGTGATGTAAACTATAAATGGACACCATTGTGAACGAGGTTGGCCAAGGCGGTTGTTATCAACGAAAAAATATTTACAATTGTTTACTTAATAACATATATTAATTTCACCGAGATGTAGTTAGATGTTTTAATGTTATTGCCCGTCAAAATTCACTTGCTTATTGCTTGTTTCAGTTCTGTAGATCTCAATTTCCTATGTGTAAGTTTATTAAAAAACAAAGAAATTTCGCAGATTGAAGAAAGGAAGATTTTTCAAAAGATATTGAAAATGTTACGCAATTAATGAAAATCTGAAAGTTGAGAAGATAATTTTCAAGAAGTAAACGATTTTGGTATTATGTCCGAAGGTAATGATGCTCTTTCCAAACACTTAATGCAAACTTTAAACGGTCATCATATTGAAAAGGGCAGACAGGGGTAGCTGATCTCAACTGAAAAATGTTTAATAATGTTTACTTATATAAATATTAATTTCGAGGATTTTTCTTTTTGGTGTTGTTTGTAATTGCCTGTGAAAAGTTACTTAATCAAAAGAATAAGCAGTTTTTGCACACCTTAATTACGTAAGGATTAATTTAATGAAAAATTTTAAAAAATGACACTAAAACTGCTTTAATATATTTAGAAGGGTAAATGAAAGCGCATATAATTTATGGAAGTTGAGAAGTTGGTTAGGAAAAAAGTTATAAACAATGAAAGATGTATATTTTCACTGCTAGGGTAGCTGAAATTTTCGTCGGCTGAAACGCTTGGCTTTGAGGGTCTCGTATGGCTGTAAACATTGAAAAAAATTATTATTTTTCCTGGTTCCTATTAATTTGAAGTATGTAGAATTGACATTTTTCAAGAAATAAAAGTTTTTCAGAAATTAAAATTTAGTGCCCATGCGCGCATTTCGGCCCTATTCAGACTGCCATGCGACGTAAGGGGAAAGGGGATCATTCCATTCTATTGAAGGGCCCCAATCTGTAAACGAGTTGACAGGAGTTTTACCAAGTAGATCGTACCTACCGACAAGAACTCCCTGTCACTTGCTCCTGTTTCAGTCCTCAGTCTTGTGTGAAATTCCCTCTTGTTAACTAGCTGGAACCTCACCCACTTCGCACAAATGAGGACGTCACGTATCACCCTTTTTTATAAGAAGATAAATAAGAAGTAAAGGCGTTTCCAGAGTAATACAAAATATTACTCGAGAATGCATTAACATTTCAATTGTTACATTTAAACACAACATTTGTACGTATCCAGACAACGTAGGGATAGTTTACAGATATTGTCAGGGGGAGAGAAAATCTTTTGCATTGTGATAATAAACGCTCTAGCTTCACTTAAAGATAATAGGTAAATTGTAATGTACGTATCATATTAGTATAACGAATTCTTTTACATAGAAATTTCCGTTAATACTTAAAGGGTCGACGACGATATGCTCTGTCGAAATAAAAACATAAAATTAATATAGCTTTTGAAAAATGTTCCCATCCACAAATTCACAAAGAATTTCTTAAACAGCAAAGTACAAAAAAGTTGCATGCTACAAACGTTTTTGGCCAAACTTGTGTCATAGTGGCAGATCTTTGTGTTTCACAGCGGTGGATTTAATAATGAAATCGATAGATCAATACAACTTCGAATGCCTTGAGAGAGAGTTCCCATTTGCATTAAATAATTCATCGTGGCTTGGCCTAATTAACTGACTAAAATGCTATTTGCCTTTTTTGGTACTAGTGATAATATTTTTGACATTGTCGAAGATAAAAGCATGGTTGGATGGCATTCTGAACAAATTCCCTTTGTACTTCGTATTTCCCCTTCTTTAGATATTTGATGTATGGGAATGTATTAAAGATGTTGAATTAATACAAATTTATTGCCAGATATGAGTTATACTTCTAATTATTAAAAGAGAAATAAAGTGAAAAATTGGCAATCAAGTTACACTAAATTAGAACATGGATGTGACAACATACTGAATTTACAATGTTACCTTCGATTCTCAAGAGACAGATTAGCTATGGAACCTTATTTTCATTTATTCTCTATAACTAATTGGATCGTTTCGTCCGTAGTGAATGACAACAGTTCTTTGTCAATAGGTCACCTCACAATATTTAATAATCTTCGAAGCGCATTTAATTGGCAGCAAGAAATACAAAGAAAAGCTTATGAATGCTCACCAAGCGTGTTAAAAATTCGTTCATCCGTAGGAAGACCATCTTTAGACCCTTTCGAAAGTACCTTCCTGGACGATTTAGTGCCCAATCAATTTTCTACCAGAACTTGCATACCTTCTTATTTCACTCTTTCTAATGAATAGCCTCAACTTACGTGCAGGATGTGTAGCATTGCTCGGCTCTGCTTCGGCTTACAAAGTTCAGAACTGAACTCCAAAATCGCCTTAGGAGGCTTCAATACGCTCACCAATTGTGTGACCTGCTTCAGTAGCAACTAGCGTTCTGTAGCAACAAAAATGCCGCTGAACAACACCACACAAAACATTTTTCAAAAACAAACTTCTCAAGAACACTTCTCGAGAAAAAAAACAACTCTCTTGTAACATTACAATAAATTAAAAATGTAACAAACACAGCCTTCACGAATGTTGCAATATTATACACAGTAGAACAGTTCTTTACAAGCTAATAATATCAATAAACTTGCTGGTCCATAACGCAACATGTAAATAACAAATATTTTATGGCGGGCGTCCTCTCTCTTGGAGCCTTGCTGTTGCCAAGCCTCAGCTGCGTCATAAACGGCGATTGATTGTTAGTGATTCCGGGCGCGTCAACTACTAGGGTCGTTAGCCCCGTAAATGTAGTGCAGGTTTTGATCGAGAGGTGTCGGTGGTATTTTCCCCGCTGGAAGGCGAGATTCGGCGCCGACCTACCGTCGACTAGCGGGGGTTTTCTCAGGTATCTCCCACCATCTCGGCACCGCCCCGGCCGGAACAAGATGTAAGCTCCCGACATGTGTGGTAGTGTAGTGCATATGTGTGTGTGTGTGTGTGTGTGTGTGCGTGTGTGTAAGGGGAGAAGATAGGACAAGGAAGAGGTTGGAAAGATCGCACGCAGTCCGAGGCCAATTTGTTAGGGTGCTGCTCCGGCATTCGTCTGGTGTTGATCGGAGAAACTACCGATCAGAGCAGCCGACCGCTAGAATTCTCCTCCAGACAGCGGGTGAATTCGATCTGTCTGACATGCGAGTGTCGAAAATCCTGCCACAGTCGGGATTCGAACTTAGGACCCCTCGGTCAGAGGGACTGCAGTGACATCCGTTGATGCCCTCAGCCATCTCTCCCGGTAAAACGATGATAACTGAGTAATAGCCTGTTCGCGCAGTAAGAGGAGAGACGGAATAACATAATCAAATACATTTTTCATTCCAAATCGATCAGCGAGCCTGCTGATCATCTCCATGCCCCAGATGGCTGAGGTCTTTACTTCGAATCCTGACACCTGTGCACCACACGAACCTTGTATCGTTCCATCTTTTTTACGCGTTAAATTGTTTTCTTGCCCATATTAAGATTGCAATTGGTCTAAGTAAACATGGTTTTTGTTTTTTGTTTTTAATATTTCAAAAATAAATATTTTCCCTATAAAATAAATTATGCTGTATATTTCTACACCCTGTAAATTTACAAATACAATGGGATTTAGTAACTCGACAGTTCATATTTACATATCATTGTCACTTTGAATAACAATGAGTTGTGGAGTCATGGATTACCTCAATATTATCCTACATCCATGTTTTATTTCAAGAATATCGACACAACTTCGTTTTTTATGGAACTGTAGACTTCTGTAACCCATGATAACGACCATGAAACGAGTTCATTGAATATGCTTATTGCCAGGAACAACGTAACAATATTTTTCAGGAACGTGGAGATTTACGCCGCACGCCGACTGTAATATTCTGCCATAACTACGAGGAAACGTAAGTGACAGGCTGCGAGGCCATAATGTTCCATTGCGTTGGCCGTGAGGTGTATTACGTTTAGTAAAAGAAATGTTGCTAACCCAAATAATTATTAATTACCAGTCGAGACCCTGAAGTACCGGAAGATGTACCGATTCATAAATAATAAATACGCGATGAATAAACACGATGATTCGTTACGTAAAATAGGATCCCTACGTAATACTCGTATTTGAGTAACTACGAGTGTTCGTTCGTCCGTGCGCCGTCACTCAAGGTTAGGTCGCTTCCCGTACGTTAATCGCGACATATGAGGTGTCATTCCACGCATCTCTGACTGCTGGGGGGCAACTAATAATTTGTTTTCGGATCCGGACAGAAAATTTAAGACATTTTCAAAAACGTGTTTTTGCGTGTTTTAGTGATGCCACCTTAAGGCCCATTCACAATGCAAACATAAGCATAAGTATGGCGTTAACATAAAAGTTAGGACTACGTCTACAAGTGGACTCATTCACAATGCGTTCGCATAAGCATAACACGTAAGACGTTAACTTCAGAGCTTGCAAGCTTCAAGCTTCTGTGCTTATGCTTATGTCAGACATAACGAATGAGCCAATCACAGTTCGTTAACTCGAAATCGAGTATCGAAGTCGATAGGCGAAATATTCGTGTCGATTCGTGTGCTGCGTCTCATAGCCAATAGAAACTCTTATTTTGCCTGTGTTTATGTTCGACATTGTGAATACACCAACTCTTCGCTTGTGTTAATGTCTATGTCTATGTGTTATGCTTATGTTTGTGATTGCATTGTGAATGGGCCTTTACTGAGTGTGTCGGAAATTAAAACCAACGTCACCTAAATAGATCTATAAGGTAGCGATGAGATTTGTGAATAATGCTAGAGAATGAATTTACGTTTTTACGTTTGACTTCTCATATTTACGTTCTTAAGCGGGCAAATGCCGATTTTCAAATGAATGTGACTAAAAACTTATTATTGAACTTAACTAACACCTCATTCACATAACACACAAAATGGTCACCTACCAGCTCATGTTTGTATAGATTCAGCTACAAAATGATTAATAGAGTAATTGCAGAAGTAGAAACGAACACAAATTAACTGAGTTTGTGGAGTTTTAATCTCTTCAAAAATTACGGGACAAAAATAGGGGAGGGTTAAGAAAATCCTGGGAAAAATCAAATGTATTTGTAGACGATTTTGCGGCAGAATTGAGAACTAATGACAATGATCGTATTAGATAATAATGCCGAAGAACAGCTTACAGCTGAACTTTTATGTGCTTTTTGTGCATATTAGCAAAAAAGCGTACAAAATGTAGCTGTACTAAATTCTATCTATTCGCATCATCCATACCTGCAAGTACTTTTTTACAGCGATTAAAACTTTGAAATTGCAATATTACCAGTTCATATCCCGCATGGAGGTTCCATACAAGGCTATTGGGTGCTGGAAATATTTGAACGGGAATAAAACATCTACTACATTGGGATGTCCAATGCCAGAGACAGTAAGAACTTATTTGAACAAAACTAAGCATGGCATTCAGAAATATTTCAACTCATTAAAATACTTTCAAAACTGTGTACAGCGTCGGCGATGCCACATTCAACTAGTATCCAATATTACGCAACGCCAGAATGTGGTACATTTCCTTCTTTCTCCTTCTCCGCCTTCTTCTTCTTCTCCTCCTTCTCCGCTGACTGTTCAATTCTTTTTGTTATTCTTTTCAATTTATTTTCTGTCATTATCTTTTTATACTTCTCTCATCCCGTTCCCCTATTCTTCTTCTTCTTCACCTCCATTTCCACGTCTTCGCCTTCTTTCGCTCGTCTTTCTCCTCGGTGTCCCAGTTATATTAATGTCATCTGATAATTGCAGTGGTCGCTGCCACATGAAATCGAGAAACACCTAAAAGTCGAGCGGGTTACCTTAAAGCAAATAATATACGGCTGCGATTCGCGGAGCTTAGCTAAATGTATTAAGCGATGAAACAAACGAAAATTAAATTCTATATACACAACGTCCGTCAAAGAGAGAGGAATAGAAAAGAACTCATTCAAATGTTTTAATTTAATCGCTTCGCTATTTAAATATTTTCAATTTTACGCGGTTGTTACTTGTTTGGTCTAAAATTATCCATCAGTGATTTCTCAAAAAATGATCGTAGAAGACAAAAAAATATTAAAAGTGCGGAAAATTCAATAAACGAACTTATAGGCTCTTAACGCTCGATTAGGCAATTATCTCTAAAATAGGCATTTATATGCATTATAAAAACTTCGCAAAAGTCATTTCTGAGGTTTCTGTGATAATGGGGTAAGATGCCTAAAAATACATGCAAAGAAATAAAATAGGCAAAAAGGGCATTGTCGGGACTAGTTACAAGGAATAAACGCATTTTTTGTTGTCCAACATTTCTAATGATTTGTATTTATCATTCAAAAATGAAGAGAATCAAAGTTCAACAGCTGGAAGGAGCTTTCATTTTTGTTGCAATGAGGTTCATTCACTAGCAGAATAAAAAAAGAAACTATCCTCGTTATCTTCATCTGTATTTGAAGTATTTTAGGTATTTTCTTTTTTAAATACATCTATTTTATGTGTTTAAATACATCTCTAAAACACATGTCCAAAAAACTCAACAGTTATTCAAATATAAAATGTATTTAAAATATGTATTTCAAATACCAAGTACTTAAATACTGCCCAGCCCTGACTACTATTCATACTAAAGTATAGTGAGTTTTGGGATTTTATATTTTATATAAAACAAGTAATTTTCTGCCGTTTAGCAGTATAGTCTCAAATATTCCTGTCTCCGCGTTTCGACTACAGACCATTTTTGTTCTCATTTGCTTGTGAAACCTTTGATTGGAAATCGCAATGCTTTGTTCGTCGACAATAAGTTATAATGTGAGTTTTTGCCCTGTAAAGTTGATGAGTATTGAGTGTCCCAATTTCAATGCCAACGCAACAATATTATTGTTCATGAATTTAATAAGCAAATCGTTTTGTATTACAATATAAAATACATACTCTTTTAAAAGACGAAACTTTCTTTCAAGTTTTCCTCTTCCGAAATTTAAATTTTATTTATTGATTAGTGATTCCGGGCGCGTCACCTGCTAAGATCATTAATCCGGTAAGTGTTGTGCATGTTTCATTATGACGTAGACCTTACCCTGCTGGATGGCGAGAATCATTCGATTTGTAACAATCTAATCAGTTGTTATAATATGAAGAATAATCAATTTGGTTATAAAATTAGACTAACGTTTTGAGAAACTTATTGCAGAAAATTACATGTACACAAATTAAAATGTCAATAAATTTGGTCCTCAATAAATTCGATCCATGTTATATCAAAGCTAAGGAACAAGAATCACAATCATCCTGCCTCCATGGTGGACTGAACTAGTCCCCACTTCACAGTCGTCGTGGAAACGCATAACAGCAATAATTGTGATAGCATTAGAGTGATCTGTCATGGGTCCCGAGTCGATCGAAAATAGGTTTGGTGGGTTACGCTGGTGAGAGGATTGTCTCCCTGTCTCATCTTTCTGCGTCATCTTTGACCCGCAGCCAACTCTGCAAGCAGCAATGGAACCGTGAAGAGATAGGGCCAGGCTGATTGGCAACGTTATCTTTCCTGTCGAGCAGCGCTTCATTACGTCGCACAGGTATTCAATGGAATTGCGCTGAATGCATCTCACCAGCTGGGCTAGCTTTCCATCGCTGGGTGTCAGGTTTCATATTTCGATCGATGCGGGATTTGTGATGTGCACAGAAGGTACGCGACCAGTTCCTCGAGGTTCGCCTGAATCACACGATTCTTTACACAACATGCTCTATCTTCGTTTTCATTACTTCAACCTTCAGTATCATCTCCGCACATCAACGGTAACGCAATTTAGGGAAGCAAGTTGACGGCCGCATTGAGATTCTGATAACGGAAGTGTACCAGCTCCTTGCATTCCAAATCATATGTTGAAATAAAAAGCTACAGGTGAGCACTGAGCTAGTTCATTTGGCTTTTGTAGTGTCTGCATTGTATGAATCCAACTTAATGTGTCTTAGCCGAATTTTGAACACAATAACATTTCCCAAAGGATAGGGAAACAAACTATTATCACGACTGTACGTACATCAAAAATACAGTACTTATTGCGAGTAACAATTTTTCCATACTCCTAGCTTCTTACGCAAGAGAAAATATTATTTTTATGTCGCTTTTTAACTTCTAGGTCATAAAGCGATCAATGTAATTGTTTTACTGGGATTTGTAACTGTAGAGGGAACACGTAAGGACAACACAAACACACAAATATCCATACCCGAAGCAGGATTTCAACCTGCGACCCTTCGAACCGAGGCAGCTACGACCTTGCTACGACCTTGGCAACTCGGCAATCCAGGCCGGCGAAAATATTCTTATACTGTAGAAAAACGGCGATTCTTTGACAGAAAGAACTTATTTTCTGGGTCCCTACTACCAAAAGTGTGGATACTTCTTGTCGCCATTTGTAGTATATTACTTCTAACACGTTGTGTAGTCAGAAGAACGTCATTCAGTCTCTCTACCAGTCTGTGAACGAAGTTAGCGGCTAAACCGTTTAGTTTTCACCAAAATTGATAATTCCTGATCGATATGGCAGGTGTCACGACACCTTGAATTGTAAATGGATATTTTGATTTTTGGGATTCTCAACATTTTCATTTTTTTTCTCCCAAAATGGCTCCATATTTTTTTCTTTATAATTTTTCTCGGAACAAAACAAACTTACAAAAATAGCACAGTTCTCATTTTTGTTGAATACCCTAAATTTCGTAAAATTGCAAAAGTTCGAGTCTGCAAAAATATTTTCAGTGTCTTCTTACTACAAATTGAAGGTAGAGATTGTCCTTGTGAAAGTGAGAAAGCTATATATATATATATATATATATATATATATATATATATATATATATATATATATATATATATATATAAACTCTTATTGCCGGGCCCTGTTAAAAAAGTTAATAAATCCAGTTGTTAAATATAGAAAAAAAATATTCTAACTGGTGTAGCCAGAATCCATGTTTTGGGCGTCCTTGATACTGAAAAATAGACTGGACGGCAAAGCGTGTCTGTCAGTCTGCGCATTAAGTTTGCGCATCAACCACTCAGTAGATTTTCTCCAAAATCGATATTCCCTAATCGTTCTGGCTGATGTTGCCGCCCCTGGAATTTGAAGCCGATCTTAATTTTGGGGAGTACTTTACATCAAGCCCCTCGGACACTCAAAATTTTTAAAAAAGGCACAATTTCTTTTATTAAACTTTGTCATCGAATAGGATAATGGACGTGTAAGTGTAATTTTCGTTGAAATTTTTCGAAAATTGTCAAAATTCAAAAATTTTCGACGTTTTATTACAACTATAATATTGGAGGAAAAGATCTTTTACTTAATGAAATCGATTCCTTAAAGACAGATCTTTAAATAAGGTTACGTTCAACTTTTCGAAAATATGAGTATTTTCGTGAAATTTGGGGGAAATATAGGCAATTTAAAAAAATTCTCAAGAACCGATCCAAATGTTTTCTTTGAATTTTCTCCACATATGTAATAAGGGACGATAAAAAATATACCGCTAGCCCAATTTTTTGTCGTTTTTTTCGCAAATTGCAAAAATGTAACAATTTAAAACAACAAAATTGAAGATACAGATTTTTCCCTCAATGTCTGTAGTAAAAAAATCAGCTCTTAAAAAAAAGGTCATATACAATTTTTTTGAAAAAAAGAGTAGTTGTGCATAATTTGCACTTGAAATTTAGGCATTTCCTAAAAAAATTATTTTCTCAAAAACAGGTCCAAATTTTTTAAGAAAATTCTTTCCACAGATAGAAGGAGGGATGCTTAAAAGAACTGGTGCAAGTCTCATTTTCAGTTGAATTCCCTGCATTTTCGAATCGCCAAAACGTTTGGAAACTACAAAATGGAAGATAGAGATTTCTGTCTTGAACTAAATCAGTTCTAAAAAAATCAGTTTATTAATAAAGGACGTGTACATTTGAAAAAACTAGTAATTTTCACGAAATTTCTGCTTGAAATTAATGAAATACTTACAGGTACACCAACTACAGGCCAGAGAAAAATCATCAGAGAACAGGAATGTATTCAAAGGATATGAAAAATAATTAATTTACTTTTTTAATTTTGATTATAATTTAATATTGAAATTTTAATTATTATTGAAATTATTATTATTGATGAACAGACGGATGGACAGAAACGGACAGACTTCTTGGGGAAAAAAAGAAAAAAAGACCATCCTTTTTTGGTATCAGGAAACCCCAGAAGGTAAATTTCCATTGAAATCTCAAAATCGATTTTCTGCAACATTACATAACTTTCTGTAAAATTCATATATTACTCCATATATATGTACGTACATGAAAAAGTAAAAGAAGTTAAACCACTAAATAAACAATTTTTAAAACGAATATTAAATTAAAAAGTATCATTAAACATTAAATTAAAAAGTTAAATTAAAAAGTAAATCATTTAACATCCTGCTTAGGCTATTCCTACTGCTTAGATGATGATGAAGGTCAAATTCTGCAATGTCATTTATTGTTTCATTAAATAAATCTTTTCATTTATTTCTCCTTCTCCACATAAAGTCACATAAATTAAAATCTATCGTTCCACGATTAGTTCCACATTGCACCTTGTTTCAGTGTTTTGCATGTCTCAAGTCAATCTTTTATGTATGAATACCTGCAGGATCAACAAAGTTGTAGTATGTATGGTTTACTGGTTTATGTCGAAATCCAAGTTCATATATTTTTTTGATATGCTCTCCATTCATCAGAGATAATGGTTGTTCTGGGTCTAATGTATTCTTCAATTATTGATAACAAAGTACATACAGATCTGTTTTTAACTGCAACTAGAAAATATTCAGAAGTTTCTCCCTTCACTCCTCTGAAGACCCACTGTTGCGGAATTCTTCCCACATGATTCTTTCTCCTTGAAAATAAACTCTTGTCAATTTCAACACTTGTATTTTGATCTCCAATTTTCATAGGATTTCGCATTAATTTCTCAACACACACTTCTCTCATATAATTGCACCACTCTACTGTCGTGTTATGATTAATTTCTAATTAATGTTCTGAAAAAATAATACTTGTTAAATTTCTTGACCAGCAGTACATGAATAATAACATTTTTTTAAAAGGCAATTTTGTACTGGAAAAAAATTATCAACTTTGATAAATTGTATTCACGACATACTCTTTTCGAGCAAACCCATTTCAGTGTATTATAATTTAATGTGATATCATGACCATGATCACATTCCCTTGGATTATGTAATATTATTTTTGCTTTGAAGAAATGTAATACTTCTTCCTCCTATTTGTACTTTTCAGAAAGTCTTAAGAAATTCATAATGGCTCTTCATAATAACAAATTACAACTATTGAATTGTTTCATAAACAAATAAAAAGAATTAACTAACCCCTCAAAGATGATATTGACTAGTGAACAGGTGCATTTTCCCTACCAAAAAGAATAATTTCTAATCAACAAGGGATCCGAATCTTTTGGCTAGTGAACTGGTATATGTATAATGAAAAAGATCCTTACACTAAACGCCATTATTCTAAAGTGAAAAAAGAAAAAAAAAGAAGAAAAAAAAAAGAAAAAGAAAGAAAGAAAGAAAAGAAAAAGACATTTCATTAAAATCCACCCCTGATTCATCAGGCACGTTCGCGTCCATGCCCGTCAGCCTGGCCAACCAGCTGCCGCCCTAAGAGGTTCATTAAATAAAAGGAGAATCTTTTTTAAGAGGCGTCCGTAATATATTTCGCCTCACCACGGCTCGTTACCTTGTAGAGGGTTTAAAGGTCAGAAATAACTACTATGTACAATATATAGTTATAATTTAATAAAGATTAATTTTGCTTTCAAATAAAACAAGGCATTTATTTGATATGATGTTGGTAGACAAAATAGTGATTCTGTTTTCACAAATTCATTTTTGCAAAATTAGTCTTGTAGAAGCAAATGCTCCTTACCTGCATATTACAGGTATTGACTTTGTTTCAGAATATTTTCAAAAAAAAAATCCACAACACCGTTTCATGTTAACTTTTTTTAGTGGTTTTTTTTTTAGTTTTTATTTCATTTTTTTGAGTTTAAAAGCCTTGATGAGTGCCTTTTGAAACTTGATGGGAAAGCCATTTTCCAATACTATCCTTATGAGTCTGAACCCAATGTATGTTGTTTGTGACAGTTTCCAAAGCCTGGTTTCTAGCTGCTTTTCCAGCACCAGCTTCTGGATAGCGTTCAAAAAATGCCACCATCTGCAAATCAAAGATGTGAGTAAATGTGTAATTTCTCAATCATAGATACAGGTCTTAAAAGTCAGAAATTACCTCTTCCTTTTTGAGCTGAGATGTGAAAGACTTAGTGATGACTGGAATAAGTCTGCCAAGGTACCGATCATTCAAAGTAAATCGATCTACCAAATATTCCCATTCAGATCTAGACAAAAGATTTGTTGAAAAGCCATTATTAAAATATGATACAATTATGTTTATAATTTATTTCAAACACTTCCTTCAATAGTCAAAAACCCTTACCGAACAAAATCCCAAACAATAGATGAGCCAATTGGATTGGAGCTTATACTTGACAAAACAGAGAAAAAATCTTGAGATCTGACATTACTTTCATCCTTAGCAAGTTCAATAAACCTGAGAATGAAAATAAATAATTTTAAAAATATATTTCATTATTAAAATGCTAACAATAAATCATTAGCTAATGACCTTAACGTATAAAATCTGAATTACACACCGTTGCAGTAACCAGGGTTCGCGAGCTGAAGCCAATCCTTCCATTAATTTTGTTTTCTCTGAAGCATCTTCCTCTTTTAAATATAGCTGCCACATTAAATCCCAGTACTTCTCAGTACCACCTTTTATCATTCCTGTATTAGACAAATGAAATATATTAGAGAACAAAGCAGTCCAGCAAAATTATGAGAAACTCCATCAACATGAAAATGTTCACAATAAAAATTAAATGAATGTAGTACATTTTTACTATCAATGGAATCTATTGTATCTCTTATGACAATTAATGAGAGTTTTCTGTTTTTTGTTATCTCTCACAAGAAATTATGAGAATATGAAAACCTATTGTTCATTTCAGGAGTTGTATGATGTGCTCACCTCTGTAAATCAACTGAAATATAATCTTTGACACTTAATACTAGTTTTAATTTAATAAAGAGGAGTAATATTGTGAGCATTTTTCAAGAAAAAGAAAATACGAGCACATAGAAGAAAATGTAGTTTCACTGCTTGCACATGTTTTCTTGGGTTCTGTGAGGTGTTGGTGGAGAATTTTTTTTATTTTGTCTGCAGTACAATCAAATAATCCTCCATGTTCTTGCAGTAGCGAGCTGATTTCTTCATGAGGCATGATAGGGGATAAGACCCAAAGTATGTTGCTCAATGCAAATAGTTTCTATTACATGATTACATTTGATTACATTGCTATCTTTATTCATGATTTAGTATGCATGTAAAAGAGCAGGTAGCAATTCCAAAATTTCAAAAAATTGGCAGTTGGTACTTTTGCCCATTCGCCACATACAGTGTTTTAACTGTTTATTTTATTAACTAATTTATTACAATTCTTATTTATTAGTGACCAAATTTTCACACAATATAATGCAGAGGAATAAAAATTCAAAAAATATGGATTACTTTTATTTCATATACACCTTAAAACTTTAAAGTAGTCTCTGAATTATTTTTGTTCAAGTTAAGTATGCAATAAATTATTCTACATTAACAGTACACTAAAATTAACTCTGCACAATGAGACTTAAATGTTCATGTTTTCAGAAGTTTTTAAAAATTGTCAGCAAGATTGCACATACATATATACATACATGAAAGTACTTTTTTAAGCACATTCTGTACGTACTCACAAATCATTTCTGCTTACCATAGCTGTATACAAGTACACGCAGATCTGGATGAGGTTTGATTTCTGGTTGCGATAGCCACTGTGTAAACAGTCTGCCTGCTTCATCTAAACATTCATCCAGTCCTGCAGCACATGCAAGATCTAACACCTTTATACGCAATAACCTAGAAAAAAACATGTTCTTAATACTTTAAACAGCATCATATAAAAATTGAATTAAGAAAAGAAGTAACTATTTTACAGTTAACAGGTCTCAATATATTTATAAATAGATGAGCAAAAAGCTCAGTCATGTGCCAAAGTCTTGGACTACTATTCTTAGTACTTGTCTATTTCATTACTTACTTCTTGAGGTGGTTGTCAGTTTCAGCAACAGTCCATTTAACAGAACTTTGAACATCTCCAACTAGCTTTCGCACATAAGACTGGAAAGAAAAGAATGAAATAATCATACAACAAGCTCATGCCTAATACCACAAAACAAAGGGCCAATGCTTTGTTACATTCTCATTTAAATGAAAAAATATAATACACAAACTATACATTACATTACATTCAACAAAATAATTCAAGAATGTTTGCTTCATTCAGTGAGCAATAAAGTAATAACAATTAACTACGAACAGTAGTTAAATTGCTAGTTATAGGTACATTTAAATTTAAAAATAATTACAATCACTAACACATGTTAAAATTTATATTTAAATTAATAACCTACTCTTGTATCAGAATATGCTAATGATCCATGCAGCAAACGTAGAAGTTTCTTGAATTTAGAAGTAGCCACATGCCATGGAATATATTCAGTTTCTTGTCGCAGATACCTAGTTCCCTCAAGAGCTATCTCATAACGTAACAGGCCCGCATCTGCCAAACTGAAGGCATCATCCAAGAGGTTGGCTCTATCTGCAGTATCCAAAGCCTAAAAGGTGATTGAGATTCATAGTCATGATCCCATTTTACAATGTTGCACATGATACATGAAATAATAAACAAGATAATTCTTAAAATAAAACTTACTGCAACATTTCCTTGCAGAAGAGAACTAAATGTCTGCCATTCAAGTTCTGTATAATTCACCCTGTAGTATCCCACCTGACGATGGTTGAATTTGATCCATTCAACATTATCAGACGTATTTACCTTCACTATACAAAGGCAGAGAAAATAGAGAAAGGTTAAAAAAAATCATCATCATACTTCATACATTCATTAAATTTGTTTCAAGGAAAAATAAATAAAATTAATTGCATGTAGACCTGAAATAAATTATGATCTATGTGCCTTTTTCAAAGTTTTGAGATAATGATGCTTTTTTCTTCGAAAACAACTTTTTAAATTATAAATACTTCATATTAAAAAGAATCATTTAAATTAAGCCTAAATACAAATTGTACAAGTGATATCTTAATCTCAACCCATTTTAGAGTTTTTTTTAATTTTTTAAATCTTAAAATGAAAACCAATCAATATCCACAGTATTAAATGCAAATATGGATGTAAGTGCCACAGGGTTAACATATTAGTCTAAGTGCCAAAAATGCTTTTATAATAAAGCAGGGTTTGTTTTGAATTATTAAACAATATTTACGACACTGTTACTTTACGCAAAAAACATCAGGTAAACACAACTCAAAACAAAGGAAGAACAAAGCCAAAAACACAACGCTGTTTGCACGCATATGGCACTTAGATCATAATTCATAGTTTGTTGCAGGGCATATACAGCTTGTGCATTCTATTGGCAATGATCTGAAATACTACACACAGGTTTGGCCCTTAGATCAGAATATACATCAAGTGGCTTGACCCATAGACAATAATTTCAGTTATAATTCGAAAATTGAAAAAATGGCACTTAGATCAAAATTTACACCAGGTCTTCACATATGTTAAAAGAACAAATAAATTAAAAGAAAAGTAAAGTGTGGTAAAAAAAACTAGCAACAACTAATCTAAGAATGAAATTGCAGGGATCATAATCAATAATTTGTTTTCTGTCAATTACCATATTCATCAACATTTCACATGTTTACATTTTGCAAAACTTTTCACAGAACAGATAATCCACAGAAAGTGTAAACTTTAGAATGCTTCTTCTTAGACCCTCACCATTTGAGTCTTCTGAATGTAGCCAAGTACTCTGGACTTCTCTGGTCTCTGAAGTTGTGTATGTAATGGGCACTTCCCAACGATATCTACAAAATAAATCATCAAAAAGATATTTCCATGGATGTAATATGCAACCAATGCACTTTACAATAATACAAACAACTGTTGAAAAATTACAAGTGATATAAACAAAACCGCTAACAATCCAAACATGATACTGGTAAGGTTTCCTTGGAAATGTCTTGGCGTCATATAAATATCATTCTGTGCGATGTTGCAGACAAAGCACTCGATTTTCCTTATAAATGATGATGCTGGTGGTTATATGGGACTTGTGATTTGCATTTGCCTACATGCCACTGTCACAAATGTTGCCTTGTGAAATTCAGACAAAGGTGGATCTAGGTATTCAATTTGAGGGTGAGGGATTTCGTAGTCTCATTATTCACGAAAATAAACTATGTAAGATAATTTTCCTTCAAGGAAAACAAATCAATAACAAATATGACGTAGTTGAACATATTAATTTATTCCCGTTTGTGTTTTTGTTTTGCATGAATATTGGGGCATGGCGTCTTTGCCCCATCTCGCAGGATCCGCCATCCTGAATACTTGGAAATTGTTTGTTTTCTATGTTTATTTATTTACTTCTTTGGCGCATGGAGAGAGGAGGAATGTTCTGCTCGTGGGCACAATTGAGAAGTTGACGCACAATGGAAACTTGTAATGGTTCGATCGCTCACCATTTACTGAATATTGGATTAGTGCTATAATGCGCACACCGTTTAATAATGAGAAGATGGAAGAGTCGTCTGTCGCCATCCGCAATTGCGCTGGAAGTCACCGGCTCGGAACGTAAACAAGGGATATTTCGACTTCTCTGAGACCTTCGTACATTCGACCACCGCCATGCATTTGTCGAATGTCATTTGGAAGCAAGAGCACTCGTGTTTTAGAGGGGAAGGTCGGCTAGTTTCGGACAAGTGGTGTTGTGTAAATTTACGCGAAGCAGAACGTCTCACAGACTGTTTTATTGACAAAGATGAACGAGAAGAGCTTACGAAACGTTTAATCACGCCAATGCTGAATCTCATACCGACGTGACAAAAGTCATGGGATAGCAATATGCAAATACACAGATGGCAGTAGTACAAAAGGTATAAAAGAGCAGAGCTTTCATTTGGACTCAAATTATTCATGTGAAAAGGTTTCTAACGTGATTATGGCCGCAGGACGGGAATTAACAGAGTTTCAAAGCGGAATGACAGTTGGAGCTAGACGCATTGGACATTCCATTTCGGAAATCTAAAGGGAATGCAAGATTTCGAGATCCACAGTGTCACGAGTCTGCCGATAATACCTAATTTCAGGCATAACCTCCCAACACAGAGAACGCAGAGGCCGACGGTCTTTGATTTAACGACCGAGCGCAGCAGCGTTTACGTAGTCAATGGTAACAGACAAGCAAATCTGTGTAATCTAACCGCAGAAGTCAATGTGAGACGTATGACGAACGTATCTGCTAGGACAGTGCGGCGAAATTTGGCTTTAATGGGCTGTGGCAGCAGAAAACCGACTCGAGTTCCATCGCTAACAGCACGACATCGTCTGCAGCGCCTCTCCTGGGCTCGCGACCATATCGATTGGACAGTAGACGACCAGAAAACCGTGGTTTGGTCAGATGAGTCCCGATTCCATTTGGTAAGAGTTGATGGTAAGGTTCGAGTGTGGTGCAGACCCTACGAAGCCACGGACAAAAGTTGTCAACAAGACACTGTGCAAGCTGGTGGTGGCTCCACAATGGTTTGGGCTCTTTTTAATGGAATGGACTGGATCCTTTGGTCCAACTGAACCGATTATTGGTTGGAGATGGTTATGTTCAGCTACTTGGAGACTATTTGCAGCCATTCATGGACTTCATGTTCGCAAACAACGGTTGAATTTTTATGGACGACAATGTTCCATATCACCGGACCACAATTGCTCGCGATTGGTTTGAAGAACGTTCTCGTACGTATACGTGAATATACATATAAAGCGAGTGCGAGATGCGAACAATCGTTAACAGGATTTTGACGGAAAATGGGGATCTCTGACACCGAAAAGGTTGCTTTTCTTTCTTTTTCAAAACGTGTGTCCGACTGTCTGACCGTCCATCTGTCTGTGGGCAACAGTATGCCGTACGTAATATTTCTCCTAAAATGATATTCCCCCTTTCGATTTGCTCGAATTTTTTTTTTTTTTGGGGGGGGGTACTATACATAAAGCGCCTCGGACACGCTTTTCAAAATTCTCTTCTCCCAATCAAAATTTTCTCATAAATGCCTCCAAATTTCTTCTTCATGTTGTACTCGAATATGACAAAGTACATTATAAGTAAAATGGTACATTATAAGTAAAATGGTCCGATTTTCGTTAAAAACTAGGAAATTTTGAAAATTACAAAAAATTCAATTTTTAATTGGGGTGGAAATTTCAATGGATAAGAGCGTTGACCATGGAGACCCCCGTGTGAATTCAAGTACAGATCCCAGTCCGGGCAAATACTTTTTGCGGACTGGAAACGCTATTAGAAGCAACCAAGGTTATTGTTTTTTGTGATGTAGCCCTAGTATGTGAAGCGAACTGACGTTAGTCTGTATTATGCCCAACAGTATACGTGACAGTCGAATTTTCATCGCAAGTTGGTCAGGTTGTGTTGGACAAAATCATTAAGAGTTGTATTGGTATATATAAATGAATAAAAATACGTTCTGGAAGATTTTTTTCATTTCAGAGAGGCAAAAATTATGGGAAATTGAAGCATATTTCGAATTAAAATGTAAATCAGACTGCCGAAATAGTTCGTTCAAAGAAAACGACGATTCGAAAAGCAAGCGCCCGATTTTCAGTCCAAAAATACTCTTAGCGACCGACTTGAGAAATTTTTGGTAGGAAAAGAAGTAGCGATGACGCAAAGGTACAGAAAAAAACTTAAAATTGACCATGCAAAGGCAACAGTTCAAGTTCGATGTGTGCCGATCTGACGACGCAACGCTTCATTTGGAGAGTGTGGACACGGGCGGGTGAAACCCGCGAATCCCAAACGCGCTTGGGCCCCTTCATGCTCGCGGCGGGGTTCAAGGATGCACTTTTCCGAATCGGGCGAGTATTTATTGACTCAGGGCGCGTCAGCTACCGAAGTCATTAGTCCCATCGGCGTAGTTAATGGTATACCTCAGGAAATGGCGTTTCTCACTCATGAAGAAACCACAGAAAATTATCGATTAGATTCTATGAGGCAGTGGCCTCATGGCATTCTCCTCCAGACAGTGGCTGAACTCGACCCAGCTTTATCACGCTCGAGTCGAAAATCCTGGAACCTCCAGGTTAATGGTGCTCCAGATGCAATGGTTTTGCCACTAAGCTATCACACGGCGCCATTTTCCACACACTTTACAAATCAACTCTTATAAAATAAATTTTACACTGTATTCGGTTTTTTAAAAAAAATACACGTTCGTGGAGTATAATCAAAATAAATAGGTACAAATGGTCAGACTGGCGAGTTTTCTTACCCATAAGGTGACACATCAGATGATGTATCAGCATCAGGATCAGCAAGGAATCTTTGCTGAGTCAAAACTCGATTTCCAGCATCATCAATTATGACTGTGAGAACAGGAAAACCTTTCTGACGGGTCCAAGTATCCATTACATGTGTAATATTGACGGGGCTCTTGCCACCTACAGAAGTATCCATTGTTTCTTGAAGAACATCCCACAAATCTTTTGTCACAGCATTTTTATACTTAAATTTCTGCAGAAAACTGCTTATTCCTCTCCGGAAAAGCTCTTCTCCCATGAATCCTTCTAACATTCGAATAACCGATGCACCCTGAAAAGCAAAATATTGTAATGAACTGTCTGGGGAAACTGGTAGCGTAAGGTTTATAAAACAAATGAATCTACCTTGTTGTATGATATAGTATCAAAGAGTTCTGTAATCTCATCAGGATGACCCACTTTCTGCACGATTGGATGTGAACTAACAGCAGCATCCAAAATTAAAACTGGATTTAAATCTATTACAGCAAACTGATCCATCTGTAAAGTAAAATATGTTCAGCACATATTCTTTCACATTGCTGAAATATAAAAGAAAGAACTATGTCCATTACGTTAAAAGCAAGACAAGAAAAATACTCCAAAATCAAAACGCATATTGACAACAACACAGTATCATAAACGTAATAATGAAAATGCCATTTTTTCAGTCAGATTTTACAAAATATTTGCAATCATTCATTTTTGCCATGCTTTCAAACACTATATTTTTTAAATAATTCTTCAAAATTTTGTCACTTTCCATCAAACACTTTGGAGTATAGATTTTATTCCTATTCATGTTATTACAAATAACTCCACATAATTTTCAATGCTTCTTTCAATAGCACTTTTATAGTTTATGTAAATTAATTTTATTCTGATCTTCTCACAATTAGCTGTTAATTCAATAAAAGTCAATCACAGTCTTACTTTCGCCACTATTTTACTGATTAAATAATTACATTAAAGCAGTAGAGAGAACTAATTAATATAGTAGTAGTAACTTACCATGGCCCAATCAGGATGCATACTGTTGACACCTTTATACTCAATGTAGCTGGCAAATCCTTCATTTAACCACAAGTCATCCCACCACTTCAATGTCACTGCATAGGAAAATTCAAATAACTTTAATTGGAAACAATAATATTAAAATAAGTTTAATTGAAAAATAATACCAAAAACTTACTTAAATTTCCAAACCACATGTGGGCTAGTTCATGACCAATCACTGTTGCTACCCTTTGCTTATTAATTGCAGAGTTTTCTCTGGGATCAAACAGTAAGGCTGTTTCCCGAAATGTGACGAGTCCCCAATGTTCCATAGCACCAGATACAAAGTCAGGGATGGCAATTAAATCTGCAAAAGGATAAGTGCAAATGTTGAAAAAATTACTAATTACTTAAAAAGTTGATAAGTAAATTATTTAACTCAGGGACATGAAATATCTGTAATGTAAATACCCACACGGTACAAACAATATTTCTGAATGAAGAATCAATTTTATATTTCTTAAAAATAACCACGTTCTCGTAAGAGTAACACAATTTTGATTCTTTTTATTTTCAAGTATTTTGCCCCCAAAATTTCCATCTTGAACACATCAGTATTCAAATTATTCACAAAGTACAAGCAGGCCTGCATATAGGTTATCTCTCATTTGTTTTGTGAAACAACCTCAAAATTATCCTATATTTTGGTACATTTGAAAAGCAATATTGTTTTACTCTTTTCTTTCTAATAAAATATTTGATTTTATCAATAACACACTTCAAAAACTATTGTTACCAAACCAAAGCAACAAATTTTAATACGAGTACAATTAAACACAGCTAATGGCAATCAACAAACTGTACTTATGATACTTGCAAACTTCATACTACTTTAAAATTCTGGGGTTAACTCCAGATAATCTCATTTCTTCCAAGTCGCGGAAATTTGGCCACAGGAAAGGAAAAACCCTAGACACGGGCGCGCGTCTAATTACCCCACAATGTGCTAACTTTTTTTAAAAGTATAATTTTTTCCCTTCGGATAGCGGAACGGACGCTCAAAAACGGTGCACGTCTCATCTTTGTTCAACTTTCAAAATTTTAGAAAACTGCGAAACTTCGAACTTTTTTCGGCGTTTTCCTACAACTACAGGAATGAAGATAAAGATTTTTTTCTTTAATGAAATCTGTTCTTCAAAGACAGATCTTTCAATGAAGTCATGTAATTTTTTTCGAAAATACCAGTATTTTTCGCTTAATTTTGCCTGAAATATAGGCAGTTTTTCTCAAACGGCTCCAATTTGTTTTTAAATTTTGTGGCGAATACAACAAAAATCACTTATAAAAATGTCACAGGTTCCATTTTAATGTAAAAAAATAGCGCAGGTCCCATAGGTACTTTCGAAAATTGCAAAAAATAACATCACAAAAGTACAATATTTATGATAGTTTTTGTTTCCTGTTCGAAATATATTCTAAAAACTCAAACCTTTTAATAAAGTAATGTACATTTTTTAAAGAGAATTTTGCATAATTTTTGCTTAAAGTAAAAGCAATTTATGTTTTTTCTCCGAAACTGCTCTAAATATTATCTTTAATTATTCCTCGGGTAAAGCAAAAGACGCTTCAAAATGGTGCATGTCCTGATTTTCGTTGATCTCTCGAAATTTTTCGAAATTTGCAAAGTTTACAAATATATGTTCTTGCCGCACCACTAGTTTATAGTGTCTAATGCACACAATCTGTGTTTATATCAGCACTAATGGAGACTTTTCCTAGAAACATCAACACTTTTAAGTTAAGATTAAATTCTAATAATAGTGTAAGCGATAGGATCAGTAGTCTGTGAAGGGCCTCTGCATTTAATAGGCATGCCTTAAATGGAGTAATTTTGTTCTGTTTATTGAATTTTATGTATTTTTAGTATTCATTAGTATATTATGTATTAGATGTAAAGTAAGAGTAAAGAATTTGCCCAAAGCAAATTAAATAAATTATCTATCTATCTATCTATCTATCTATCTATCTATCTATCTATCTATCCATCCATCTAATCTATCTATATCATCTATCTAATCTATGTATCAAATCTCACTATCTAATCTACCAATATATCTATCTATCTAATCTATCATATCATATCATATCATATCATATTATATTATATTATATTATATCTGTGTCTATCCACTATTATTCATTCCTTCTCCGAGTACCTGGCGCGTCCCCTTTCCACCAATTTGCCCGCTGAGCCGTCACCCAGACCTGCGCGCTCGAGAAAGAGTTACACTTTAGAAGTCCAGTAGCGTTATTCGCCTACCTGTAATTGCTTTCTAAATTACCTACGTATAAGCACGACCGAATGTTCACTTGCTACTGTAATCTATAGTTTAATAGTTCCATTTGAAAATCTTTCCAAATACCTACACCACCGACCTTCCTTAGGATGCCAAGATACTATGTAGCGTATCTGGAGACCCTAAGAATTAATTTTTGTAGTAATTTGTTTCCACGCTTTCCAATCGATGAAACCAATCCACTCCTCAAATTTCCACTCCGTAATTCATCACCAGAAGAATACACATAGTGTCGCAAACCTTTAAAGACAAATCAGACATTACAACGGTATCAATTTTCTTCCCTTTCTTTTCCATTCTTCCTTTGCTTTGGACAGCCATTACGTTAGGTAGCTAAATGTTTTGAGTTCACCCTGCGCAAAATGTATAATTTCCCCTTGTTTTCCCAAACTTTCTTTAAAAAAAAAAATTTTCGTTTTTTTTAATATTTGCGTTCAGCCCCATCACCAAACCTTTCAAGAACGTTTAAACTTCTCTGTACACCCTCAATAGTTTTCGAACACAAAACTAAATCATCGACATGCAGCAATCCAAATATTTATTTCACTTACCAAAATATGGTAAGTGATAATTTCTAGGCAAATCTTCGTAATTACAGTACAAAAAAGTAAATTACTCACCAAGCTTTGGAAGAGGATAATTAATTCCAAAATATTCTATATAAAATTGTGTAATCGTGGCAGCAATGTCACGGGCGTATTCAGTCTTGGCAACCTGAGAAGGTCGAGAGTATACTGTCAAAGGGAAGCCACCAGGGTTTATAGTAACAGACTTGGAACTCTTGAAGTCACTAACGATGAAGCAGGCCAAATAGGTGACCATAGGCACCGATTCCTTGAAATATACAGTGGTTTGCCCAGGAGATGGAACATCAGGAACTTCTTTCTAAAATGAAAACAAAACATTATTTTTCAATTTCGTTATGTTTCAATGTGTCGGTCTTCAATATATCACTCACAACAACAATAAAACTACAATTTTATCTCGTATCAAAATACTTGCAGAGATTTTTGAAATTTAAATTTAAAACAGCAAAGGTTTTGCTGGTTTGTACGAATCTTATGTGAAACAATTGTAAAACTGATGAAGAAATGTCAACTTCAATCAACAAAGATTTTATTTTGAAAAGAAGGCATTCCGGTAAGGATTAATCAATAATAATAACTACAAATATTATTCCTTCTCCATACCTTCTAAAATTCAAGCTCGGAAAATGATAATAAATGTTAATTTAATGTAGTGGTAAAATTGTTATTTATAGCACGTTGATCAGGAAAACAGCTCTGTATTGTTAGTGCAACTGCATATAATACGAGGCTGACAGCAGTAGACACTTCGGCGGGGTCTACCACATCGAGCGCCCTCTCGTCCAAGAGACCTCACTTTTGTAGATTGCGGTTGCGACTAACGTCTTTCGAACAGGCCGCAATTAATTACTCAAACTGCGTGATTGACTTATCCTTTTCTTCCCCTAATCGAAACAGATTTTACTCCTATTACCCAATCTATGGACATAAAAGGTAGAAAACATGCTCTAGTTGTACATCTGAACTCGTATACGAAAAAATGGGGCACTGTTTGTAAAATGTTGGCCATCCCTGAAATACATGAGAAATGCCAATTTTACTTCAATCGTGGACAACGGAATAGATAATGCTGAAACAAAGGCAAACTGATTGGACGGAAGCGTTGAGCAGTTTGGCTGATTGTTCACGTTTCTATAAGTGTAAGGGGGGCACGCCCACCAAGGTGTGTTGGACCGCAAAATATTTGAGGGCGGTTGGGTTAAATAATATGTTCTTGAAATTATGCGTGTGTCAAAGATGTTGGTTCAGCAGGCATCAAAACGCAGGTCACAACCGCCTACATTCACACACGCGAAACAAAATCTATCCGTGGGATATACTACATCTAGCAGGTTATTTCAGATACACGCAGTACCGTCCTTTCAGATGATAAAATTTTGCACTAAATCCCAACAAGCAACAACATCGTCGAAAATAATTAGCTCGCAGTTGAGCTCTCGCTGGCACGGAGAATAAGCGAATTGTACGACGACGCAACGAGCCGGGGCTCCAATTACTCTTTTTCTCCACAGGGCGCGCCATTCCACAAGTGTTAAGCACTGTGGATCTTCATCGGGAACTATAGCGCTGGCCAGCTAAAAAGACCAGCTAACGAGACAACTTTTGAAAAATGTCACTGCCGGGAGAGAACATGTATTCATACTCGATTTAGGGTAGTTTCGTTTCGTTTTGTGTGGGCAAAAGCCGTTCAGCTGGCATACCGCGAATGTAGTGCGGCCTAATAGGCGGCCTGGACCATACTGTGTTCGATATTGCCGACACTTTGTCCTGTACTCATGAAGAACGAATTAACATGAAAGTCAAATAATAATAATAATAATAATAATAATAATAATAATAATAATAATAATAATAATAATAGTGCCACTTCACGACTCTCGCATAAGCGAGACAAAAATAACGCGTGGGAAGACCTCTACTCGTATCTCTCTTTACCCAGATGTTTGTATTTCAGTTCCACCCAGAGCAATCTTTTCATCTCAGATAGAAAAAGCCTTCACAATCACTAAATCCCAACAAGCAACAACACCTCGACGAGAATAATTGGCTGACAGTTGAGCTCCCACCGGCACAAGAGCGGGCGAGCATCGAGCCGGGATTCTAATTACTGGCAATTTTGTCTCGCCCCAGCGCGCCGTTCCACTACTTTCAGCCACCGCAGCACTTCATTGAAAACTACTGCGGGTTCGATAACGCCGACGTTTGGTGCTGTACCACAGGTACTGTGCTGTACTACAGGTACCGAGATTTTACCTCAGCGGGCGTGAAATTTCAAATAAGAACCAATCTCCCTCACGGCCCTGACGCACGCGAAACGAAAAATCCGTCGAATGACCTCTGCCTTTTAATCTTTAGAAAGGTATTTCAGCTCCACTCTGAACAAACCTTTCTCCTCGAACGAAAAAAAAAGCCTTTGTAATCACTAAATCCCAACAAGCATCAACAACACCTCGTCGAAAGCTAATTATAATTAGCTTTCAGCGGAGTTCCATCCAGGACAAGAGACGAGCAGAGTTCGATGAAGCAGCGAACCGGCGCTCGAATTACTGGCAATATTTTGCCTTGCCCGGGAGCGGCGCGGCGCGGCGCGGAGGCTGTGGGCGAGGCCCCGCCCACCCGCCCGCCCGCCCGCCCGCGCTCCACGCGCGCGCTCGACGCGACGCCTCCGCACGCGCGGCGGGGCGCCGCAATTCCGCGAACGCCCGCCCACGCGCCTTCGGGGGTGGCTTTCAGCGCGAATTAACAAAGGGCAATTCCCGGATGCCAACAATACGCCACGCGAAATCAATACCGCGACGGTACCGGGGAAACCGGAGTCCGCACGGTTATTTGCGACGTCCGGTCGCGCGTGGGGGCGAGTTCACGGTATGTCGGGGTTCCAGATATTACCCGCAATGCACTGCGGCTGAACCCAGAATTCCACGGTGCCAGAGAACGCAAAAAAACGCACGGTATTCGCAGCTGGAAATTAGTGAGGGGACATCGACAATGAACGTCGACGTTCAAAATTAAAACATCGGTTTTAACGCAAGGACTAAAAAACATCGATGTTTTTAAACATCGATATTTCAATCTGGTTTTGTAACACATTACTTTCGTGCGCAACGAAACTTAATTTAACGGAGGCACAGCTTATTACTTTATTATTCAGAATAAACAAAAATAGGTTCAAAATAATCAGAACAAAGGAGAAAACTATGTATTCAGGATACGGGAAGAAGGGTAGGAGGCCCTTCAACCATGACGCATGGGTAGTCCGCCTCTCCATGCGCGAAACAGGAGGAAAGACAGTCTGCTCGATGAAGGCAGTACAAACTGCGTGCCTTTGGTTCGCTCACATAAATTCACCATACATTTATATTTTCATTTTTACAGAATTGAGTTTACAACAATTTTTTTACAAACAAAACATTGAAACTGTAAAAACATCGAGCACAAAACACTAATGTTAGAAAAATCTTTGCTTTTAATATATTTGAGTTTAAAACTTCGACGCTTCTATAAAAGCATCGATATTGATGTCGCAACCCTTCTGCAAAACTCTCCTAGTTGACTTGATGCGACTGAGCCTAACTGTTCATCGCGGCAAAGGATTCTTAGATCGGTATGTCCAGGCACATCAAAAACTGCGGAAATTATAAACCGTACGTTTAGCACGGGAGGTAGGGCGACGTTCCTCGCAGCGCCCAACTACGCGTGATGTACTAGGGGTTCGCTCCAACAGGCACCTTTCTCCTGCGCCTCCAAATGGATCTAGAGGACAGGTATCTCCGAATTAGTACGTTACAAACTTCTAAAACAAGCACAGGATTCGAAGATGAAAACTTTTTGCCCCTGATTCGCAGGCAACTTACCATGCGAGGGTTTTGGTGGATCGCTTTCGGCACGCAATCCCAGGGATTTCGGGTTGCAACCACACATCAATGCATGGTCAATAGATTACAAATCAGGAGTAAATGCCACGTTTCACTTCGTTATATATAATTTCCTATCACATATTCATCGGCCAAAAATTATCTTCGATCCCCCTACATGCTGTATAAGTTTGTAACATTTATCCTGAGACAGACTGTATTTGGACACGGTGCGTATGCATATGTGTGTGTGTGTGTGTGTGTGTGTGTGTGTGTGTGTGTGTGTGTGTGAATGGTGTATGCGCGCGCACGTCGGGAAGTAGCGATAGTCACTGTTAGTTCCGTGCGGTCATGTTCCAGCGCATTTATGTCAGTAGACAGATTTCTCCACCATGAGCTAGTACAAACAGACTCCCCAGTCGTAAGCTCAAATGGTTTCTCCATGGGTGTTATGTGCTGCGAGAAAGTCAGAGTAGTGCGTTCAGAGAAAAGAATCGGATTGGGATTAAGCATTAGGCAGTCTGTGAGCCACTGACTGCAGAACTAGGTACATCGGCATTCGCGTGATACGGAAAGCCACAATCATATTGCTCCTGCAGCTCCAAAAATCATCGCCCATAGTATTAGCTATTCAGTTGGCGTTGAAAACCTCCGGTGGCCTGATCCTAGGAGCAACTGCCTGCGAAGCGCCGTGGACGTGTCCACCTCCGCCAGGCCGAAAGCGGCACTTACTTCCACGTTCATGTTGGAGAGCGCCCCATAGCCGTCGTCCGAAGGACGCACCAGCCGGATGGAGAAGCGCGACTTGAAGCTGGGCTCGTCGAAGCACGGGAACGCCTGCCGGGCGTACGTGGGCTGGAACTTGGACGTGGCGATGGGTCTGCGAAACAAGAAACAAAACACGAACATATACAGAATGGGCCAAAAGAGCAGACGAATTTAAAATATTTGTGGGGAAAAATATACCATAAATAAATTCATAGCCATCCATTCAATTGTACGACTACATAAAAACGCTTTTGAGGAAAATGTTTTAGTAATTTAATTTACGCAATGTAAAACTCAACGATGACGTTAGTTCAACGAGAAAGAAGAGGCGAGCATCACCCAATCGCATGCACCATACTTTGGGGAGTTCGCAGCAATTCTCGTTTTTCAAGCTTTTATTTTTCTAAATCTATTCAAAGTTCTGAATCCACGATTTTATCGCATTCGCTGAATGCACTAGCTAATTACGATTCATGTAAAATGGCCATGACGAGCCTTTCCGTAAAAGCTACGGTCTCGATAAAACGCGATCAGAGGATGCTCATTACTAAGTAGCTACCGCTCCGAAAGTGCTAGAGTGCGTACAACGCTCCCGAGAACTTTTCAGTCCCTGCCTTCAGTTCAGCGAAATTGCCGCCGCTTTTAAAATCACACGTGATTCTGCCCCATTATTTACTATCAACCAAATACGAAAGGGTTTTAAAACGCGTACACGGGATAAATGCCTGGTACAAAAGCCTTTCCTGGCACAAAGATTCTCACATCAGCCAAATTTTACACCGAAATTGACAAAATAATTTCGAAAGTGCCACGAGATATAAATATCTTTAATTATAGTAATGCAGTACCAACTTGCGTCCGCCCGTCTGACCGTCACTCACGGTCAGACCACTTCTGGTCCACTATTCCATTGATTGATTGATTGATTTTTTCGTGTTTC
Source organism: Teleogryllus occipitalis (assembly GCA_011170035.1). Classification (NCBI taxonomy): domain Eukaryota; kingdom Metazoa; phylum Arthropoda; class Insecta; order Orthoptera; family Gryllidae; genus Teleogryllus; species Teleogryllus occipitalis. Next base: position 327,202 of record BLKR01000983.1, read on the forward strand.
CGAGCGCGTCAACTACTTTGGTCATTAGTCCCGAGAGTGTAGGGCATGTTTTTTCTCGGGAGATGGCGGTGATCTTCCCCCGCTGGATGGCGAGATCCGGCACCGACCTACCGTCGGCTAGTGGGGTTTCCCCCTAACCAGGACTCTCCCACCAGCGGGGCACCGCCGCAGCCGGGACAAGCTCTAAGCCCCGACCGGTCTCCCGGAATATGTGGTAGTGTAGTGCATGTTAGAGTAAGTGTGTGTTTAAGGGGAGAGGATAGGACAAGGAAGAGGAAGGACAGATCGCGCGCGGTCCGTTTGTTAGGGTACTGCTCCGGCATTTGCCTGGTGTTGATCGGAGAAACCACGGAAAACTACCGATCAGAGCAGCCGGCCGCTAGAATTCTCCTCCAGACAGCAGCTGAATTCGACCTAGCTGAAGAGCTTGTGTCGAAAATCCTGCCGCCGTCAGGACTCGAACAGGACCTCCCGGTCAGAGGCGCTGCAGTGACATCAGTTGATGCACTGAGCTACCGCTTCCGATCCACTATTCGAGGTAAACGAGGCGCTTCACATGGGACGCATGGAATGGAATTTTTTGCTGATTCATCCAGAAAATGACGAGATATTTCTCAAAAAAAAAAAAGTTATTTTTAAGGAACGAAAACGTGTTTTTGGTGACTTACAGAGGTGATCAATAGGTCATTCGAGTTCGTTCGACATGACAAATCGATTGACAAAATCCTTAGCCACTTCCCTATAGGGGTTTTTATCATTCATGCAATTTTGTAATATAAAATAAGATTGCAATGATTAATGCTATTTCATTGATAAAAAATAAATGAAACGACATTTACTGTAGAAATGGAAATATCTTTTTATTCCAAAAAAAAATTACTTTTAGGGTCCCGTAGGGAAATGAAATGAGAGTTTGTTTTCCGAATGAAAGATTGATTAGAAGGAAACTTAGTAGAATACGTGGTCTCAAATGATATACATGGCATATCAAATCCCAGTATATTGCTGTTTAATATTGACCGCATAGAAGAAAATGTTAGGAAGACGCGTGAAAATGTTGGATGGAAGAAGCTGATATCAGCCTGAACGTCTTCACAGTAAATAAAGATGTGGTTGCTTTCAAACCTTAACATTAGATCTTGGAAATTCAATCGAAACTTGCTAAATCTCATTTCTAAAACAGCTGCAATAGGAAATCGCGTGTGAGTCAACGATAGTTCTTCAGGTTGATCCGGGATACCTTCGGATTTAAGAGCACAGAACGTGAATTTGAATACTGGTAATAAGAGTGGCGTAAGAAAGTGAGAGATTTTATTTTGCGAAAAATATCATGCGAACAAGATTTTCCACTGCTTCTATTACTCACGTAATGTTAGCCAATCAGACTGGACAACGCGCCAATTCTATTATAACGCTCATGTTTACTATTATTTTCAAATCCTCAATGTCTATTGAAGCCTTTTCATATTTTATTGAATTTATTTAATTGGCTGACTCAAGACATCAAAGTTCTTCATTCATTTCGTCTAAAAATACACAATTCTGCTCTCCATCGATTCTTGCCAGCGAAGTTTATTTTTATATTTAGTGTGAAGCTGGACTTCAGAACCGAGAAACGGTACTAAAATAACATCAAAAGTAGAAAACAAAATACGAATACGAAAATTTAAAAATAAACTTTTGAGAACTAATTATTTAAAGTCGTATTATAAGTTTTTTCTACAGATTTTTCCAGCAACCTCCGCACCTCGACCTGCGGAGGAAGCCGATGACGTTCGAGTTTCGCACTACACAGTGGGCCACGTCTAATTAGAAGTCTTTCCATCTCTTCGCTTTTAAAGGGAAGTCGGGTGCAAAGGGAAGTAGCCAAGAGGAGGAATACAATCGGACGCTGCGTAATGCATGAAGAGTAAAAAGAATTCGAGTACCCACATTAATTTTTAAAAAAATGTTTGCTTTCCTTTCAATGAAGAACAAAACTGAAAATGTAATATAGATGTCTAAGAATAAATGTAACAAACTTCTAGGGCATGTAGAGGGTCGTAGAAATTTAGTTTTTACTCATGGAGCGGGTGGCGAGGAATTAAATATACATCGCACTTTCACATGTGACATTTTCTGCTATTATGTACGCAAAGGAACGATCCGATTCTACCGATTCGATTCCAGATTCGATTCTTTTTTACCGTTCCTATGGAATGGATATTCGATTCCTAGCTTCTGATTCTTGCTGGAATTGATTCGAAATGGCGAATCAAATAAAACGAATAACTTTCGAACGAATAACGAAAAATAAACGAATCAACTAAAATGAATAACTAATTTTTTAATGTGTTCATATTGCTTGACCTTTTACTGTATTTTCAGTATTTTTGTCATTTGCGTTTATCATTAATATAGTTATTATTTTTATTATTAATTTTATAAAAGTCATTGCCGTGGTTGAATTGTAACTCCCAACAAGCCTCCACCTTCCGTTTCATTCAAATCAAATAGCTTAGTTCTAATTACATTTTTAGCATCTATCAATTTTCCACTATTTTCCTGTCTGAATGGCGTGGTCTAAAGTTGTGTTCCTTTGAATCCGTTATAATTGCGTTGATTAGTTCATACTATTGTTGATATTTCAATCTATTATATTTGAGTGAATGTGAAAGCATGTGAATCAATTCTTGTACAGGAATCGAACGTTCCTAGGTAGGCAACTGAGTACGCACGGGTGTTTGGCAGATCACGTTCTGGTGCAAAGACATCTCGACTGCCGTACATGCAGAGTTACTAACCGATCCGGGGTAAACGTCGCATGAAAAATCCCACATGTTCATTGGCAAAAAGTCTCTAAAAACATCTCCATATCTCCAAGAACTATGTGCTTCGATATGATATTTTTATCCTATTTGATCATTTATGACTTTTTTTGGTATTAAAATAAGCAAAACCGTTAGAACTTACTGCATATGCCCCGTCAGCTTCGGTGCAGGCCAACCACCGCTTGATCTGGCCTCCCCCTCCGACTCAACCACAAGCACGGTTTTAGACGAAGCTTCGACCCTACGCAAGCCATGAATACACCCTGGCCAAGAGCGTACAATTCTTTTGCGATCATAACTAAATTGACATCTGCCAATCAGGAATGAAAAAACTTACTTATATGTTTCGTTTAAGATGTAAAGGTCTACATGTATCATTTAGGATGTAAAGAAATAAAATTCGCACGATATAGCAAAAGAAGCAAATTTGACTTGATCAGAAACGGGCGTCCTCAATTAAGGATGCTGGGCATTAACCGGCCCAACACGGCCGCCAGGCTGAGTCCTCCTCAAAGCGATTGAAAAAAAATTGAAAAACTTTACCCCGACCAGACAAAAAAGATAGTGGAAGTAATGTTTCTGTTTCACGTAAAATTTTGTAATATTTTCACGTAAACGCAAACAAATGAAGATAGCTAACAGTTTGAAAAAATCGCATTGTATGTACCAAATTGCTACCTATAGGCGAAGCACCGTCCCACAGTCCCCTCTGCCAATTTGGAATTAGGCAGCGTAAATTTCTCGCTTTTCGTTCATTTTTTAGCATGCCGCGTTAATGTTTACCGCAAGGATTCTATTTTCTCCATTTCTTTCCCTGACCCAAACAAAGATATAATTTCATTAAATTCATTCCAAAGCCGATTGAATTTAAAACTTATTTAACAGAGCAAATTACCGCACCCTTTGACTGGACTCCGTTCTGGTTTAACTTTGTGAAAAACTTTCAATATTTCAAACCTTTTAAAACATTGTAGAAGAAGAAAAAACTCGCTCAGTGTATGTTAATCGTGTTTCTTTAGAAGCTAAACAATGAAATTCCATTAAATATTTCTTTATGTTCCCTGAAAAAACAATTTTCTTCTTCTTTAAAGCACTCTAAAAACATGAGAACAATGCCACCTCGCCATTTCTATTACGATTACCCACAACTTTCAACACACTTCTACCCCTTCTAAATACAGCATGAGTTCTTGCTCTCTTCGATAAGGATCGGTCAATTAAGTATCGTTCAGGAACGTCTCTACATGAAGCCGCATAACAATTGACAATCTAAGCAAACTTTCCACTACTCAGAGCAATATTTAAAGGGCAGAAAAACCGTATATTCTATGATGGATTTTATGCGCAATATCTCGACACCTACATACAAATTAATTAAAAATGTATGTACTTGGGCACAACAGCTCTTTAATAACTAAGGCATACCAGCGGCGTCCCGGCCATGGGTTGAAGGATACGCATTGTTAGCACACAGCGATCCCTACGGCGTATCTCTGGCCTTCTCAACCTGAGAAGTGAGCTTTCTCATCGTCACACAGCCACGGATACTGGGACATTGCAAGGAAAGCGCACAGTTGATTTTTGCCCCGACCGGGAATCGAACCCGGGGTGGCGCCGTGGAAAGCGAGCACGTTAAGCAACGAGCCACCTTTTCACTAAAAATATCAACCTTAACTACCTTTGCAACTTAAAAATGGCAGAGAGTCTCTCATGCGTTTCTACTTCGGATGAACACACGCCCTACCGAGGCGCGCCTCTATGAAGGCAACGCGCGAGGCGAAAATAATCCTTGTTGTGTCGTACGTGGAGAGCCAACGTGCGTGATCGAGTATCGACTTCTTTTAAAATAAATAAACAAATAAATAAAGTAGCGAGCGCAAGTACGGTTGCAAAGACAAACGATATTAGCATATTATATTCCAATTGGTCAAAATATCCCCGCATACGGACTCCTTTTAAGACGCTTCACCGCCGAAAACGATGTAGTTTCTCTATAATCTAAGGTACGAGTATTAGAGTCTAGTAGCTCTACTATTCGTGACCGAGCAGACCATGTCCCATCCTGATTTTTCTCCTGTTTTCTATCGCGAAGCCTTCTTGGGTTTCTATTTATTCACTGACATCCCTTCATCTCACTCCCTCGCCGACAGCTCTTCTTCTGACTTCCCCCTTTCCCAGCATCAAAGACGTTTCTCGGGATTTCTTTCTCATTAATGGTGACCAAAATACCACGGAAAATGCTGTTCAAGAAGCCCTTACGAAGCTGAGTATCAAGAACGGAAAAAGACATTTCCGCGAAAAGGAATGTCAAAAGATCGTGGAGACCGTACAGTCGCTCCGAGGGCTGTGACGCAGTAAAAATTCCACTCTCACATGTACTACGTTTCTTGTATGTATTCCATTTCATTTCTTGTATGTGTTATTGTAAAAGGAGAATGGTTCAATAGTATTAAACTATGAGTAAAAAAATCGATGAATATGTTGAGTAGGATATGCCTTGTAAATCAAATCAAATATTATTTTTAAAACTACACGAACTTGAACTTACAAAAAACTTCCAAGCATCATCTCCTATATTATTTCAGTAGTATAGTGGAGTTGCACTTTGACTTTTAAAAATGTGAAGAAATTGTTGAAAGAAAACGCATCTAAATATTCATGCCAAATGCAACCCGCAACACTCGGGCAGCGTAGCAATCTATATGCTAGTAATCCGTAATCGAAGCGCTTTAGGGACTTAAAACCTGAAACGTTGAGGCCAACGGCCTCAAAGAAACGTTTCTCACATCGAAATCTACAGGATGAGATCTTAGACATTCTAATAGATTTTTGCTGGTCCGGCACTTCTCGATACTACCCCACCTGTTCAGAGACGTGCAGAATCTGCAACTGTATGAGAAATTAAACTAATTTCTTGATTTTCTATGCGTGTGTATTACACGGGTGTACCTGTTAGGTAATAAAATAAATAATATTCCGAAGACTAGTGTTGTTTTTTTAACAATACAAGCAATATTACTTAGCTTTTTCAAGAGTAAAAAGGTTTTCAACTATTTTTGTATATCTTTATGACTATCAAAGCAAAAAGCTAACTGTCAAGGTAGATTGTATAATTACTTCAAAGGTTTTTAAGTTGTGTTGTGGAATGTTGCAAGCACATCTATAATACTAATAAAGCTTGATCGAAAAATTGTTTCAAACATCAATTGCGTTGTTTTTATTTTTATTTGATATTGTGTAAGTATATTGGAAGTTATCTCTTTCTAAATTTTTTAAACAAACAAACACGACCGTTGAGATGTCGGAAACTATACACTCCAGTCACATTAATATGACCACCCGTCCAACCTGCATAACCCCCTTTTGGAGCTCTGACCGCTGTGAGACGCGTAGGAAGAGAATCAACTAGATTTGGAATGGTACCGACAGGGATGTGGAGCCATGCCGACTCCCGCGCCTAGCCAGCTGCGTTAGGTTCCGTATTCATGGTGCGAACAGCCCGATCGAGATGGTCCCACCGATTCTCGATTTGGTTTAAATCGGGGTAGTTTGATGGCCAGGGGAGCATTGTAAACTCGCCCAAGTGTTCTTCGAACCACGCACGTACACCCCGAGCTCTATGGCACGTTGCAATGTACTGATGGAAGATGCAGTCTTGCTGAGGAAAAAAACATCTGCAAATAGAGATGGACGTGGTCTCCAAGGGTGGTTCCATACTTCTGTTGATCCATTGCGCCTTCCAGAATGACAAGATCACCCAGGGAATGCCACGAAAACATTCCCCCAAAAACGCACTCCCTTCTCCGGTCAAAGCCCGTTCGGCGATTGTCGCAGGATGTTCAAACATTTGACGTATGTTGCATTCAGACGTTTCACGCTTGTAAACGCGTTCAGACGGTTCACGCACGTAAACGCCAACGACCATCTGTCCGATGAAGCAGTAAACGTGATTCATTTGAAAAGGCCACTCAGTGGACATTTGGTAGCGGTATTGGCGTGCAAATTCCATTCAGCATGGGTGCATGAACCAGGCTCCTGCTGCAGAGACCCATTCGTAGCAACGTTCCCTCAACGGTTGTTGAGGAGACCCTGTGGGGTGCCCCTTGGTTCATCTGGGCGGTCAGTTGCATGTCTATCCGCCCGCACCGTCGCTCTCCGCTGCCCGCTCTGCAGTCGTCGTTCTCCCTTGTCACCTATGACCCCTGGCGCGCCACAATTGCCTCGGCGCCGGTTTACAATATCGCGATTTTGCCATACACAGTATACTTTAAGCATGGCGGCACGGGAACCCATTATCAACTTATTCGTTTCGGAAATGCTTCCGCCTTAGTCCGAAACCCTTGCCCTTTTACACATCCGATAAATCGCTCCGTTTCTGTATTGCGAGAACTACTCCACTGTTTTTAGCTTCCACTCGATACGCTTTATATACTGTTAGTGCTGCTAACGTCTGTGAGAGGTTATTGCACGTTTACGTCGAACATAAGCGATGGTCACATTAATGTGACTGGACTGTGTATTTTACCTTCTATTTTATTAAATCGCAAGAAATAATACAAATTCAAATATTACACATGCCGATAAAATTAGTACGATAGTGTAGGACTAGTTGGTTCTCGGGTTCCGACATAATCTTCACAGGTTCTGTGTGTCCTAGCTTTGTGTCACGCCTCCTCTGTTATCAATTGATCATGTTTAGTTTTCTAAAGTAGCTTAAACCGCGAACTTCACCTTACTCGTCTATCGAAAATACAAGTTCTCTTCAGCGTGAAAGGGTATAGCCGAATAAGGCGGTGAAAGCTGCCCCAAACTCAATCAATAATCGCTATGCGCATATGAAAGAGAATACAAAATGCTGAATTCACAAAAAATCAGCCTCCTAGGGCAATCTGTTGCGAAGAGACAATGAGAAACGTGCTTTTCATGTTTTATTTTTAATTTCTTGTATACGTACGTGTATACTGTGTATTCGTATACGTAGTATAGATGCTATGTAGTATCCTATATAGTAGTCTATATGCGTAGTATAGATAGTTATGTAATGCTGCGGAAAATCGACTTTGAGATTTCAACAGAAATACACGTTTTTTTTCTAAACGCCTGTCTGTCCGTCCGTCTATCATTAGTAATTTCTCGAGATCCTTCTCCAGAGTTCGTGCTCTCTCCATACTTGATTCTGCAGTCCTCTTTGTCTAAGGAACGTAATGCAGTCATGAAACCCTGCAATGCCTCTTGCGCTGTTGGATTACCGTCCCACTCTCCGATAGACCTTACTCACCTAATAACATACGAGATGCTTTCAGTAGCGGGATGGCGCAAGCGGCTAATGAAACCGATCGCCTTTCCGCGCGGCACGGCGGATATCGCCAGGCTGTGCAGTCGCGTGCTTCCTGTCGCCTACGCAGAACTCAACGCGCTTTGTCCCGAGGAATATCAAATAACACCAAGATTGAAACTGAATCAGGCTACCGCGCGTCGCCGCAGCCAGTTCGTCGCCCACGAGGGCATGGCCTTCGTTTCCGCACTGAAACTGAGTGGCATTACCTTATGTCCATTCCCGGTCCCCTACCTTCACCTCAGGGGAGACTTCTATTATAACCTTGGGCGACGATATTCTTTCAAGCTGCCTAGTGTTGGAATTTGTGGCACTGAGTTGGTTGGTTGGTTAGTGATTCCAGGCGCGTCAAGCTTAGGTAGACTGAATTCGACCTAGCTGAAAAACTACAGTAGAAAATCCTGCCGCCGGCGGGGCTCGAACCTAGGACCTCCCGGTCAGAGGCGTTGTAGTGACATCAGTTGATGCACTGACGTACCGTTCCCGGTGTGACACTGTGACAATATATTATTTTCCATGAGGGAATTAATTTCCAGGACGTTGTATTTCCTAGGTTCACTATTGCCAAGGGTCAGGTTCACTATCACTGGCGTCGACTGTAATAGAATATTACAAAACACATGGTGGGGGGAGGGGAACTGAGACAATACTTCAACGTTATCAAGTCGAAAATCAATTTCAAAAAAAAAAATTTTTTTCCTACATGAATTTGGCGTCAAAATTGGTTGACAAACTACCTTCAATTTCAACGATTTTCCCGTCCTTGCGATTTTTTTCAGCCCGATATATGTAATAGAAGTAAAAAACATGAAAAACACGTTTCTAGTTGTATACCCGCAATAGATTGCTCTAGGAGGCTGATTTTTTGTGAATCTACGTTATTTTTTATTCTCTTTCAAATGATTAGCGATTTGGCCGGGGGCACTTTTCACCGCCTTATTCAGCTATACCCTTTGAAACAATTAAATGAAGTTACCTACTGAATGTTCCAAAAAAGGCAAGAAGTATTTTTTTATTTAAAAAAGTGGTAAAGGATTGATAAAATGAAACTCACGGCGGATTTTTAAATTCTTAATGAAAGTACCAAACCTGTTGAAGTTGCCAACGTATCGCTTGATCTGCAAGATCGAGCGGTGATGTGTGCATGTATTTGCGCAAATAAAAAAAGGAAAAAAATCATTCATTTTGTCATTCCGCATTCTCACGGAAGTTATGTGCCAACCTAGCCCCATGCTAGTGCCAACCTTCTCCAACAACTGCGCCATCTTGTGGGGTGGGTTGCCACATCTTGTCCTTTTAACAACTCGAAAAGTTAAACGGTCAAGTTTTATCAAATAAAAACCCTAAGGTAGCCAAATAAATGTAGTTTCCCTTGATAGCTTCAAGCTCATCAAAACGAACCCGAAGTGGTGTAAAAAAAATCAAAATAGCATTTGGTGCCAATCCGCCTCAACCTTCCCTAATTAATCGTCGTGTGTAATAAATTACTTTTTCAATATTCCCAAAACATGCACAGACATTTCCAAACCCATAGCCTTGAGGCCTGGCGCGTTACAGAAGCAGCTCCGACCGCCGTGCTTCGTCGCGTCGCGCCGCGTCGCAGCGCCGGTCGCCAGGAAATCAGAGTGCCGGGAACCGTCTCCTGGGCAACGCTACCGGGAAAACATCGCGTAGGCGGGGCTTCTCCTTGCCTCTCCTCTCCTCTGCGGGACGGGCTGGACCAGGTCGATAAACGACCGCCTGTTTCCACTGAAATTGGGTTAGCGGAACAATATATATCCACCCTCTGCCCCGTGCCACGCCACCACGCGCCACTCAACGTCGCTAGGCGGAAACACGACGCGCGCGCGCGTGCGTGCGCCCGTCCGCCCGTCCGTCCGTCCGTCCGTCCGCCCGCCCGCGCCACCGCCAGGGGGGAAGCCCGGCGCCCACGTAGCAGCCAGCGAGTTGCGAAACCCCACATGGCGTCGCAACAGGTTGAGCGCAAATTGCTCTGCGGAGAGGAAAGAGCACCCTGGCAACGGCGGCCGCGGGCGAAACGGCACACGGATATAAAAGAGAAGAGCGGAGGGAGACGTTAGCCACGAACACATTCTGTGTCCAGATCTTTGAAGAAGAAATAATAATAATAATAATAATAATAATAATAATAATAATAATAATAATAATAATAATAATAATAATAATAATAATAATATATTTTATGAACTTCCAAGTCCCTTGGAGGAATATCAATTATCCGGAGATGTTTTTGACGCGTTTTTCTCCGAGATCAGTACAGGAGTTAATTGTCAGAAGGTGTTTTCACTGTACTCTGTATGATACGCCAGATACATGAATGTGATAGTTTACCACTGAGTTCCAAGTATCGAAAAACTCAAAGTGGAATGAGATAAGAATTACAAAAGACAGGAAACATTTATGATGAAAGTGTAATGCATGTTATATCCTCTAAGGTGGCGGTGTTCCTGCCGCACTTTCAAGTCGGCTTGTGATCTCCTCTCCAGGCCTCTGCCCCAGAGGGGAGCTGCCACAGTCGGGTCAAGCTCTAAGCACCTAACTAGTCTATATTAGTACAATGCGTACATGTGTAAATGGGGAGACAGGAGGACAAGTATGAGGAAGGAAAGAATAGAGAATTCTCCAGGATTCGCCTAGTAATGATGTGAGAAACCAGGGTAAACTATTAACTAGAGCAGTTGGCCCTTAAAATTGGCACATTTAAGAACAAATAGAAAAATACATTTAATTCATTGCGATCCAGAAGAAGTGTGCGGGAATGAATTAATGTGTGCGTGGGTGGGGTGGGGGGAATCCAACAGGTTGGACGCCAAGGTCGTGCGTAAAATATCAAGCGAAAAGGAAGCATGTCGTGGGAAGGAGGGGATGGATGAACGAGGCGGAATTAGAAGGAAAATGCGGACACAATTGTTTATTCACATCATAACGGGACGATATTTTTATTTTGAACATGATTTGTATTAATTTCTAGGTTGGAACTCGTGAATTTTAAGAACGAATGTAAGGAGCTCGGCACTAAGAATATTGCATAACAGAATAATTTACTTACAAATTAAACTAGCGATTCCATAGCACATTTATACTTTCTCGCTAGGCTAGAGAGTCATGAAATGCTGCGCGAAACAAACTCTTATTACAGGACTCTGGTACGAAAAAGTAGATAAATCCAATTGCTATATTTAGAGATAAAATCCTCTAACACGTGGTGAAGCCAGAATCTATGTTTTGTAGGTCCGTGATGCCGAAAAATCGAATGACGGCAAAACGTCTGTCTGTCCGTCCGTCTGTAAACAACGCTAGTGGCTAAACCGTTCATCCGATTTTCTCCAAAATTGATATTTCCCAATCGATCTGGCTGACGTTGCGGATCCTTGAATTGAAACCGATATTTTAATTTTGGGGACATGAAGCCCCTGAGACATTTTCCAAATTTAAAAAAAATGGCTCAAACGTTTTTATTAAAATTTGTTGTTGAATAGTGTGAAGGACGTTTAAGAGAACGGCGCAGGTCTCATTTTCGTTAAAAACTTTGATTTTACGAAAATTGCAAAAGTTCAAAAAATTTTAGGGTGTATTCCTAGAACGACAATTATAAAAGTAGAGATTTTTTCCTTCATGAAATCTGTTCCTTAAAGATAGATTTTGAATAAGGTCATGTATAATTTTCCGAAACTTTGAGTTCTTTTCGCGTAATTTTGCGTGAAAGTGCGGGCGAGAAAGTACGTGCTGTTTTTGCACAACTATCTCGTGGTTTTTGTATTATTTGTAAATTGCAAGTTTCGAAAATTTAGAGAGTTCAAGGAAAATCGGAGCAGCGCAATTTTTGTAAACTCACTTCGCAGTATCAGAGAAATAAAATTTGGATAAGGCAAAATTTGGAGCAGCTTTTTTTTCTTTTTTTTTTAGAAAATCTTGCTTTAAAAATTGTTTTATTTGACGCAACCACTTGCGAAAACGACTCATATTTTGAATAGCTTATACCTGATGTTATTTACAGATCTATTTGAGAACAGATAGTATTACGAAAGATATCTCTGTCTTCAATGTATTAGTTGTAGGACTCCGAAAAAGTTAAACTTATGCAGTATTCGAAACTTCACAAGACTCGACGAACCATTGTGCTAATTAAGTAAGCGTACTTTGCATTCTTCGAGGAAACAGTTAAAGCCAAAATTGTGTAGCATTTTTTTAGAAAAATTTGAAAATGTCGTTGCGGCCTCAGGTAAAGTACCCCCAAAATCAAAATATCCCTTTCTGCGATATCAGTCAAACCGATCAAAGAATATCAACTTTGATAAAAATCGTGTAGGGGCTGGCATTGTTCAGGGACGGACGAACGAACGTTTTGCAGTAAACCAATTTTTCGGTATCAAGGATTCACAAAACGTGACTTCTGACTACACAATGTATTAGAGAAAGTTATTTATGTGTAGAAGCAAGCATTATCCATTTTTTCGATACCAGAGACTCATAATACGAGGTTTTCTGTTAAAAATCGCCGCAGTTTTATACACTTTCTCTATACTACGTAAGTGGTGTGCGAGAAGGTAAAAATGGTTTGTCTTACTACACTTCATCCTATTTTTAAGTAAAAATTGTTTGCCTTAATACAAGTCCTAGGGGGCTCCTGGTTGTCACCCTTTTCAGTCTCAGAAGAAATAAACAATCCCACCATCCCACAATTCCTTTTCAGTCTGACAAATCCTTGTTAATCCTCGTTATCTGAAAAAACAACGAGTCAGGAAGCTTAATATAAATGTAATATAATACAGTTAAATGCCCGAAAGAAATAGTTTAAGGATAAGAAATAAGTTTATGAATAAATAAAGAAAACGTACGATTTCTTTCCTCGATGTTCGATTGGAAAATGTGCTGATTTTGGTTTGGCTGCCGATTTTTATTACTTTTTATGCACTATTTTTGTTACATTTTTTCTGATCATTTTAAATTCAATTAATTTTGTAATTAACTTTATTAGGAAATTGTAAATTCGCTCTGAAATGTTCATTAAGGGATTTTAATAAAAATGTATTGCATTTTATTCGTAACTCCTGGTAATAAATATATTTTAGCAACCGTTCTCCACTAGAGGTTGACTTTCAGGCTAATCATTCTTAACTTACTGTCATTAAATAACTGCAAACTCTCACACAATGTTCTTGAAGAAACGAAAGTTCATACTCTTATAGTTTGTATCAACACGTATATCAACGAAATAAATCGTGTAATGAAGGAAGCGATCATACAATCTAATGCAACAGAGTTTTTAAGTCCCTCAATATTTGCGTGCCCAATGACAAATGATATTGTATATAACAATACATTACATAAGTTTACCATTTCAATTATTATGTTGCGTAGATGAATACGCTATAATCCCCGTTTTTATTCAGGGTGATCCAATATACTGAAAGTGTCGTCCAAAATACAGCACGAAGTCAAATTTGAAGCCGTGTCTGTGTTGAAAACATCAAACGTTTTCAATTATTATTAATTCCTATTATTAACTAGCTGAATGTGGCATCGTCGACGCTTTAAACTGTTTTATAAATATTTTCATGTGTAGAAAATTTTTACGAAGGGAATTTCTAAACAGAAACTTTAAACATACATTTGTCTGGTTCTTTCAGCGTAGTACGTAAAAAATAATCGTCTCCTATAGTATTTCAGTAGTATGCACACCTTTTGCGGCTCTCATACGTCATGAATCTGTATAAATGAGGTCTCTAAAGAAAGAGAATTTCACGTACACGTGATGAATTGTATTTTGACTTTCTAACTATGAAGGATTAGTTTAAAAAATGCATTGAAATATTCATGACAAATGCAACACGCAACACTCGACTGATTTAAAAAAATCTATTTCGTCAAATAACTCCTAAACGAAGGCCCAAAAAACATTCATCGCACCGTAATCTACAGGATGAGATCTTCTTGAACATTCTATTACATTTTTGCTGGTTCGACGATTTTCGATTCTACCCCACTTGTTCAGAGCCTGTAGAATCTGCAACTGTAAGTGAAATTTAACTAATTACTTGATATTCTACGGGACTGAGTTACACAGGTGTACCTTTCTGATCAGTAATAAAATTAAATAAGAATAGTTTGTATTGACATGGGTGTGTTTTATTGCTATCAATCACAAGGAGACATGTAGAACACGTGACGAAGGATAAGAAGGTCTTAAAGAAAAATAATATTGTAATGGGACGGTCGCACGCGTGAGGTGTCGACGCACATTATATATTTTATTTCGTTGAACGTTGTGAGCCTCCGAGATTTGAGAACCAGGAAAGACGCACAAGTGCTATACCTGCCGCGCCTGGGACGCGCAGGGACCGCATCTCGCTGGTCGCTCCACTGTGTCGGAGGGACGCAAAGAGGGTGCGCCGTGACTCAACGAAATTTACGCACGCCACGCCGACGGGCGTTGCTACCCACCCAGCCCCGGGATTCCGAGAACTCCCAACATCATCGAAATTCGCACGAAGCCGCGAACTTGCAACGATGGTAGGTGACACCGCGATTGGGTACAACGTACCACGTGATTTCGGGGGCGGGGCAATCGCCGAAAACCGAGCCGGGGAGGGCCACGTGACCTCACTACCCGAGAGAGGCGAGTGCTGGTCCCAGGAACTTTCTAACTTTGGCAACGGACGAGTACGGACGGGCGTCTAACGTTGGCAGCGCACGAGTAGAGACGCGTTTCTGGCTTTGGCCACGGACGAAGCGCGGACGTTTCTTTTCAATGATGTAAACGGGCGCGTGAGATCGGATTTTGTGTTTTTCCGATTACGTTAACAGGCGCATAAAGCTGATCGTGCGAGAACGCGCTGCCACACTCCCCCCGAAAATAATGTCGCATGCCGCGAGACGCCGCATCGAGTCGTTAGACTGCCGTCGCCGCCACCTCGCTGGTCGCTCCTGTGCTTCCTGGACCACGCCGCAAGCCGAAGAATCGCCGGGAGACGATCACGGGACATCCCATGACTGTCAGAGCGCCCGAACTCGCCACGGGCAAAGGCGCAATCACCGCCAATTTCGGCCGCGCTACCGGCGATCGGCAGAGCCGCCGCTAGCGCCCGAGGCATCTGGACGCCGCCACGACGCGGTTATAAGTTAGATTAAGGAAATTCGTTGTAACGAAAGGCTTCACCTCACGTTCAAAATTGTCAATTAAAGTTTAATTGTTATGATGCAATGATTTCCAATGGCATAATGCATGCAAAAGCCACAATCACGCATGATCCTGTCCCAATTACAGACTGAGCAGCCGGCCAATGCTGAACGAGTCTGTGGAGCAGGAAACAGGTGAGTCGGCGTCACCCTGGGATGCAGCCCGGACAGTACAGGTTGTTTTTATATGGAAATGGAAAACTAAGGAAGAGGGTGAGGTTTAACTGCGAGAGTTCTCACACGGGTACGCTCATTGAATAAAAATTAATTAATAAAAGATAAAAATGTGTGGTCGCAACTCTTGTGGGATGTTCTTTCGGGCTACGGCCACTACTCACCCAGAATATGGTGTTGGAGAACGTAAACCGATCACAGAAGAGTTGTTCTGAAGAGAACTCAATGTATTAGCGGTGGATTCAGTGTATTATCAGGTGAAATTAATTAATGAAAATGTGTGCATTTGCAAGTTATTTTAAAACATCGTTCAATTGTTACAGATTTATATTAGAATATAATTTTGAAGTTGAAATTATCCTACAAAAGGGTGTTATCTCATTACCACCATCGTACATGCCACTCCTAACAAAATTATCGTATGAAACGTGAATTATTCTACGGGTTGGCAACACTGAAAATGAACCATTTTCCTTTCGAGTGTTCCAAGCCCTGCAACGCGTACTGTATACAGTGAGTCCGGGCGATACAATCTCTAACGACCTGTGTCATTCATTCGTCGCCTGGATGCCGTGGTGCTGAGGTACGTTGTTCGCGCGGCCACAGCCAGATCGCAGCACTAAGAAACACAAAGACGGTTTTGGAGAAACTTCCTAGAATCTTCTCGATGGATTCGAAAACAAATGATCAATTGCCCACAAGGAGATCGAGACGCGTCGAATGACACCTTATTCGTCTCGATTGGTGAACGGGAAGGTGTCTAACCTGAGAGACAAACGTACCCACAGAGAGTCAGGCGCAGGTTACGACTAAATACTATATAGGGATTCACATTATCACAGGCGCGCGCAGTTTAAAGCAGGAGGGGAGGCAAGTAGATTTCTGGCCCCTTTTTCCTTAAACTTTTATTTACACATGGCATATTTTACTTGGAAATAATGAAACATACAAGATAGGAATTATAAACTGTACGGGTACAATTAGCATACATCATTTATTTTAAGTTGAACCATTAACTGAGTTGTCTGATGGTTTACAGAGCCTCTTCCCCAAATGTGTGTATCGATTCTCCAAATGGTCGGCTTAAAAAAGACCTTATAAAGAGTTGATCACATTCACGGAAATAAAATGTTTTATTACGTAGGGGCACAGAGTCTCTTTCAAAATTTTCATGGGGAGGGGTATAGACACCCTTCCTCCCCTGTGCGCACGACTAAGCATATTAAGAAATATACTCTTACAATAGGGATAAATCAGTGATTAACAGAATAATTAGGTTATTTGTTTCGAGTGATTTTCGTCACGAGAACAGTTTATAGAGTACGAGAGAATGGGATCTGCTGCGAATCGCCCAATTTCTAGAGTTTGATGACTCATGCTGGAAACGTTTTAAGATGACCCTGCCAGGATCACCGTGCGTTGATGATTTCCCCTCTTTACTCTGTTCAAATCATGGAATCCAAATCAAAAAATTCGCAAAAGAAAGCTTTCCAAAGAGCATTCTTAAAATATATTCAGACTGTCGTGAAAGGGAAGTCTGCCTTCCATTTACTTGTCTCAAGATGTCAATTTTCCTCCTGAAAAAAAATTGTCAATTTGCAGTATATTAGAATTCAACCTTTTTATTTTCGTCTGAAGAAAATTATTGCGACAGCACACTGTAGGCATTGTCACTACGAAGAGGAAGTGGAAGTTGTGGTAGATCATTGTTTACCTATCTTCTCGAGAATCGCACTATCTTACCGTTGTCTGAAGAGCTCTACGACCCGAATTAACCGTGGTCCGAATGAATTATGACCTAGGAATTCACGTTACGACATAAAATAAAGGTGGTGAGCCCCGTGACACTGCGGAGAGTTTATTGGATCTAAAATCCTTTCAATATTACAATGAAGCATTTGATCCGCGGGAGGGACGTGGCGTAATGGCTCACCCATTCACACACCTTCCAGCACTGGCATTCGATCTCCGGCATCTCGCATACGATCTCCGGTCGATCGAAGTGGAACTTCTGCTAGACAAAGCTGTCTATAAGCAGGTTTTCTCAGAGTTCTCCTCTCAGCAGCATCTGATTACGTCATTTTTCAATAATTCACCTCACCGCAATTACCGCTTTGTATACTTATTTGATCGTTACTTAAGGGCCTCAGTAATCTTAATAGCTGGTGCCACTAAACCTCAATAAATAAATAAATTATGAATGAATCCTCAAAATTTGTTTCATTAAACAAAGTGTTCTTCGCAGAATACGTTACACTACGTTATTTTATGTCACTGAAGTTCCAACAATAACGATAAAAGGGACGGATTATACTGCTATGGTAACTCTAAGCTCCCTGGTACAGTTTGCGCATTCAGCTTCCTAGAATTTCGCTGCAGCAGTTCGCAGTTGCAAATGAGAAGGGGAGCGGTCCACCCGGTCCCGCCCTGCCCCGACGCGCCATGTCCTATTCTGTTCCGCCCCGCTCCGCTCCACCCCACTCCGCCCCGCTCCACCGCTCCGCCCGCTCCGCGCAGCGCTCCGCCCCGCTTCGTCCACTCCACCCGCTCACACCGCCCCGCTCCGCTCCGCCCCGCTCCGCTCCGCCCCGCCTCACCCCCTCCGTCCCGCCCCGCCCGCCCCGCTCCGCTCCGCCCCACCCCCCTCCGCCCCGCTCCGCTTGGCACATCTCAGCCCTCCCCCTCTCCCCTCCTCACCACCATGCTTCGCCCCACCCAAATCCATCCCTCCCTGATCCGCCCCCTTCCCCGATTTGCCACGATCTACCCTACCCGATCTGCCCCGTCTCACCCCGCCCCTTTCGCCTCGTCCGGTCTCCGCCTTCACGCCCCGTTCCGTTCCCGGCGGGCCGGAGAGCGGCGCGGAGCCCGACTCGGTCCCCCGTGTCCGGCCGGGGCGCCTCCCGCGGGTCGGGGGTCGGATCCGCGGTGGCAGCAACCCAACTCAGCGGCAAGTTTATTGTTCGTCGCGAGCGCCGCGCGTAACCACACCGGTGCTAGTCCGCAGAAATAATAGCCATCCACCTGAGGGATGGTCCCAGTGGGGGGCGGGGCCGCCACCAAGTGTTAATGAACCCTAGATGAAACGATTTAAAATTGCGTTATCCGTTTTCAAAATGGCCTATGACTTCCTCAAAATATTTTATCCTTTTTACTAATTAAAATGATACCACATATACCAAATATTCAATACTAAAATACCAAACTTTTAGGATTATTAGACGAGAATTGTGAACAAATAAATAATTTGATTTACGTTGTGAGAATAAATAAACATCAAACCAGTAAATGTCGACGAACTTACACATATCACCGAGGGTTGATCTTTCTATCTTCAATTTACTAGATTTCAATACTATAAAATAATTACCTACTTGGGAAAGTGGATTTTCAGTCATTGCTACATTTAATTCTCGGATATTAATATATCAATCCCTCGTCACCACCAAGAGAATTTGAATAATGTTGAAACTCTCATTTTACCCACTACGATTACCACCATGTTTGAAGATAGATTTTACTGCAAACAGAGGATTTTACAGTATTTACCACGCAATACTCTTACTTTTGTATCTAAGCAATTGTAGAATTTGCATCAAAAGTAAGTTTTTCATTTCTTTGACCACCACTATAACTCTATATACTGACATTAAATGGAAAGTTCAGATTGAATGATATTTATTGAATGAATGAATGAATAAATAAATGAATTTATTCTCAGCCGAGATCAGACCATCATATCTCGGCTGTACATTATTGTACGATGCAAAGCGATCAAAAAAAGTTTAATGAGAATATAAAATAATATTATTCAATATCTTTTTCGACTTTTAATGAAAACGTATTGCTGAACCTAACTTCCGGGCAGCGCTGCGCTGGTGTGGTTAATTTATGAACCTCACGCTCAGAGACGATTGAATTCATTAAAGACCAAGGAATAATTTGCGTAGAGAATTCGCAGTGATATTGAACGATTTACGTGCAAAGTGATACATGGATGGGCAACACCCTACAAAATAAGATTAATTAAGAATAAAATGGGATTAATTGCGTTTTGTTCAATATTTGCTTACTGAGGGTAAGAAATTAAAAACTCGAAATAAATAGTAATGGAAGACCTTATTGTCCTGTAATCGGTAGCAAAGATGATTCTTTTAATTCACGAAGGCAGTTGGAAATTTGATGAAAATCATACTACAGTGGTTCCCTTATGCTTCAAGGAAAACTCTGGTGTTCTCTGAAATGCAAATAAGAATATTTTTTAACTGACTGCCGAAGTACAGAATCCACTGACAAAATCGGCAAAGGAAAATTACAAAAATGTAGCAGGAATTTCAAGTAATTAATAAAAGATTAACACAGTAAAGGTTATCAAAGTCGATACTATTAGTACCATCATCGAGACATCGTATACTCATATTAAACACCACACCTTTAATTAAATAATTTATGTATTAATTATCGACAGGTAGCCTGAAGAATATGAAGGTAATTTAGAGGCCTTAAAGGTAATGTCAAAGTAAAACTAAGCATTTACAGTCACTTGAATAGGTCGTGAAAACTGTTTTTATGTTGAACGCATATCAACAACAGAATTAAACTAGAGGTGTTACAAAATGGCATAGACTTTCTCGTAGCAAATTTTTCTAATTTCTTCGTGTGGTCTGGCTTTAATTTCTTGCACCATTCTTTGGCGGCTGCCCTCTATCGTCGCCGAAAGAACATTGTTTTCAATTTTTGATTTCCTAATAGTACAAACAAAATATTACTTAATAAATAT